>CM042872.1:2654344-3112780 GCA_023658055.1 Thaleichthys pacificus | reverse complement strand
TGTGTAGATGAAGATGATGTATCAGGACGGCGGGCTGGAGGTCTCTATCCCTAGTGCTGTCTGCGGGTCGTTGTGAAGCACGGTGTCATGCATGGTGTGACAACTTTTCATGATACAAAAATAAAGTGAAACATTTGATTTTATTCCTCGCGTTGTCTGCCTAGTCTACGACGCCACTCTCGTGCCGTTTCGGGGTCGTTGTGAGGAAAACTGACGTTGTGACAACTTTTTCATAATAAAAAATTAATAAAGTGAAACCTTTTATTTCTAGCTTTGTCTGCCTAGCCTATTATTACACTCTCGCGCTGTATCCTAGTCTGCGCTGCGACTCACCATACCTACATACATGTTACGCCACTCTCGTGCTGACAACCTTTTGTAATACAAAAATAAAAGTGAAACATTATCTGTCGAAATTAAAATTAAATCATATTTGCCCTGGCCGTGAAGCGAACCCGGGCCACGGAGCTGAAAGCCCCGCAGCCTTGCCACTAGACCACCAGGGACATACTTGTTTATTGCGCTGTCTCTGATTTTTTTTTTTTGTTAGACACGGCAACGTCTGTGTTGTCCATTACGAGACCCCGCACCGTCTCCGGTTCCTTGTGACCCACAGCGGTCTTCTGACAACTTTTCATAATACAAAAATAAATAAAGTGAAACTTTTAATTCCCACGCTGTGGGTCACAACGACCCGGAGACAGCGCGAAGGTGGCGTAGTAGACAACGCTGTGGGTCACAACGACCCGGAGACAGCGCGAAGGTGACGTAATAGACAACGCTGTGGGTCACAACGACCCGGAGACAGCGCGAAGGTGGCGTAGTAGACAACGCTGTGGGTCACAACGACCCGGAGACAGCGCGAAGGTGGCGTAGTAGACAACGCTGTGGGTCACAACGACCCGGAGACAGCGCGAAGGATAAGTTCAGGCTGCATAGACAATGAGGCGAGCGTGAGGGTTATTGCGCTGTCTCTGCCTTTTTTTTTTGTTAGACACGGCAACGTCTGTGTTGTCCATTACGAGACCCCGCACCGTCTCCGGTTCCTTGTGACCCACAGCGGTCTTCTGACAACTTTTCATAATACAAAAATAAATAAAGTGAAACTTTTCATTCCCACGCTGTGGGTCACAATGACCCGGAGACAGCGCGAAGGTGGCGTAGTAGACAACGCTGTGGGTCACAACGACCCGGAGACAGCGCGAAGGTGACGTAATAGACAACGCTGTGGGTCACAACGACCCGGAGACAGCGCGAAGGTGGCGTAGTAGACAACGCTGTGGGTCACAACGACCCGGAGACAGCGCGAAGGTGGCGTAGTAGACAACGCTGTGGGTCACAACGACCCGGAGACAGCGCGAAGGATAAGTTCAGGCTGCATAGACAATGAGGCGAGCGTGAGGGTTATTGCGCTGTCTCTGCCTTTTTTTTTTGTTAGACACGGCAACGTCTGTGTTGTCCATTACGAGACCCCGCACCGTCTCCGGTTCCTTGTGACCCACAGCGGTCTTCTGACAACTTTTCATAATACAAAAATAAATAAAGTGAAACTTTTCATTCCCACGCTGTGGGTCACAACGACCCGGAGACAGCGCGAAGGTGGCGTAGTAGACAACGCTGTGGGTCACAACGACCCGGAGACAGCGCGAAGGTGACGTAATAGACAACGCTGTGGGTCACAACGACCCGGAGACAGCGCGAAGGTGGCGTAGTAGACAACGCTGTGGGTCACAACGACCCGGAGACAGCGCGAAGGTGGCGTAATAGACAACGCTGTGGGTCACAACGACCCGGAGACAGCGCGAAGGATAAGTTCAGGCTGCATAGACAATGAGGAGAGCGTGAGGATTAAGACTATAATATTCTTTTCATGACTAGCTAGCCTAGGCCTACGTCTTCTTCTGTTTAACAGTTCAGCTTTCAGCTTCTCCCGCATTGTATTTCAGCTCTTAGCGTTGTTAGATGATGCAGTTCAGTTTCCACACTGCCTCTTTTGTGTGACTCACACATTTTTTAAATTCATTTCAGCTTGCGGATATTTTCTCATTTGTGTATTTTCTGCAATTTAAGAAAAATGATTTCATCTTTCAGCATTCCAACGCATTTTCAGCAGGAAATGCCTTTCTAGTTGGGTGTGCTTTGCCTTCGGCAAGGGCACAACCTTTGTTCTCTCACATATATCTTATTATTATTGGGTGTGCTTTGCCTTCGGCAAGGGCACAACCTTTGTTCTCTCACATATATCTTCTTCTTCTTCTTATTATTATTATTATTTTCCCACCCCTAAAACTCAGTCAATATTTGGCCTACATAGACAACCTAGGTGTCAAACATTTCGTCTTGGTCTCGATTGCGTTGCTTCTATTGGGATTTACGTTCCGTTGCACAGTTTAGGAGGTTACAAAGTTTTTGTGGCGAAAAGTGTCTTCTGTCAACGAAGGGTAGCAGTGCTAGCCTACGTCACTACGTCAGCACACGTTAGCAACGACGCATGGATACAACGTGATAGAGACGTTCTAGCACGCAAATTGGAGCTTGGATTATGAGTGAAAAATGCCAACCCCCAAAATTACCAACCATTGGGTTTTGTTGAGAAAGCAATTTCGAGTGGAACTGCCATCTCGGATTTTTTATTTAGGTTCTGAAAGTCTTTGTAATTTGAGCGAGTGCGGGTCGCCCGTGAGACTGCCTAGGCGGCAGCCATGCAAGCGTCATAGTAGTTTAGTATTTTCGTATTTTTATAGTTCGGTCACACAAAACAGAAGGAGGGCAATGTTATGACGATATGACTATTGTGAAGACAGCCAGATGGTGAGATTTTAATGTAGGTTGCTGTAAAAACTTTGATTGGTTTGCTACGTGAGAGCCCCGTCAGCCTCCGTTGACGATTGCGTCAGCTGTTGTCGATCTTTGATGAGTATTTTCTTAATTTCGTACCAGGGTCAATTCTACATCAAAAATCAGAAGGAGGGCAGTGTTATAAAGATATGGCGATTGCGAAGACAGCCAGCGCGTCAGCATATTTTTGTGATTTGTGTAAAACTTGGAATTTGAGTGACACCACGGCTTGTTTTGACGTTAGCCTCAGTCAGACTCGGCTCACCCACTGGCAGTGTGTAGTACTGTCTTCAATGCCACAGCTAAACTTTATGTCAAAAGAAACATTCTCATTTCCGGCGCTTTCAAACAATCAGTGAAATGTGGAGCAACAGCAGCTAGCTTGCCTCTAGCAAACTTATTTTGAATTAGCCATTTCCCCCTACATTAATGTCAAACTTATTTACGTTTTGGGGGGCATATTTTCAGTTAGCAGACGGTACTGTTTGAATCGCGATTCCATACTGCCAGTGACAACGTTGTTACAGTAGCTTGTTTCAAAGAGGGTTTGCAGCTGTTTCAAAGGGTGTTCTTAATGAAATATGCAATATGAGTAGGCTAAATGCTTGAAAATATCACTAGAAGGGAAAAACTTACAACCGACGCAAGCAAGCACACCCTACAATTTCCCCAGAAATTGTACCCTCTCTAGTTCCAACTTCTTAGTTCTTCCGCCGTTTTTTGGCCTTTAACTCGTCCTGCATACTTTCACCGATTCCTACAATTTTTGTATCAAAACGTTCAGCTTCTTCAGGAGATGTTGGCTATGACCTTTGGTATTTCTCACTTTTATACTTTTTAAGACATTAAGGTTTTTGTGAAAATCATTCTCCCATTAAAAGTAATAGTAAATCCTTTCAAATCATTAAAAAGCTTCCTCCTCTTTCAAACGTAACTTCTTCAGCATACTTTCAGCTAGAGACACCATTCAACCTTTAAAATGTTCACAAGACATTCAGCTATTCCCAAATGATTCAGCTTTTTCAAATATCCAGCCAATTTTGAATTATGACAGTTTGAAATACATTAAAATGTTTGCTCCTTCTTGATTTTTATGAATGAGCAGCAAGCAGAGTGGCACACTCTGCTGGCTGTTCTTTTTCTGATATTCAACTAAATTGTCAAACAAATTCCTCTAACGTTCATATACTTAAACTTACAGAAACAAGTTATACCTTAAAATGTAGGAAATATTGTCCTCTTTCAGCCAATGTAACTACTAAAGAGCTCACATTTACAGATTTTCAGCTATGAGCCTTGAAGCGAGAGCAGCCTTTCAAATTCTCTCACTAACTTCAATGGAGAGGTGGGTAAAATCCGTCAGAGAAAGCAAGAAGGAAGACGATTTCGAAACTGCCGGTAGAGACATATTTCTGACCGCACAGACATATAAATGACATATCTAGTTTCGGCAGAGTCTTGGGTCTCGGAAAATATCCTTATTTTTTGGATTGGACCTGTAGTTTTGCGTCTAGGTCAACTTGTTTGAGGTGTGGATTCTAGGTAAATGTTCGTTTTTCTCTCTGCCTAGCTCGTTAGCTATCACAGCTGCGCCATCACCGTGGCAACCAAACAAACAAGCACGATGAAAGCAGAATTGGGTACACGTTTTCGAAACTGCCAAGAGTTGTATTTCTGACCGCACAGACATATAAATGATATCTATGGTTTCGGCAGAGTCTCGGGTCTCGGAAAATATCCTTATTTTTTGGATTGGACGTATAGTTTTGCGTCTAGGTTAACTTGTTTGAGGTGTGGATTCTAGCTGCGTTATTCTCTCCTATAGTCGAGCTAGCGCGATGGCTCTCCATAACTAAAAACGGTTCGACTTCTTTTCCACAATCGACCAAATTGGCCAAACAAGCTATGTACATTGAGCTTAAAGTGTACATAATCTAGCCAGATCGTTTTTATTTTAGCAAGTTTCAAGTGTTTGCTGCAGCTGGCGTTAATCCTACGAACAAACGCTTCGTAACTGGAAAGTTTTACATTTAATTGACGATATTGAACACATGTTAAGTAACTTGTCGTTACTCAAATATCTTCACCGTTTTCAGTATCTAGCTTACTGTAGGAAATCTCCCAATGCATCCTCTCTAGCTTCGCTTAGGCTAAAGTCAGATGGATGACGATGCATGCATTGTTCACGCCTACGGTGTTAATACAGTCTGTACAAATACCACTTTGACACTTGCAAGAAATGATCCGCTGGTTAGATGTAGCATGATCTTATTTAATACCCACAATACTGTAGTTCATCTTTTTTTGCAGCAGCATTTTAATCTGAGTTCAAGTAGCTTTTGCAGTTGCACAACCAACAAAGTCCTTTCAAGGTCCTTTCAAAAATACATTTCACAGCAGTACCTTCCAACTGCCAGTACTTTTACATTTTTCTTCTCTTTTCTGCCTTCATCTTGCTGCAGGTCCTTTCTAACATACATTTCAGGCCTTTTGAAACTCCAGCAAATCATTTTCTGCTAAATTTTCAAATTCTTCAGAATTATTTCTCTTTTTGCATTTTTCTTCTCTTTTCTGTAGTTTTATACCTTCGTCCAGCTCCAGCCCCTTTCAAAAATACCTTTCAGGCGCTTCAGCTTATAACTTTCTACAAAATGTTCACAATTTTCCGCTTTTTTAGCATGGTCAGCTATCCCCATTCAGGTTTTCAGCATTCTCACTGCTGTTTCGCAGGAACAGCCGTTTCTAGTTATTATTCCAACTTCTTAGTTCTTCCGCCGTTTTTTGGCCTTTAACTCGTCCTGCATACTTTCACCGATTCCTACAATTTTTGTATCAAAACGTTCAGCTCCTTCAGGAGATGATGGCTATGACTTTTGGTAATTCTCACTTTTATGCTTTTTAAGACATTAAGTTTTTGTGCAAATTATTCTCCCATTAAAAGTAATGGTAAATCCTTTCAAATCATTAAAAAGCTTCCTCCTCTTTCAAACGTAACTACTTCAGCATACTTTCAGCTAGAGACACCATTCAACCTTTAAAATGTTCACAAGACATTCAGCTATTCCCAAATGATTCAGCTTTCTCAAATATTCAGCCAATTTTGAATTATGACAGTTTGAAATACATTAAAATGTTTGCTCCTTCTTGATTTTTATGAATGAGCAGCAATGCTTGCTGTTCTTTTTCTGATATTCAACTAAATTGTCAAACAAATTCCTCTAACGTTCATATAGTTTAACTTACAGAAACAAGTTATACCTTAAAATGTAGGAAAAATTGTCCTCTTTCAGCCAATGTAACTACTAAAGAGCTCACATTTACAGATTTTCAGCTATGAGCCTTGAAGCGAGAGCAGCCTTTCAAATTCTCTCACTAACTTCAATGGAGAGGTGGGTAAAATCCGTCAGAGAAAGCAAGGAAGACGATTTCGAAACTGCCGTTAGAGACATATTTCTGACCGCACAGACATATAAAGGACATATCTAGTTTCGGCAGAGTCTTGGGTCTCGGAAAATATCCTTATTGTTTGGATTGGTCGTATAGTTTTGCGTCTAGGTCAACTTGTTTGAGGTGTGGATGCTAGGTAAATGGTCGTTTTTCTCTCTGCCTAGCTCGTTAGCTATCACAGCTGCGCCATCACCGTGGCAACCAAACAGACACTCACCATGAAAGCAGAATTGGGTACACGTTTTCGAAACTGCGAAGAGTTGTATTTCTGACCGCACAGACATTTAAATGATATCTATGGTTTCGGCAGAGTCTCGGGTCTCGGAAAATATCCTTATTTTTTGGATTGGACGTATAGTTTTGCGTCTAGGTTAACTTGTTTGAGGTGTGGATTCTAGCTAAATTTTTGTTATTCTCTCCTATAGTCGAGCTAGCGAGATGGCTCTCCATAACTAAAAACGGTTCGACTTCTTTTCCACAATCGACCAAATTGGCCAAACAAGGTATGTACATTGAGCTTAAAGTGTACATAATCTAGCTAGATCGTTTTTATTTTAGCAAGTTTCAAGTGTTTGCTGCAGCTGGCGTTAATCCTACGAACAAACGCTTCGTAACTGGAAAGTTTTTACTTTTAATTGACGATTAGAGATGCACCAACATTGAATTTTAGGGCCGATAACAATAACCGATAATTATTGGTTTATTGTGGCCGATACCGATACGATAACCGATATATTTTAAAATTAAAATAAAGGCTACAAAAGGTTTTGATTTACCTTTTTATTTTCTGACATGTTAACACAAGAAAGCTAATTTAAATTGTCAACGAATGCTTTGGCCTACATAGACCCACTGACAGTAGATAAGATAAAAAACAAATTCAAAGTAACTTTCACATAATGCGAATTCAAATTCAAAGCAACACACTTGATGGCTGGAGCCCTCAATACTTAACAGGATGCACTACAACACTTAACGTGTAGTACTTTGTATTCACAATAACAAGTCAAAGCAAATAACATTCAATAACATCCAACATTCAAGACTGTCGTGTGTGTGTCTGTGTCTGTGTCACATCAGTAGGGTAGGGGAGAGGGTGTGGTGTGTTACTTGGGAGACATGAGTGGCAGGTTTTTCTTAATAAACAAAAGCATTTCTGCTTTCTCGCATGCAATCCTTTTTCGCTTTTCATCCATCACATGGCCAGCAGCAGAAAACAGACGCTCGCTATCCACACTAGTAGGAGGGGCTGACAGGTATTTCTGCGCAGCTTGGGCCAGTATTGGAAAGCGACTCTTATTTATTTTCCAATATTTCAACGGGCTCTTGTCTCGTGAAAGAAGACATTCTGCGAGGTATCCTTGCAGCTATAAAATAAATTATAAAGAACACATTCTGTTTAATGTTTGCCTTCTACCAAACAGCCCTTTTCTCAACCCAATTGTAGGAGTTTTTCTCTGCGTGGCGGTGGAAGGTCTCAAATCAAATTTACTGTATTTGTATATCCCTTTTTACAAGCAATGTCACAGAGGGCTTCACATACGCCCATAGAACTGCCCCTCAGCCAACCTCAACACTCAAGGAAGACAAGGAAAAACTCCCAGAAAAACTCAGTGGAGGAGAAAAAATGCAAGAAACCTTGGGAGGAGCAATTCAGTGAGGGATCCCCTCCTAGACGGTTAGTGAAATAGAGGTGCAGAACACAGGATAAACATAGTCATACATCAGGAAAGTGTCAATGGGTATGGAACCACAGGTCTATGACCGAAACCCATATACCAGGGTAAAGGTCCTACAGGCAATGAAATTGGCCTGTGGTGACATACTGTAGGTGTGGAGTGTTTTCAAGGCTGTATCCAGCACATCAGAGGGGTTTTACCCTGTTAGCATTTGAGAAAAGTTCAAAATATGATTGAAATAATGTTGCAACTGTTCGCAAGAATGCCAACAGGTTTGGTTCCCGTGGGTGAAAGATTGTATTTGGGCAAGTTTCCCGTGGGAGTTGACATGGAAGCCAAGAAGGGGAGTAATGTGTGTGTATGTATGTGTGTGCATATGTGTACTCAAACACACGTGGATGTTGGGGTCTGGGAGGGTAAGTGTGTTCATCTGTTGAATGGGTGTGTGCCTGAACATTAATTTTAGTCCTACCCATTAATTCTAATGACCGGTCATTTTTGACCGGGAACACAACAGGTGTACAAAAGTTACAGTTTTTGCCTATTGCTTACACACGTTTTGCTAAATTTGGCTCATTGTGTCAAAACTCTACACACAAGCAAATAAGACACAAGACTGGGAAATAAACCATTCACATCTATGTCAAATTGAAACTCTGCTATCAAAACCTAACAAGCCTTTGTCAAAATGTCACCCCTGATGACAAAATGATACCCACTTGCATCATATGAATACACTTTCAGATCAGCAGCAACACACTAGTCTACTTTATATAAAAAACTGCAGTCTTTTGTTTTCAATGTTTTTATTCAGTTCCATAGAGGGCATGTTTTCACAATAACCAAAAAAATTAATTCAGTTAAATCAAAAATAAACAAACAATACACTACTGTAAACACAGAAAAACACAATTGTGCGCAAGTGGACTTATGGATCCTGCCGTCTGTTGGGGTCTGGCCACAGGATCTCATCAACATCACAAGCAATGTCTTCTCTCGCTAAGCATCGGGGAAAATATCCCCTTGTGTGCCGAATCCATCCCTGGATTGACCTCACCTCTGTCTCCGCAGGCCTGTTCCATTGCCTGCAGAAGAGGCATACGGGCATGTGGTTGGCGGTCATATACGCGCCATCTCCAAGCGGAAAATAATTCCTCTATAGGATTCAGAAATGGCGAGTAAGGGGGCAAGTACAGAACTTCAAATTGATCATGGTTGGTGAACCAGTTCTGGACCAGAACAGCCCGATGGAAACTAACATTATCCCAGACAACAACAAACATGGGCTGCTCTGGTCCATCCTGGACAACTGCATCATGAAGTGCATCTAGAAATGTGATTATGTGTTGCGCATTATAGGGACCCAGTTTGGCATGATGGTGCAGTAGCCCTCGAAGACTTATGGCAGCACACAATGTGATATTTCCCCTGCGCTGCCCCGGGACGTGCAAAATTGCCCTTTGGCCAATTATATTACATCCCCGTCGTCTGTTTTTGCTAAGGTTGAATCCAGCCTTGTCAATGTAAATACATTCATGCGGCTGGGCAGCTCCATCCATGTCCAAGGTTCTCTGTAACAAACAAAAAACATATTGTGGATGGCTTTACTCAAAGCACACACTTACACTACTACATGTCACGGATGCTGGCTGGCAGGTAGACCCAAATGCAGGACTCAGACCCAGGAGGTAAATTAAGAATTTATTTTGAAAAAACAAAAGGCAGGACTGCGGTAACGGAGACTGCGGTAACGGAGAATCCGGGGGGGATGCTGGAACGACGGGACAGACTGGGCCAAGCAGGGGTATGAACCGGGTCTAGAAAAAAGGCAGAAAAAACTGGTTAAAACAGAATACGATGCAAGAATGGCAAGGTAAATCAGACGGCCGACTGACGTGGACTATAATGACGACGTTGAACTGGCGAAGAGTGGATGGGAAACCGGGGTTGATATAGGAGATGATGATTAGTCAATGATCCGCAGATGTGCGTAGTTAACACGGAGCGTGTGGGCAGGAATGCAGGAGCCTGTAATTGGAATTAAAGGGACCGAAGCCAAAGAACAGAAGAGAGAACGAAAAGGGCAGGTCCAACCCAGGGACATGACACTACATATACAGAACCGACCCACCCCACCACACAGGTACCTGAATGTATCTATGTGGTACTAATCCAGTGGTACATATTCATCTGTTACTGGACTGCACCCATTCTTTATTGTATATGTAAAGGACAAAAACACTTACCTGTACATATTCATGTCAAAGTTCTTTGACCCTGACACTGTTCCTCTCAAATGGGACCCTGTACAGTTGCTTCATGGTCATGTTGTTCTTCACCAAGATCCGTCTGATAGTTGTAATGCTTACTCGATTTATGTTGTTGAATACTTCCCTATCTGCAAGTATTTGTTGCTGTAGCTGGTTGAGACAGATTGCATTGTTTGCTCTGACTAGGTTCACTATGGCAAGTTCCTGCTGTTGGGTGAACAGGCGTTGGCGTCCACCCCCAGTAGGTCTTATAGCCGTTCTGTAGAAAAATGCAACCACAAATTGTTCTTGTTTGCTTCTTTTTTACAGTACTGTGTATACTGAACTTTACTGTATTTACCATACACAGTACTGAAACATCTCAACGTGTTATCACGGTATGTTTCACAAGACTACCACTTTTGTTGAAAAAGGAGCATTAGCCACCCTGGAATACAATACATGTGATACAGTAACGTGATATGGTACAGTACTGTAAATACTCTAGATACAGTCTGAGTAGAGTAGAGAGTTGAAGACATACCTGTTTTCCAGTCGGAATGTCCTTATTATGGATGAAACTGTGAAGCGGCTTAGATTAGGATGGACTCTCTGCCCAGCTTCCCTCATAGTCAGGCCATGGTTTATGACATGGTCCACCAAAGTTGCTCTTATGTCATCCTAAATAATGGTCCTTGCGTTGCCTCTTTGACCACGTCCTCCTCTCCCTCTCTCTCTCTCTCTCTCTGTCTTCCTCTGCCTCTAGCTCTCCCTGCCTCCATGCTTGCAAAGTTGTCAAAATGGCTTAACTGAGGCCTTTTTGTAGCTGGCTGATTGGTGTTCAGTTTTGTAAGTAAGTGTTTTCAGGTGTGTGTCTGTCTTTTCAATTAACCAATGTGTGTTGTATTTTGAATAGATGTGTTTTCCCAATGGTACCCTGAGATTTCATTTTTGAACTAAGTGTCTTATGTATGAAATAGTGTGTAGTGTCTAGGAGCAAGTGTGTTGCAGAAAGGAGCAAGTGTGTTACAGAATTGCAACTAAAGTGCAAAGCAGCGCTTTTGTTTAAGGTATGGTTACACTTTGTTTAAGGTATAGTAACAACAACTTCAAGTTATGTTACTTTGGTTTAAGCATGTGTCTATAGTGTTCAAGCAACGGACAAAAACTGTAAATAAAACACCCAGATTTTTATGAAATCCTGATTTTTCTTTTGGGCTGTTTAGATACCCTGTGTGGACAAAGTCATGGAACTTTATGGCAATCAGAATACATTAACTACATTTTTTCATAGGGAACTTGTAAATCGGTCACTTTTGATCAGAACACACTAACTTTTGTAATATGCAAGAAAAGGAAAACTGTAAAAAAAACAAAAAAAACAGCGTGTCACAAATATCAAATGTCAGATGCATTACCCAAGAATGGGAGTATGGTTGCTCCCTTAGTCTATTACTGTTCCTTAAAAGGTGTCTAGTTTTAAAGCAAATCAACATTAAACAACATTGACATTATACAACCCACTTGTTAATGATGTAATATCCCTTCCAACAGTTGAAATAAGTATGACTTGACATTGATGGAAAAACTTACATTTACCGACATGTAAATGACATACTAGCACCATGCTTGCATTGACATGAGTTTGGATGTATTTATTGATCGATGGAGTCTAAATACAAAATGAAAAAATAAAGCAGACAATGGAAAATGGTATAAAAAGTATTTGTCAATAATTGGTTCATTATTAGTTTCTTAACTTGATCAGAAAGAAAATAAATACGTATAAAAGTATTACAGTTTTTTCCAATTGCTTAAGCACAATTTTGAAAACAGGGCTCACTTTGTCAAAACACAACACACGATTCACACAACTAGACACACAAGTAGCAGAACACCTCCAATCTTTTGCAAAATGAAACACTTTGTTCAAAACTATACAATCATGTATAAAAACCCATTTCTGTCACCGTATGCCACACACATGGTTCATAAAATTGGACTCTGTTTGAATCAGTTACACACTGTAGTGAAACATTGTAAACACTTTTACACTAACTATTCTTTTCTAATGATATAACCTGCTTGATTTTGTCAGATATATTGTTCCAGTAGAGTACGTACAAGTACATGAATATGTTGACCAAACACAACAAGACTAGTACTGCACACTGCTGAAAATATTGACTGTATTTCTCCACAACGCAACCTTTACTCTACCTAAAGTTTGCGTTTTGCGCAGAAAATCAGAACATATTTCAAATTGAAAACTGTATAGTAGGCTACATACTGTAAACACAGCAAATACATTTGTGGAGACAAATGAAAGTAGTCAGCAAATGAAATACAGTACATTGTTTCAATCATGGACTGCCGTGAATGTGTACAAAGTACTGATGTAGTGCATATTGTAGGCTACATGTTACTGTACTGTAGACAGTAGAGAATAGTAGTTTTCATCTGTGCTCTTGTTGAAATGTCCAAATTACTGTTGCAACAGTATATCTACTGAGGTTGGGCTAAACTCTCTGTCCAGCTTCTCTCTCAATGTTGCCCCATGGTTCACAACATGGTCAACCAATGTTCGAATGTCATTAGACACTGTAAATTTGGCCCTATTCTTCCACAGCCTCCAGGTCTACCTCTCCCTCTCCCTACCACTCTTCCTCCATGGGCTCATCCTCACTCTCCCTCTTCCTGCAACATTGCCTTCCATTTTTAATGAGGACAGGTACACTGACCTGTTGCTTTTTTATAATGCTTACACCTGATTGGTATGTTTACAGTTTAGCACTTTAGTGCTTGTACACCTGACACCTGTGTTTGATCCATTTGTTCACATGTGTGGCATTTTACAAGGCAGTGTCTAAAAAAGGCAATGAAGTGACAATCTTAAATTGATGTGTCTAATGTAGAAAAGTGTGTTTAGTGATTTGCAAAACACTGTGTGTAGTATTTTGCAAATAGTGTGAGGATGAGAATGTGCTTATAGTTGTGCAGGTCTGGGCTTCTGTTTTGCTCCTTGAGTGTCAGGTTTCACTAACTGTGTGTTATTTGACATTTTGGTGTCTAAGCAATCGGGAAAAAACTGTAAAGAATACTTTGAGTGCATGTGCAGTATTTGGAAATACAAACACACACACATAAATCCTTTCCTATAGCTCTAGGTTCGTTGTTTAAAATATGAGGTGATATGCAGTGTAATGGATGGTGATGGCTGCAAGATGTTTGTCTTATTTAAAAAACGAGATCAACACATTTATTTACCCTGGCTTGATTACAATCAGTGTAGACTTAAATAAATGGAATCTTCTCTTCACCTTTTTCTATTATTCCTTTCACAGGGTGACAACTTGACCTCTGCACCTTTCCTTGGCCACCCTGGAGTATAGCATTTCCTGTGATACAATGACCATTATAAGAATATACAGCCCCTGCTTTCCCAGAGTTTTTCAACCCTAAAATGTAAGAATTCAAGTTACATATTAACGTGCTATACTCATTCAGGTATTAATTACCAAAGTCAATGACAGGTCAGGAGCAAAACAACAAAACCTAAAATCAGCACAATGAACAAGCTGTTTTTGCCAGTTTAGCACCATTGTTTCAGCCATGAAAACTGGTCTCCAAGACATTGTGCAGACTCCAGTCTGGAGCTAGACATAGATACACACAGGCACTTAAGAGATTTAGATGTAAATAGCAACCACCAGCCATGTTATTTTGCTCCTAAAGCATTATCTGAATAAGATTTTACCTGCCATTCATAGATAAAAACAGGCAGACTGACACAATGGTGGTGTAAGGTTAAGGAACATCAGCCTTACCGTTAAGATGCAAACAAGATATAGCAGAGAGACTGTAAAAGTTCTGAAATACAATCCCAAACACATTCATTCACTCACTAACTCGCTCACACATCAGTGGTAGAAAGAAAATTGAACAAAAACATAAGGACTCAAGAAAACAACATAGATGGTTCATTGAAGTGGAGGTCATAACATAATACACACTCTGTGACTGGGTAACCGGACTCTCTTCATCAACTAAAATGCTATTGTCTACTGATGTGTTTACAGCTATTGTCAAAGTCTCTGGAATAAACTGGTTTGACGTCAGTGGGCATAGGAATACCTATGTGGTGTCACAAACAGAATGAACACCATCCAGTTGATGTTGTGACCATCCACCCAATAGATTAAACTGGTTGAACTTTCGTTCTTGGTATTTCCAAGATAAAAAGAACATTTGTTTCCTCTGAATCAAAGTTTTTATATTAGGCGATTTAGAATGTATTAGGAAAATAAATCAAGTACAGGGCTAAGATCTCAAAGAAACAGTAAACTTCAGAAAATATATTAGCAAATAGTTTCTGTAATCATATTCTGATCAATTTATTAATGATGTCAGGACATTTGTCGGTTGTCCCAATCGGAAATCAGAAAAGGCTGCTTACGCAAATTAGATAGTTTTTTTTATACAGTAGGTGATCAGGAAACAAAGACACATTCAAACACTGCTTGCCATTAATTACACTACTTATTTGTTAATCAATCATTATTGTGATGGAATGGTGACTTGTGATAGAAGTGGCCCAAAAAAATCTTAGTTGTAGTTCATTGTATCAGAAAAGGGTAATCTATGAAACATAAAAATAACTGCAAACAAGGTATATTCAAGAGTCTCTTCAGGCAGCTGTGAAAAAGCTACAGTTCAAGATGCAGGTCCACTAGCATGAAAGAGACCTTTGTACACACACAAGTTGTATGTTCAGCCTTATTTCAGGCTTCAAGAGGTGGTTCTGTCTGTTTCTGGTTTGTTGTCTTTGTCCTATTTCATTCTGCTTTTTATGGAGCATTGCTGAGAAGATGCTTGCATGCACTCCATACAGGCACTGTCTGACTGTCTTGTCACTCTTCTTGTTAAAGAGACAAAAGCATTCTGGGTAAATTGGCATATGTGACTGTGAATTATTGTAGCAAGGCAGTCAAGGAGATATCAAATTGTTTATCTCTTCACAAAAAGCTACCATGTAAATCCAAACTCAGGCTCAGTTTTCCAGATATAGAAGAAGCCTTGTCCTAGACTTTTTCTTTTGAGATCTTCATTTTTCTTTCACTTTAGGACTAAGGCTTAATCCATGTCTGGGAAACTGGGCCATAATGTTTAAAGGGTTAAGGGGCAGTTAATGCAACAGAATTTCAGGCTCTTCATTTCACCATGTTTTTTTCATATCACACTAATAAAACAAGTGCAACGTTATTTCACAACTCAAGATAGTGGCTTTTCTCTATAATTGTCCTCCCAGTTTTTATCATTCCCTCCCAGTGAACTGTGCATTTCAATACAGGCTGACTCTTTGCACTCTGGTTTCGCCAGCAAACCAGTGCTGGGGCTTCTAGGAAATGCCATTCAATATCACCCAGATATGGGAAATGTGGGAAATACAAACACCTGTTCAGTCAACAAATAACAAAGCAGTATACAAAAATAACAAGAGCAGAACAAAAACACTCCAGAATTATTTGATCTGTAATTTAAGGCGATTACAAATATTGCTGAATATTTTGGCCCCTGTTTTTCAAACAGACTGCCACAACAGTCAACTTTTCCCGATTACTTTCTACAGCAAAAGGATCAAAAGCAAGGAGAGAAATGGAAAAATACAATAGTGATGGCACATAAGGGCTCCTTTTTGGAGAGAAAGTATTCATTTGGTTTTAATTGTTTCATCAATACGTATGGGATGTTAAGGGGAACTATAGAAACATTCTTCTCACAATAAATACATTATAATTAAATAAAATATAAAAGTGATTATTTGTGTAGTTTGACAATTAGATTTAAGGGAGGCTTTAAGTGTAATGTGTAGTTGTTGACATCTGATATTTAATCACTGTCTTTGTTCCTCACAAATTGTGCAACAGCCTAACTTAATGGAGTGTATGATGCACAATGGGAAGAGTGTGTGTCACCCTGAAAGTCTTCCCTTGTTTAAGAGCAGTTGCACCAGGCTGCAAAAAGGTTGGGAAGACAGATGGGTAAATTAACTTCCTGGGATTCAATGAAACAAGACCCTGCTTGGTTGTCAGGGCAGAGGAGGGTTGTTTCGGCAAGGTGTAACGCTTCCTTCCTACTTCATCAAAAGCTGGAAGTTTGTTCAGTCAAGTTGGACCTTAACGATTACTTTAAGATTGACGTAAACAATGCAATCCAAGAGACCTCACACCTGGATGTAGCTATGTCTGTGTGTCTGAGCGTGTGTGTGTGGGGGGCTTATATGTTTTCACAGGGAGGGGGGTGTATTTGGTTCCTTTAGTGCCCCAACATCCAATTCTCCCTGCTCTCTGTCAGACCCACTCCTGCATTGAGCGTTTACAGTATAGTATGTGGCGGGGTGTGCCCTTTCTCTTGAATTGGAAGATGGTGTAGACCAGCACTAGCAGACAAAGCACCAGCACACAGGGGATGACAATAGCGATGGCTTTCACTGTGTTGGCGCTGTTGTCCAGCTCAATAACCACATCCACATCTTGTGTAGGTGGATGCCCGGGGTTGATTGGTGTCAGTTCACAGCCCATGAAGTCCTTGAGGATTGACCGTGGGTAACCTGGCTCCACATGCAGACGCTGGTTGCTGAACTTCCAGTACTCCTTCCCCTTGTAGAAGTATGTGAAGCCTGTAGGGAGACACAAAGAGATCATGTTCATATTTTCTACCTAAAATATATCAGATCTTTCTTGATTTTGCAGACCTTAATCTCTGGTACAGGGGCGGCGCTAGATATTTTTTAATGCAGGTGCTGAGGGGGTGCTAGATCATTGACAGGGGGAGATGCGCAATTATATATATATACATATATTATATATAAATACTATTAATAAATGAGCAAAACTTGGCCACTCGTGATGCTAATTTGAATGGAACTGCAGTTGTGCTAGCTGCCGTCTCTGCATCCGCGGCAAACGCATCAGCGGACTGCTCCTTGTCAGACTCCGTACAATTAACATTCGATTCTCCGATTGGATTTTCCAGAAATTATTTTTGGGGGTGCTATCGGGTGCTTTGGTCTTTCTTGGGGTGCTGAAGCACCTGCTAGCCCCTCCCTAGTGCCGCCCATGCTCTGGTCACTTGGAGATACAAGGATAGAAAGGTGGCCGTGGATAAAGAGACACTCTTATAGGTCCCTTTTGACTGTACACACAGACACTATAAACTAGTGACATTCTCAGCATGGCAATCTGGCTGAATTCCCTGCACTGCCTTTCCTCTCTTTCTCCTTGCATTATTCGTACATGCTTCTAGAAAAAGAGGAAAAATTATGAAAAGCACTACATTTCCACATAAGCAGAGAAGAGGGTGAGTTCTTCAGCAGAGCAGCAGAGGGCAATGTGTTTAGTGTGAAATAGAGAGGGGGATATGGTGTTGTTTACAGTCTGCGTAAAAAAGTGAGAAATGAAGGAAAAGGAGACAGAGCGAGACGGAGAGGAAGAAAGAAAGTTCTAAAGGAATGAGGATATTGAAAGACTTATATTGGAAAATAGTTTTGCTTTGCTGGATGCGCCGCGCAGCGCCATGATCGGCTACGACTGAGCAAAAGCTGTTCACACCAGACGCGCATTTCTCCGCACCGGTCACCAAGCCTTTCTGCTACTCTGAGCTTTCCTTTACGCTGACATGGTACATAAACATGGCATTGGCTATATCCCAGCATTGATCCTTATCTACGTTGTCCTTGTAAAATTGTTGCTGGGGGTCATACAACTCCATAGATGTTGGCTTTTGGTAGTATTCATGCACGCGCTAAACTCCGCAACTAAAGTTGCCGTACTCCGAGTTGAATTAACTAATTCATATCAGCTGTTCTGGAACCGAGTTTTCTGAAATTCCCATTTCAAAGTAACTCAACTCAGAGTTCAGGGTTAGGATCAGAGTTTGTTGAACCCTCTACCTGGAATACCCCCCTGGACTATTGAAGCCATACTATTGTATTTGAGCCCAAGGACTACATTCAGTCCAAATAAATTGTATAAAATTAAATACTCAATTACAGTTCTACTCACAAATAAATCTACGTCTACATACTACATACATGTTGTATTAGTTTGCATGCATGTCTGCTTATGACCAACATTCTTTTATATTTATGTTTGTATATGATAGTTTGTATACATTGTATTCATTTATTTGTGTAAATTACCCAAAATTTCCAATTAATTCCCTTAAATTCTATATTTGCAAAATGTTATGAAAATGTCCACCCCTTTGCACACTGTGTTAGTCAAAAAATAAATAAATAGGTAAATATATACCTAAATATAGCTATGAAATAAACCCTGAAATAAAAAAAAGATGGCAATAAATATATAAATATAGCATCCTATAATTATATAGCTGAATCAATTTACCTACATCAATAAATAAATACATTTACTTATTTCAAAATGACGTTTTTGTAAAGCCAACATTTATTTATTTCATGGGACTTTTATTTCCTAATGCCACATTTATTTATTTTTACACAAACAGGGTGGGACACGTAACAGAGACACATATAACGTCACATATATTTCCGAACACCACATTTATTTTTGTGCTGTATTTATTTCCAATCCAACATGCAAACGAGAGGGGCGTGGTTATTTTCAGACCAAAGCAGCTGCACAAGATCGAAGGCAGATAGGGACACCTAGATTGGAGAGATGATGGAAGACATAAGTAGTGTTAGAGATGGCATGCTGGCCTTAGTAGATCAAATTGATCAGCATGGCTTGTCAGTGGATATCATGTTGGCACACATTGAAGATTTTGGTAGAGGTACTTGGGCGGATAAGTGCTCTACAGAACATAGACATTGATCACAAAGTCTCAAATAGTTTGAGACTTATCGAGCACCGTGTTCATGTGCAAGATGTAGGCTACAGGTAGTATGGGGGGTGATTAGTGCCAGGTAATGATAGCTAACAAAGCTAGCAACCGTCGATACGCCTAACAAAGAAGACAATCACTGCCACCACTATGTTTGCCATTATGTGGACAGCTAGGTCGATAAGAAGGCAGCTAGCTATCTAGCCTCACCATTATGCCAAACAGGTGTGACCCATCAGAAATTGTGACTGCATGATTATTCGCGGTAGTAACATATATGTGTATCTGAAAGTAAATAATATATATTAAGGTACATTTTCTCTGAAATTTTTCTAAACATGTATTTCTTTGTGACTGCATGCACAAGTTACATTTGTAATGAGTCAAGTTTCGTAATGCATGTCAATATTGGCAATGAAAAGTTGCAACTAACCAAGACGTGTCCAGACCAAGACCCATTAAACACAGTACACAATACCCAAACCCAGATATTATAATTTATATAATTCTTCAATATTAACCCTTGTGTTATCTTCAGGTCATTCTGACCCATCAGTCATTTTGACCCACCGTCGTATTGCGACATCTTTACCGCATACAAAAACAAAGTGAAGCATTTTCTTTTAACCGTCGGGCTGTCTCAGACCCCCCACATTCCGAAGGTTAAAAGAAAATGCGTTTTATTTGTTTTTGTATTGGGTAAAATTGGGTAAACACAACGATGGTTCGTTGTGAACCTTTGGGTCATGTGACCCGAAGCCAGCACAAGGGTTAAATAAAATCACTACTACTCAACTAGTTTTAATGACCAGTCAGTGACAAAACAGGTTTGGCTGTGCAGGTCTCTGCCAATACAGCCCAACACTAGCTAGCTGAAATAGCCACACTGATGGATGTCCTTTTATTATTTTCCCCATTGATAGCATTGCCAGTGGCTGCCATTGCCAGCCACTTAGCCTACAGTTGCCGACTTGAGACCGGTTATAGCTAACATACCACATAATGGAAGACGTAGTGGTGGCTGTGATTGTTAGCTTTGCAGACGAGTTATGTGAGTTACACGTCACATGAGCTAATGCAATGTTTACAAAGTCAAAGGTAACTTCAGCGTTACGTCGCAGCTATCAAAGACAAAGTCCCCACACGTACTAGGTCGCTGCCATCACTCCCATTGGGAACCAATGATAAAAAGGCAGACAACACGGACATTGTGGGCAAAGCTTGTCTACATTGTATGCTTTTCGGCCGTGAGAGGGCACCTGTCACCCCCCATCGGTACTATGGTCTCGATACTGTCCCGACGCATTCAACACTCACTGCATCGGAACAACGTTTCGAAACGGGTTTTAAAAACACTTCTGGTCATGTGACAAAGTGTTTCGAAACGTTTTGTGACGTGATCTTGAACGAAACCTGTGTCGCACTTGCCAAAAGACTGACATGTCGGGGTATAAAATGAGGCGGCAAAACCAAAAGTTTTAAATGCATGAGACCTTGGTTGAGAGAATTGTGAGAGTTTGAGAGAGATTGAGAAAGTTAGAGACAGAGACAGTTAGAGAATGTTAGAGAAAGTTATTTGCTTGCAAGATGTATAAATATATATATGAATATGTAACAACTTTACACTTATTTTATCGTCTCAACCAGTTCGAAAATCATGATTTGACCCGATTGTATTGTTGAATGAAAGCTATCGCTCCCGTAGTCGATACCACGCCATCTGCTTTGAAAGACGGCAATAATTCCGTTCAACCACAAGGACCATTACGATTTTGTTGTGGAATTAGCTATAAGACTGTTGTGTAAGCCATAGTCGTAGCTGCCAGCAGATGTCACTGTTGAGTAAAAGTTTCGAACGTTTCAAAGGCCCCGACTCAAATGTTTCAATTGTCTCTGTGTTTCGGAAAGCCTCGGTTTGCCCATCCCTAGGTAGCTGCCTGTAGCACAGGTGCTGGACGCCCGGTGTTATCGCCCTGGTTTCCAGACTACACGGTTTCCGTAAGCATGCGAGCTGTGCGTTCACCTAACAGCAGCAGCTGCCGTCGGCCTCTATCACCAGATTCATCACAAATTCACAAACATTTGCTGCTGTAGGCTAAGAAAATAAATCATTTGCAAGCTCGCATGAGTGGGATTCGATCGCACTAGGGCAAAAACACAAATATGATTGTTGGTCTGTTGCTATACAATGTAAGCTCATGGAGCAAATGAGCTTTCAGTCACGTATACAACTGCCTTGGCATTCAGGCAACATTTTGTTTTGGGTTCATCAAAAACGTTTTATCTATTGATAATACAAACTCAATTGTGACACACTTCAGTCCACTGACTATTTCACACACTGTTATGGATATCTGTTCACAACAAATTGAAAACTCTGAACATTGCGCTGTAACAACGAAAGTGAAGCAAAGCAGTCTGAATCCAGCTATCAGAAGACTACGTTCACACAAACTTCTTAAAACGGTTAATCATGCCCGGGTTCTCTGGGATACGCACTCAAGACCTAAAGGACTGTTTGGGGGGCATTTGAATATTGAAAGTCTCTTGCCGAAAATGGATCAAATAAAACATATTGTTGTTGACTCAAACCTGGATTTTCTATGCCTCTCAGAAACGTGGCTACATATAAATTCACTCTCTGTCGCTTTGAATGTACGTGGATACAATATGTTTAGAAGAGAAAGATCTAGTGGTAAAGGAGGAGGAGGAATGTTTTACATTAAAGAACACCTTAATTGTAGCCAGATTGAGTGGACAAGTGAAATTAAATTGGAATGTATTGGTCTGAACGTGTCACTATCATCTCAAATGTCTCTTACTCTTATCTGTCTCTACAGACCACCATCGTCCAAATGTGAATTTTATGATCAGCTTAATTCCATGTTAAAGGAATGTGACTTTGACAAAGAGGTTATATTAATGGGTGATTTTAATGTAAATTGGGAGGATAAATCTGGAAGAAAATCCTTAAAACGTACAATTGATTGTTTTAATATGACTCAATTAGTGAACAAACCCACAAGGATAACCCACTCTTCTCAGTCCCAGATCGATTTGATTTTTAGCAATAAACCAGAAAGAATAATCAAAACACACAATATGGTAACTGGTATGTCTGACCATAATTTAATTATTTTAACAAGAAAACTTACAAAGAAACGCTTTAAAATCTGTTCTACCAGAAAGGCTTATCAATTGAGAATACCGAAAGGTGACCAACATTTATTTGAGGATGCTATGAAGGGAATTGATTGGAGCAACTGTTTAACGGGTGCAAGTGTGGCGGAAGACAGCAACATCTTCTTATCCACAATACAGACCACAATTAATAGTTTCCTTAAAAAAGCCAAAGTGAAACAAAATGAAAAGAACACACTTCCATGGCTAAATAGTGACATTTGGAATTTAATGAAAAAACGAGACTATGCATTAAAACTGTCAATCAAGTCTAAATTAGGAAATGATAGGCAGAAAGGTCAACCATGCTTCTGTATTCAGGAAGTCTCGGAATCTACTGTCAGTAGAGTTCTGGCCTCACTTCAGAATTCTAGGGCAAAAGATGTTTATGGAGTTGATAATATTTTTCTGAAGAAACATAAAGACACACTCGCTCACCCTATAACAGGCATTGTCAACAAATCTCTTAGGCAGTGTGTGTTTCCAAAAGGATGGAAATCAGCCATAATAATACCCGTTTTTAAGTCAGGAGATTCCAAAGTTGCTGAAAAATGTGTTGCAGAGCAACTTATAAAACACCTCAACAGCTCTCCATATCAGCTACATCCTATGCAGTTTGGTTACAGAGCTAATCATTCGACTGAAACAGCCAACTGCTTTCTCTTAGAGAATGTGAAGCTTAAAATGGATAAAGGGGGTGTAGTAGCAGTGGTTTTCCTTGACCTCAAGAAGGCTTTTGATACGGTTAATCACAATGTCCTGATTAATAAGCTGTCAAATTTTAACTTTTGCCAAGAATCTCTTACCTTAGTGAAATCGTACCTTGAGGGAAGAACCCAGTGTGTCAGAGTGGGTAATGTTTCATCGTCTACTCTGAGATCCAAAGTGGGAGTCCCCCAGGGTTCTGTTTTAGGACCTTTATTGTTCAGCTCGTACATTAATGATTTGCCTGGTGTATGCAATGGATGTGATATTCAAATGTACGCTGATGACACAGTGATTTATGTGCATGCAAAAAACAAAGAACAAGCTGCACTTAAGCTCACATCTACAATGACAAATGTAACTAAATGGCTTAGAGATTCCTGCCTTCATCTGAATGTTAAGAAGACTGTTTGTATGTTCTTCAAAAAAAGGTCTTGCAAGGTGTCACTGGAACCAGATGTTTATGTTGCTGGCAAGGGCGTAGGTTTGGTCTCAGCTTTGGTAGGGACACTTGTTTGTTCAGAAATATTTTTTTTTATATGTAGGTAATTGGTTCAGGTTTTATATGTACATCATCTGTACTGGACTTCTGAGCAATGAAATCATATATGATGCATACATTTGGGCATACTAACTTATAGCACCTTTTTACTATCTACAAGTATAAGTGTGAATGATAACATTCATGGGTAACATTGTCTAAACATCATGTATCTTCAGGGTGCTTTTTTTTTCCTGCACAGTAATTCATCAATTTAATACAGACACTAACCATGCTTAGTTGACTGCTGACATTGGTCGAGATTACAGGGATAGGCATATTACTATCCAAGGGATCATATAGGCCTACTTATTATCAGTTAATATCACTTTTGAGTTGCTAGCCTGCTGGTACTAGGCTAAACTAGCATGGTCCCATTAAAATTACATGTTCTACTACACTAACAACTTTCAAAACATGTTTCCATTGTACAATGGGTGGCGATGTAAGGCTAGCAGGTTTGCACTGTGTGTGCAGTTTTCCTACTAGCTAACTAACAACGACCTTCTTGATAGCTACTTACTCTCTGGGTGGTGAAAAAACTTCTGATATCTCTCTTTTTGGGTGACATTTTCCTATCTATAAAGCACAAAAGGGTCAAAAATATCAATGCTGAGACAAAACAAAATACTAATATGAGGCTTTAAGATTTCCTGGCGTACTGCCAGCTCTCTTTCTGCAAGTCACGATTCACGAAGTGTTTCTGACTCTGCCACTTCAGCCAATTAACTTAAATGACATCATCTTGTCTCGCAGGCTTGAGGGCGCATTGGTTAACTTGGACATTTATTTTTCACTTTTCTCTGCGACGAACATAGTATAGATAATAATACGAATGAGTTTTGCAAATAGATATTTTTTTCGAAAATTAACAAAATATTGGTGGGGACGATTGTGTCTTTCCCAAACTTTGGTCGTGACTAGTCCCTATGGTCCCTATGCAAACCTACGCCCTTGGTTGTTGGTAAAAGACTACAGGTAGTATCTGATTTTAAATATTTAGGAATCTTTATTGATTCTAATCTCTCCTTTAAAAAACAGGTAAAACGTGACAAATGTCTTAAAATTTAACCTCGTGAATTTTAGATATATAAGAAACGGTCTAACCATGCAGGCTGCAAAACTGTATTTTAATGCAATGACTATCCCCCATCTGACCTACTGTTTAACCAGCTGGGCACAAGCCAGCAGCACAACGTTAATATCTAACCATATTCTCCATAAACAAGCTTTAATGCATCCATGGCCAGGATATAATTATAAAATATGACATTATTCGATTAACATCGACTATGCAAAACACTTAAATGTATTTAGTGCTAATAAAATTATTACGCCTATTTGGAAAGAGATGTTTATAATGTGACAATATGTCAGTCATCGTGTGATAACGAAAATAAGACTAGGCCAATTATATATAACAGACGAAGTATTGCAAGCTCCGTCAGCGGTATCGGGCCTATGTTCGTCCTGCACTGGGTTCGAACCTGCCACCTCTGACATCCCAAGTGCCACCACTACCAACTACGCCAACGAAAAGCTAGCAATCCGTTGATGCGGGTGGCCTGTTACATACCTGAGGAGTGAGTTTCACCGATACACACTGGCTACATCTATGAACTACTTGTTCTGAGCAGGTGTTGTCAGTGAACAGGCTGTAAAACTGTTGGTTAAGACACTCATGAAAAACTGATGCTAATTATCTGGTAAACATTTTCTAACAGCAGTCAAGTTGTCATTGTTTGTGTCAAACAAGTTGTGAATATGTTGTAACAGTAAAACAGGAGATCATGACTGTGCTCAAAGTGATGCTCGAGCTCCAGTGGTTTGCTTTGTAGGTGAACAAAACTTTCAGAAGACGTTGTAGCAGAATCACGAACAATTACAGGATATGTTTTTTTTCCATTGGTTGTTGCATTAAATCTTACCCAGATACAATGGTGCTATTTTTTTGATTGGCTGATAAGTGGCAGGCTCGACTAAGAACTCCAGGGCCCGGTTTTTCAAAAGTTTCAATTTTGGATTTAGTAATCCTTTTTTTTGCGATCTGTGATCACGTAATCCATCTTACTTTTGAGCCAGTTTTTCAAAGCAACATCGGACTTGATCAATCTGATCCGGATAGGAACTTTTCAGGATCACCAAATCTGGATAACCAGTGCTCAAACAGGATAGGAAATCACAATGTAGAACTATAGATATGTAAAGAGCAACAAGTAGAATAGCCAGTGTGGGGTCAATATAAGTTTATTTTTATTTGATTTTTATTCACACATTTAAAAAAAACTAAAAACAAGAAAAACCCCACCCCATCCTCTTCCAGCAGTCCGCTCATCTGAGACCTACAACACAAACACTGTACATTGAGGATATTTATAACAAGTTTCAAATATAGATGTATTGAATACAAAAAAAAGACTTAATGTCAAATACTCCACAATAATTTCAGACTTCTTCATCTGATGTGGAGAGACCAGCTTGTCTGAGCGTAGCCTTTAGGAGGCGGATCTCAAGTCTGGCCTTGGTTTGCTGCAGTTTGGTCAGAGTCAGTTGTTCCTCTGCCAGACGAAGCTGTGCTTCTGCCCTTTCAGTCTCTTTTTGCAGAAGTGCCTTGTAATCATCATCTTTGTTTGATGAAGGGCGCTTCAAGCCTTTCCTCTGAGATCCTGTGGCAACTACCACTGGCTCAACCAATGAGGATCCAGCTTCTTACTCAGGAACAGAGCTGAGATCCAATATAAATACGCTCTCTGGATCAGCCTCAGGAGGAACTGGCAGATTCTCCTCCTCCTGAATCCAAGGCTCGCCATCCTCTACAACACCTTGAATACCATGGAGAGCTTGCGACTTCTCACCTCCAATGATGTCGAGGACCACATCTGTGTAATCTCCCCTCTTAAATGACTTGTTGCCTGTTTGTGGGTTTTTGGCTTCAGCATGGTCCTTTGTTGCCCTGGCCTTAAGATTCTTCCACCGCAATTTGATTTGGTCTGTGGTCCTCCTCTGGCCAGACCCTATGGCATTCACATTTTCTGTGATTAAAATCCAAACATCATTTTTCTTTTTGTTGGTATCCTTAGCAGAATTAAAACTTCCCACTATTGTTCCATAATGGCACCGAACACCCTCTAGTAGTGCATTGGTTTCAGCAGCAGTGAAGTTACAGCTTCTTGAGTCCATGGTTCCATTGCTTTACTATAGTGAACATTGTTCATCAATTATAGGCCTTGGGTCCAATTGCCTCAATTGAACACAAGCCAAAACCAATCAGTTGTAATAGGTGTGTTTGAAAAGACCAACTACACAGCCATATAAATCAGCCTTTCTCAGAGGATTCACAGAGAGACAGTGAAATGGCAGGTGTTGTCCACCGCCACCACCACTTTGCCAGGAGAGGATACCGTCAAAGGGTGTATGTTGAACGTACCAAGCCACTGGAGCAATACAGCACTGAGGAGCTGTATGTCCGGTTTTGCTTTGGGAAGGCTGATATAGAGTACCTTGTGAACCGTCTCAGGCCAAAACTTCAACACAGAACCCAAAGGAGTCATGGTCTTTCTATCAAGTTGTTGGTGACTATATGGGAGTGGTGAAATCAGCTGTGTGTGATGTGGTGAGAGATGTGTCAATCACACTGGCCAGCCTGGTCAATGAATTTGTTTCTTTTCCAAAGGACAACCAGATTGCCCAGGCCAAGCGCAGCTTTTTTCTTTTGGGAAATATGCCCAATACTATTGGAGCAATCGACTGCACACATGTGCATATACAAGCACCTTGTGAGAATGAATGGGAGTTTATAAACAGAAAGGGGAGGCACAGCATCAATGTCCAACTTGTGTGTGATGCTGACCTCATCATCACCAACTGCGTTGTCAAGTGGCCTGGGTCTGTCCATGATGCACGCATCCTGAGGGAGAGCGCTCTATATAGAGACCTCCAAACCAACCGACCGGATGGCATAATATTAGGAGACAGTGCCTACCCTCTCCTACCATGGCTGATGACTCCTTTTCTAACAGCAAATACACCGGCACAGGCACGCTACAACACTGCTCATTGCAGAGCAAGATGTGCAATTGAGCGTTTAAATGGAGTTCTTAAGAGGTGCTTTGCATGCCTTAACTACCTGAGAGCAGAACCACAGAAAGCATGCAACATAACCTTTGCCTGTATTGTCCTGCACAACATTGCTACTAAGCGCAATGTCCCTCTCTGTGCTGACAATGATGCACCTGAGCCCCTTGGAGACCCTAACCAACCTCCTGCATTCTGCCAGAACGAGCAAACAGGACGTGCAACAAGGGACGCAATAGTTAGACACTATTTCTGATTTGGATTTGTTTTGGATTTAAAAAATCAGTGATTGCCATTCTTTGCATTTATTTGGTTGTTCTGTAATCATTGCATGCATCACTAATAAACAATTCTTTCGATTGTGATGAATATATATATCAATTAGTGACAGAATAAAATTTATAGTTTTTGGTCAATTTTGACAGCTGTTTGGGGGATTATTTTACGAGGCCAAACTCTTTCTACTTTGCTGTAGGCCTATACTGAAAGGCTGAATACGTTAAAGCCTACATAATCACTGTAGCCTGACAGATGTACAAATAAAATTAAAACCTTATGAATAAATAGGATATCTTGTAAGATACTGAATGATCCAAATATAGTATTATTTGATACATTTTTAAGTTTTCATTACATTTTGGGCATGAAATCTACGCTGAATCCACCCTTCTGATGGGATCAGTTTAATCCAGATCTTTTGGATCAAAGTGATCCAAATCCTACAAAAAAGTTCTGAAAAACCCAAACTAAAGGTTTGATCCGGATCAAAACCAAGATTGGATTACGTGATCTAATCCGATTATGTAATCCGTTTTTTCTTTTGAAAAACCCATTTTCAAGATTTGATCCAATCCGTTATCCAAAATCCTAGTGGATTACTTTTGAAAAACCTGGCCCAGGGGAGACGCGCTTGATTCCTGCCGGTTCCATAGTGAGAGCGGCCCGGCCAGAGGAATTTTGGTTGGGTGCTGCGGCATATTAAATATATTATAAATATTTTTTTTCTGCGTGATAAATACAATGTGTGACGGGAGGGCGTGACAAAAGACCGAAATGAGTGACTGTCACGCTCAATGCGTGACACTTGAGAGCCCTGCAATATGGTTTGGAATTATATTTGAATTTTCTAAATGTCGAAAATACAGCTGCTTACAGCTGCTTGCACCTGGCGCCTCTGGTACAGCCGCATCTTCGGGCTGCAAACTCTCTCCTCCTCCGTCTTTTGACGGCCTAAACATTTCTTCTAAACGCCTACATTGTGCAGCATGTGCTTGTAGTGCCTGTTGGTTTTTATCTCAAGGTTTTTCAGCGCCACCCTATTCTCCTTTTCTTTTCCTTTCCATGTTTTTCCTAAAGAAACGATGCTAGCTAAAATATCTCTAACGAATTGGCTGTACCTAGCCTGGCTGCCAGCCCAACTTATCCCCGCCCACAAAAAAATTTGGTCGGGAAGTTGGGTCTGGGGTAGCCTGATGTTGTCATACTCATAATTCTAGTCAGAATATGAGTCTGATAACTCTCCGTTGGGCTGTGACTATGGGGTGTGTTTCAACCGAACCCGGAAAAAAATGCCTCTTCGCTAAATTGGATAGACCTACAACCAATCAGAGCAACGTAATATGTTGTTTGTTGAAAACCCAAGAGCTCTTTGGTGACGTGGTTGATTACGTTACTGTTGATCATCTGTCCATCATCGTATAAAGCCCGCCCTGACAATTTCATTGGTCCGAACAGCTCCTGTTCGGACATAGTTGTTCCCCAACCGAGCCCCCCCAGACCCAACTTCCCGACCAAATTTTTTTGTGGGCGGGGATAAGTTGGCCTGGCTGCCAGCCCAGGTCTGGGGGGGCTCGGTTGGGGAAAAACTATGTCCGAACAGGAGCTGTTCGGACCAAAAAGTTTGAATCGCGATTCCATCTGAAAAATACTGCAGGTGACGTGGTTAGAATAGCTTGTTTCAAAGGGGGTTCAGTTTGTTTATTAAATGGACCCATCTGCAACCGACGCAAGCAAGCATACCCTACAATTTCCCCAGAAATTGTATCCTCTCTAGTTACAGGTTGTAAGGCAACAAAATGGAAAAACACCAAGGGGAGGCAATACTTTTGCGAGGCATTGTACATGCAATATCATACGGCAACGTGTGATTTTTTGGAGACACAGAGGTAATGGGGTACTGTCTAAATTCTAATAACACATGTGGTACAAATGGTACTGGCAAAATTGACATATTAACATGTCGATCAATCATGGCACATGCTGGTAAAACAGTCTGCTTGTTGGTCACCTTCAAATCGCACTAGTAGGTAAAACATTTTTTTTGTTTAGTTTGTACCCGTTTACTTTTTTCATATTACAAAAGTTAAAGTCTTAAGAAGTCATATAGTGAATATAAATAAAAAATGTTTTAGGATCACTGAATACTCATAAGTTGTCAGCAAAGAAGGCTTAATAAGGCATGTTTTCTGGTCGGGTTTTGGTTAGGGCTGCTGCCACTGTTTCTGAAATACATTTACAGTACTCTTTGACAAAATAATTTGACAAAATGTCAAAATAATTGTAACTGTAGTCCGTTACGTTACTGGCCAAAAAATAATAATCGGATTACAGATACTTTTGAAAAATATTGAGGATTACTTTGCGATACTTTTACATATGGGAGTAGTCGGTTTTCTTTTGAAAAATGTATCCTTTTAATCGCAAAATTGGCCATTTTCAAATGGCCAATATGTGACATTTCACATTTGCTTAACAGACACTACTTGCTTGTTAAAACTTTGATCATGGCTGCCTAACAACAAAAACTCAATCGCAAACATGTCGCACCAACACACTGCATTTTCTCCTGCCGTTTCAACGATCAATGTGTTCAAAGAAGAAAAAAGCAAAAACATCAGTTCAATGCAAGCTATGTTTGCCTAGGGTGAATCTGCTGTCTGTGTCAAAAGATTCAACTTCAAACATGAAGAAGCATGGCTAATGATATTTGGCAGCAGGTAGCTATACATACGTGTAGTGGTTACCTAAAAGTTGCCGTCCTCCACAATTAGCAAACAAGTTAAATAGGGTTAGCTAGATGGTTAGTCAGCTGCTTGCCCCTTATTAAACCGATTAGTTGGCTAAATAATCGGTTTAGTAAAGCAGCTGTTCAGCTATTCAATTTAGATTCATTATTTGCTTGCCATGTTTCAGTCCAAGACATCCCCCCGCTCGCTCTAAATACAAAATCCCCGATTTCCGGGAGATTGTATAGCATTTGCGGCCGTCAGGGAGCTGCTATTGAAATGCGGGAGACTCCCGGACCTTCCGGGAGACTTGGGATGTCTGCAGTCCTAGCTACAACCCCACATTATCTAACTAGTATGATCACTGCTCTTTTGCTTTCATCATAAATTTACCGTTTTTAATAAATGCCCAGTAGCAAACAATCGAATATGGAGTTTGTGATAAGAGTAAAGAATATATTGTGCTTATTAAAGTTATGTCTTATGAACTTAGAAGTGTGCTCAGGCTTAAACATTGTGTCTCACACAGGACGGGGAGTCAGGGGTGCGGGCGGAGAAAGAGAAACAATCCAGACGAATTTCGACCACAGAGTGTGGGAAAAAGGCTGTATTTTGTGTCTTTATCTCTTAATTTTCAGAAACAACCTTGAAACCAGGTGGAGACGGCACCCGAGCAGGTGGGACGCGTAGGCAAGAACAACTCCCTGATGCACGAGAGAACAAGCTCAACCCTCTTTTCATCTTTGTGTTTTAATTGCGCTGTATAATATATGCTGGGGAGGGAAAGATAGCCAGTTGGACTTCATGAACCAACCCAAACTCTGTTGCGGGTAGGAAAACGTAGACAACCCCAGAGCTCTGTACTTGTTGATTTCCAACTGCTGCATTAAAGCTGATATTATCGGACCTCTGCGACTCCAGACCACTCTTTCTAGAACACAGATTTGTGTCATTGAATACTATCATTATATATTGGAATAGACACAAAAAGAATTAAAATCCTTCAAGAGTTGCTGTGAAGTATGTGTGCTGTACTTTTTCATTGGTAAAGGAGTCACTACCATATAGCTACCAGTTAAGAAAGCTAGATTAATCTGTCTGATCAAACTGATGCCATTCTCTTCATAATAAGCTAATATGTTGAATTTGATCAGGGTTGTTGAAAGAATTAGCTTGTTAGGGACTATAGTTTTGTGTATGGGTAACATCTGCCTTGTTTTTAACATTCCAAGAATGGTAAAACAGCTTTACCATCCCTTACAGAAAAGAAGTATATTAAAGTATACTATAAGTATACTAAAATATGGATAGTACACTTTTAGTTCACTTTTGATATACTTTTAAGAAGTATGCTTAGAAAATAGTTCACTTTTGATATACTTTTAAAAGGTATACTTAGAAAATAGTTCACTTTTGATATACTTATAAGTATGCTTTGAAAATAGTTCACTTTTGATATACTTTTAAGGAGTATACTTAGAAAATAGTTCACTTTTGATATACTTATAAGTATGCTTTGAAAATAGTTCACTTTTGATATACTTTTAAGGAGTATACTTAGAAAATAGTTCACTTTTGATATACTTTTAAGGAGTAGCCTATACTTAGAAAATAGTTCACTTTTGATATACTTTTAAGTATGCTTTGAAAATAGTTCACTTTTGTAAGAAGTATACTTAGAAAATAGTTCACTTTTGATGTACTTTTAAGTATGCTTTGAAAATAGTTCACTTTTGATATACTTTTAAGAAGTATGCTTAGAAACAGAAAATGGTATACATTTCTTCTGGAGTAGGATGTACATTTTCTATTATTATACAGCAAAAACAGTCAAAATAATTTTAAAGTACATTACAGGTTACATTTTTTAGATCCATCTCATTCTAATTATTCATGTCTATGAAAATCTATTATGCATTGCACATTGAATCTTTTTTGGTACTGAAGCTGTAACCTTAATTACTGCCAAAACATTCTGAAGCCCTATAATCTTATACTAATAATTATCAATTGGAGTATTAATGGAAAAAAAAAGAAAAAGCTACTTGAGAAAGAAGCAGACAGAAGGGTTGCATTATGCATTTGAAGGTTATACTGTGAAACTGACTGAAGAACGAAATAACAAAGTGAAAAAATGAAGATAGCGTGGCTCATTGGCTGGTCACTTCCCATGATGCAAGGCGGTAAATAGTGTTAAAATTTGCTGATAAGTTTGCTGTTTGTTCGAAATACAAATGTAACTTCATGAATTTCGTTTTTTAAATGTGTCTGCTTAGAATGTAGTGTTTTGTTGCGTGGTCATTGTTGTGGTGGTTTACCATTGTAACCATGAGTTAAATTACTGTTACGTTTCATAAGAAGAGCTGGATTCTTAAAATGTTAACGCTTGCGCAGTGAATAGCTTTTTTCAGATAAGAAACTGCAGTGTAAATTAGCAAGGGCCCCTGTTCTCGCTAATATAATCTCGATTTATAATCTGAGGTGTTTGAGGGGCTCCTAAACATTATAATATATAGTAATGTATATAGTAAAATTTCATATTAAGTTTACTTCTTGAAGTATTTACATTAATTGAAAGTGCACTTAAAAGTATTACAAAGTATACTTTGAGGCTCTTTAGGAAGTATACTTCATGAACTGAAAGTGCACTACACAGGCTACTTTAGAGTATTCCAAAGTATACTTTGAAGTATCGAGCGTTCGATACATCTTCTCCATAGGGACATCTGCTGGTCGAATTATGGTATGGCGACTGTATCGAGCGATGGAAGGAATCAAGTGACGTCAAGTCCTCGAGACATCAGTCTCACAATCGTCATTGACAACTTGATAAATAAAGGTTATGGGACAATTGTGTCGATTTGTTAGTGTCAAAAATATGTTAGCATATATCTTGTTGTATTATAAACAACGTAACGTCTTTGCTATTTTACATTCATAATATTTTTGTTCCGGTTCTTATAGCAATATTCTCATGCATAGTTATGTTCCGTATGGCCTCGTGGTAAGAGCTGTGCCTTATAGACTGATCTTGCGAGTTTGAATCTCGAGGACCTCGTTTTAGAGGAAGTATATGCTAAATACTTATTGTTTGATAATGTAGACTATCGGCTCAGGTTTTGGAACATGCTTTTGCAACTGGGAAAGGCCACATTTGAAGGTAAAACTAGAGAAAGATGTATGTGCTTGTGTACACCTACTCTCTCACATCTTTATCTATCTCTGTGTCTATCTAGCTCTGGCAATCTATCTGTATCTCTGGCTCTGTCAATTAATATATTCTATAGCGTCCGTAAATAGGCATATGTCTCCTCTCTATAACCTACGAATATTAGTGATTTCTGATGTCTTTTTAAGCGTTTGAATAAAACGCTGCTTGTCTCAGCTGCTCGTGTGACGTCCGAAGCTTCGGACGTCACTTCGACAGGTGATCACGTGGTTTTTGCCCATTTGAAGCCACGCTCGACACGTTTGTGTCAGTACAAATTGTTTCGAAAGGTCGATACCGCTTCGTGAGCACGGTATTGAGCATAACATCACTACTCGTAGAGGGCGTTCCACGGAGACGAGGGCGTTCCCTAGTGTCCGTTTTTCGAAAAATGCAGAAGCATATATTGGCCTTAACTGTTGACACTATATTACTTTAATATTTTGTAAAGGTTTTCCAGAAGAGTATATTTTGTATTTGTATATAGCTTTACTGTGTAATAACAGAATACTTTTATTTTGGAGCCTCGGTGGAGCTGCTGGTTTGAGCGCGAGACACAGAGAAGCAAGCTGATGTCGTTGCACACACGTTAGTTAGTACGTTAGTTAAGAGAAATCACATTAAGATATTAATGCCTTTAAAAGGCGAAAAGGACTAAAAGAAGATCAGAAGATTTCCTTTCAGAGCATGCAGCCAACAATGTATTTTGTCTGTTATTTACTTTAACTTTGTGTTACTTTTGATGCTGTGTTTGCTAACCAGCTAACGTTATGTCTTATGTGTTTAATACCGTGTATTACATAGTTTTCACGGTTTGATGTGGAGAAGAAGAATTAATTAAAAACCTGTAAAGGAAACCATTTGCTGTCTGACTGTGCTTGGGAAGGAGTCATAACACATTTGCGCGAACCATTTCACCAAAGACGGTTTTGAAAACCTGGGACAATGTAAAGAAGGATTTGCTATGAAGCTGTTTGCTGAAAAGAGGTGCGTTTTGACCTTATGTTCATCACAAACACAAGCTGTTGTATGATTTTGTCGGTAACAGTTATTAGCAATACTAACGTATCCTGTATCTAGTACCTGCCTTTCTCCAGTTCTTTCAAATAGATAATCTAGACAGGCGTTAGCAATAGGCTAGACTGCTATTCGTTTTCTGGCTATTTTTTCAGAAGCTTCCCTTCTAATGCCGACTACAGTTAGTCTAGCTAGAGTCATTTGCTAAGTAAGGTATGTTGATGTTTTTAGAAACGTATTTAGCATTCTACCTATGCTAGATACAGGAGACGTTAGCATTGCTAATAGGCTAACTGTTAGCGACAAAATCATACTTACAGCTTGCGTTTGTGATGAGCATACGGTTGGAACAGCACCACTTTTCAGCAACAGCGGCTTAGCAAATCCTTCTTTAAATTGTACAAGGTTTTCATTCAAAACTGTCTTTGGTAAAATGGTTCGAGCAAATGAATACATGAGTGTCGAACTTCACAGGGATCTTCTCATAGAAAAACATCAGCCATGCCCGTCGAGTGTCTGGTTCCTTGGGAAGATTATGAAAAGTGTCAGCATTCCCAGTACAGCCTGGAACACTACATTTACGATGGTCCATTTTCAATATACTTAAAAAAATCTACAAACTTTCTACTTTGTTGTTCGCGTGGAAGTACACAGAGCAGCGCGCAGCTAAACTAGTGTCTGAGATCCTGGGCCAGAACACCAGAGGGCTGGTCTGTATGTCAGACCCTCCAGGAATTCGCGATGTTGCGATCGCACCAATTCACGCGAATTCAACAATTCCCCGCGAATTCAGCGCGATGTTGCAATTTTAACCAATCACCACAATTTTCCCGCGACTTTGACCAATCATCTTCGTCTCCCACAACTCTCTCCAGTAGGGTTAAATCCAGTGTTGCGCCTGAACGCGTTCATTGAACGAAAGTTCATGAACTTGTTGATCATTTTGGTGAGCGTGAACTGAACATACTGTATTACTGCCTGATGAACGATACTGTGAACGCGTTCATTCTGGTGTCTGTGAACTCTTTCACTCTTTTAAATTTTGTTCAATAAGGTGCCAGATTTCTATAGACTTCCAGGCGAAAAACACACCGTTAACAGTCCTGTATCCAGGGTTGCCCAACCAGACAATTGCTGCTTGTGCTTTCTTCTACTGTCTATGCCTGGCAAGCGTGAGAGCACCGAGTTGCGTAGAGGCCGAGAGCGGTATTGCAGACAGATAAAGATTTCAATCTTTTTTGTTTAAAAAAATGGAGATTCCTCCCTTCAATGCATGCGAATGTAAATCCTGGTTGGATAAGGATTAAAAATGGGATATGATGAAAATTGGCATGTTGGTGAGGTTATTTAGGGGACCATTTCTCAATGGTTTTATTATTTGATGAATGTTTGTTAATTACTTAATTTTCAACCAATAACTCAATTAAAATTACAAAGAGGGAAATTCGCAACTTTTTATCGCAACTTTCACTTGCTCCCGCAATTTCATCGCAACAAACACCTAAAAAACACCGCAACTTTCATTGCAACTTTTTGGAAAAGCTCCCGCGAAATCAGGAATTTTAGCCCGCAACTATCACAAAAAAGGCCCGCGAAATCCTGGGGGGACTGGTATGTAAATGTTGGGGCGTGACAAAGGTAATGCAGAATTTGTGACGTCACAAATTCCGCTTTTTCGAAACCGATCATTTTACAGCTGCAGTTTCAAGTTGTGAGATTTAGATAGGAAAGAGGTGTCAATGGACTTTGAGGTTCACTGTATGTCCATTTTACCCACCGAACTGTCGTTATTCAACTATGACAAGGTAAAATCGGTTTTGCAATCAATGACCCCTTTAAGGCCGAATCCCATTTCTCTGTCTTACCCCTTACCCCTTCTCCTTTGTTTACCCCTAGTCCCTCGAAACCGAGTGTAAGGGCTAGGGGTGAAAACATACCCCTATGAAATGAGACACCACTTGGTTACGGTTATGTCATCTAGCACATATCGATGTCTCCAAAGCAAGTAGTGTTATGCACTGATATCAAACAAAATTCGCTGCTAATGGAGTTCAGTTAAAACTGTAGACATGCAGTCATGTCTACAGTCCATTCAAGGCTAGTCAGATAAATGCGGGACTGTTGTGCAAATCAGCAATGTAACGTTAGCGTAGCAAACTAGCGATTCAATTAAGAACATGGTTGCAAATATATGTACAGGACTGTGTAGAGCACAAAACAAGACTTTCGTAATTTTTTTATCAATTATTTGAGCCGAAAATACATTTATGGGACTCTCTGGATGATTGGCCATCATTGTTGCCGGTTGCGCAGTGTATTCTGGGTACCCCTTGGTTTCAAGTAAGCTCCCAAAAATACTTGGTTTTAAGGGTTATCTACCCCTTCTCCTTAGCCCTACCACTCAATCAAAACTAGAATTGGGATAGCCCTTACGCTCACGTGAACTCGCAAAACTAAGAGGAAGGGGTAGGGGTAAGTCAGAGAAATGGGATTCGGCCTATATACCATGCATGTCTATGGACCATACATGTTCATCCCACCAGTTGCTAGGTTTTGTATTGAAGTCAATGCAGCCAGAGGAGGACGGAGGCTGGCTGTCCTCTGGATGTACCATAGTTCGATCGCAGACAGTGCTGTTGAGTTACTGTAGACCTTCAGTTCAATATTGTGTATTTTAATACAATTGTTGGTGACAAAAAGTAGTTTTTTGAAGGAAATTTCACTGATGGATGAGGATGATCCTCCTCTTCCTCCCCTGAGGAGCCTCCACTGGCAGGTAGGTGGCATGTAACTCGGTATAACTCGACACGGCTATCAATTCGGTGTCTCATGGTGAATGTGTGAGACTTGAGCATCTTTCAAAATAAAAGCGCACCATCTGAACTTGTAAATAATTTTCTTTAAAGTTAGATTTTTTGACGGAGCCGAAGCACACGTCCACGACCATCTCCTGCACCAGCTCGCGACAAAGGGAATTTTTCTGCTAGAGGGTTCCAGGTTTACCAACATTCAGATACACATATCTTCTTTCTCTGCAGCTAGATTATTAACCAAAACTAAAAGGAGAGAACACATTAGTCCTATCCTAGCTACTTTACACTGGCTCCCCGTTACCTTCAGAATTGACTTTAAGGTCCTTTTCCTCACATACAAAGCTCTACACGGACAAGGACCTAGCTACATTGCTAACTCCCTTATAAACTACACACCAGCTAGAACACTGCGATCATCAAATGCAGGCCTATTAGAGGTCACCAGAAGCAGTCATAAGAAGATTGGTGATTCGGCCTTTGTCAATTACGCCCCAAAACTATGGAACAAATTACCCATAAATATTAGGGAAGCAAACACTAGACATTTTTAAAAGACAGCTTAAAACCTACCTTTTTACTGAAGCATTTAAGTAATTTTATCTCAGAAGGGTTTTCCTACTTTTATTAGTTATATTATTGTTTTTATAGATTTGCTATTTTAATTATTACTTTTATCACTTGTATTATTGTTTTTATTGATTTTATGTAAAGCACCTTGAGCTACAATTCTTGTATGAAATGTGCTATATAAATAAAGTCTTACTTACTTAAACTATTTTCAGATTTCAACGTATGACACATCATTTGAAAGCTTACAATCTGCACTTTCATAATCTGTAAAAAAAATGAGAATGGCCGTGGCCGACAACGGTCTGGACCAAGAGATCCAAGAGAACCGAACTACAAGTGTGAACACGACAGTCATAAGCTCCACCAGCGATGAGCAGTAGCCTAATTAGAAAATAGCATAGATTGTTTGCGTGTTGATGTAAACACACAAGCCACAGTTGAATTTATTGTTCAGGGAGCAAATATTTGAGAGCAGGATAAAAGGGAGAGCAAGCAAAGATCCTAGCTTCTACCTTAGAAGTATGGAAGCCCATAGAGCAGTGTTTCCCAACCTTTTTTGAGCCGCGGCACATTTTTTACATTTACAAAATCCTGGGGCACACCACCAACCAAAATGACACAAAATGACACTCTAACACAGTACATATTAGATGACCTTTATTATAATACATATAGTTAATAATATAGTTTTTTTATGTACAGTGCCTTGCGAAAGTATTCGGCCCCTTGAACCTTTTGACCTTTTGCCACATTTCAGGCTTCAAACATAAAGATATAAAAATTAAATTTTTCATGAAAAATCAACAACAAGTGGGACACAATCATGAAGTGGAACGACATTTATTGGATATTTCAAACTTTTTTAACAAATCAAAAACTGAAAAATTGGGCGTGCAAAATTATTCGTCCCCCTTAACTTAATACTTTGTAGCTCCACCTTTTGCTGCGATTACAGCTGTAAGTCGCTTGGGGTATGTCTCTATCAGTTGTGCACATCGAGAGACTGAAATTTTTGCCCATTCCTCCTTGCAAAACAGCTCGAGCTCAGTGAGGTTGGATGGAGAGCGTTTGTGAACAGCAGTTTTCAGTTCTTTCCACAGATTCTCGATTGGATTCAGGTCTGGACTTTGACTTGGCCATTCTAACACCTGGATATGTTTATTTGTGAACCATTCCATTGTAGATTTTGCTTTATCTTTTGGATCATTGTCTTGTTGGAAGACAAATCCCCGTCCCAGTCTCAGGTCTTTTGCAGACTCCATCAGGTTTTTTTTCAGAATGGTCCTGTATTTGGCTCCATCCATCTTCCCATCAATTTTAACCATCTTCCCTGTCCCTGCTGAAGAAAAGCAGACCCAAACCATGATGCTGCCACCATCATGTTTGACAGTGGGGATGGTGTGTTCAGGGTGATGAGCTGTGTTGCTTTTACGCCAAACGTTTTGCATTGTTGCCAAAAAGTTCGATTTTGGATTCATCTCACCAGAGCACCTTCTTCCACATGTTTGGTGTGTCTCCCAGGTGGCTTGTGGCAAACTTTAAACAACACTTTTTATGGATATCTTTAAGAAATGGCTTTCTTCTTGCCACTCTTCCATAAAGGCCAGATTTGTGCAGTATACGACTGATTGTTGTCCTATGGACAGAGTCTCTCACCTCAGCTGTAGATCTCTGCAGTTCATCCAGAGTGATCATGGGCCTCTTGGCTGCATCTCTGATCAGTCTTCTCCTTGTATGAGCTGAAAGTTTAGAGGGACGGCCGGGTCTTCATAGATTTGCAGTGGTCTGATACTCCTTCCATTTCAATATTATCGCTTGCACAGTGCTCCTTGGGATGTTTAAAGCTTGGGAAATCTTTTTGTATCCAAATCCGGCTTTAAACTTCTCCACAACAGTATCTCGGACCTGCCTGGTGTGTTCCTTGTTCTTCATGATGCTCTCTGCGCTTTAAACGGATCTCTGAGACTATCACAGAGCAGGTGCATTTATACGGAGACTTGATTACACACAGGTGGATTCTATTTATCATCATTAGTCATTTAGGTCAACATTGGATCATTCAGAGATCCTCACTGAACTTCTGGAGAGTGTTTGCTGCACTGAAAGTAAAGGGGCTGAATACTTTTGCACGCCAAATTTTTCAGTTTTTGATTTGTTAAAAAAGTTTGAAACATCCAATAAATTTCGTTCCACTTCATGATTGTGTCCCACTTGTTGTTGATTTTTCATAAAAAATTACATTTTTATATCTTTATGTTTGAAGCCTGAAATGTGGCAAAAGGTCGAAAAATTCAAGGGGGCTGAATACTTTCGCAAGGCACTGTATTTATACTTAGTGGGAAACCTGGGGCTGTTTCGATGAACACAAAATGGATATCCTGGCAGTAATGGTAGAAAGACACACACAAAGCTCTTCCTAAACAGCTCTCAGTCTCTCTCTGTTTTTAGTTTCAGTCAAGCTTGAGAAGCTCAGCTCACACAGATATGTGGTTGAAAACGGGAGCAATGTCAAAATAGCTTTGTTGGCTAGAATGGGGAACTCCTTGGCAACAGATAACCAAAAACTGTCCAAAGGAAGATCAGCAAAGTTTAGCTTTAAACCACGATCTTGTTTCAGTTCAATGAGTTCCTCTTGCTCCTTTAAAGTCATGTCCTTTCCAGCAACGGATGCTGAGCTGTATGGGTCCCTAACCCAGTCAAGGCATTCTGTGAAGGCTGAATAGAAATAAAATGTCAACTTCTCCTCAAGAGTTTTCAAACATGTGCAAATCACCTCGCACATTGCAGCAGTGTAACGTCGCACATGTGTGATTCTGAACATTCCAACCGACTATTTTCCGATAGACAAAAACTATATGACAAACGCTATAGTATGGCTTCAAAATGTACAATCAGGAGGCTAACTAGCAGGTAGTAGCATTGGTACGAGTATTATGCTAGGTTGATAGGTAACGGAAGCTAACTAAAGCTAGTGTGGTAGGCCGAAAACTGGATAAGACACCTCAAGTTTAGGCGTAAGTGGATAACCACAGGTCAAGCAAGCTTTGTCTTGACATTTGGTCTCTCAGCAGAGAAACAGGGACAGTAAGGGGAGGGGGTCAGCTGATTCAAGATAAGCATGAATCAGCAGTTACAACAAGAACATAACATATTGACATAAGCTTACAGGAGATAACGAGGGGCATCCACGAGAACTCAGGGCAGGGCAAACTGACATTTTAGGGGTTTAGGAGGTAATCACTAGCCTGACGTTGTCATACTCATAATTCTTGTCAGAATATGAGTCTGAGAACTCTCCATTGGGCTGTGACTATGGGGCGTGTTTCAACCGAACCCGGAAAACAAATGCCTCTTCGCTCAATTGGATAGACCTACAACCAATCAGAGCAACGTATAATGTCAACTTTTACCAAACCCCGTAGGAAGGACGGCAAAAACATATTTTCCATCGACAAATGCCTTGATTGCGTTTCTCTGTTCCTCTTTCAAAATTAATGCGCTGTCGATGTCTTCTAAAACAGACTCGATGGCAGAATCATAACATCCCAGCTCTCCAGCTGTAGCCATGTTTGTTGAAAAACGAATTCAACCAAAGCGCTCTTTGGTGACGTGGTTGATTACGTTACTGTTGATCATCTGTCCATCATCGTATAAAGCCCGCCCTGACAATTTCATTGGTCCGAACAGCTTCTGTTCAAACTGCCATTATGATAAGGGGTTGTCCGTGTGCTATAAAATGCTGTCTGTTTCCATGATTGAGGTAGGCTCTCTATCTTGTGCTCGGAGAGACCTAACCGTATGTGTTCCCTGACTTTGATCAATAAATCTTACCGTTGCATCTGAAAAACTTGGACCGACTCTCTGCGTTCATCCTTTGCACCTGTTCGGCTAAAAAGCTAGCCACCACACTAGCTAGCTTCCGTTTTGGAAAAATAACTCACTCTGGTGGAAGCGTCGGTAATATTTAGAACTCACGCGAACCAAAGCACTCACAAAGTGTATAGTAGGCAAAAGCCAAAGCATGAAGAACTGTTTTTTGGGGAAATATTTGTTTTCTGTTTTTTAATAAATGCGTTTTTTTTTATCTGCCACACTTTATTACAGGTTAATTAGGTGATATTAGATAATTTCCCACGACACACCTGACAATCTCTCACGGCACACTAGTGTGCCATGGCACACTAGTTGGGAAACACTGCCATAGAGGACTAAATTCAAATGATAATGCAATTTCAGAAATGCATGATCATTTTCAATATATATTTGAATAATCCAAAAATCCAAATTGCGTTTTAACATGTCATATGGGCGTTCTATGACAATATAAAAATGTAAATGGAATAACGGTTTGGAATTTATGAAACCCCTGCGAGCCGAGGGCACAAGGCCATCTTTTCGTTTCACTGTCTCCTCACATAGAGACAGAGTTACAGTGTTTGTAGTGAATTATATTATGCATTGGGCATGTGTGTATACATATGTGCTTAGTAAGACAAATGAGGATGTGAGGTCCTACCGTTGGCTTTATCCACAAAGGCACCTTGTGGGGAGTCCGGAACACCCTTCCACACGGTGATCGGTTTTGGGTAACCAGGGTCCATTGTCCTCATATCCTCACTGTATCTCCAGTACCTGGATGTTGATCCCACAGCTACATTATTGATTCAAGAATACACACATACACAAACACACAGGAAAGGAAGAAGAATACAGAGATATACACGGCATACAGTCACCTGTCCCCTTTAAAAAAGTAGGTTTTGGCCACGTCCTCCCACCAGACAGCTGTCTCAATGCTAAGGGTGGGCATACCATGGCCGAACATAGAGATGTCTTGAGGATAGCCAGACTGCAGCATTGTGTCCTTGAACACCCAGAACTGCTTCCCTTCACACACACAAAGACACAAAAGTGCTTAGACATAGATGTACTGTAGAACACGCACATGCATCTAACTCTGGATAGCATTTAGTTGATGCTAATCATAGAGACTAACATTAACATGATGATTAACATTAGTTTTATATTATAAGTACTCAATTGAAATAGAATTAAATCATAAATAACAACTTTTAAGTCAACTAACTACAGAGCTCAAACAAGCAGAACTCCTATGACTCATGGCTCTTGCCATGAATCACACGTCTACATTATTTATAGTTTAAGTCGGCTAGGTCAGCTCCTGGGTACATTTACATATGATCTCCATAAATGTCAGTATCACAATTTACAGTATCACTGAGCTGCTATCTTGTATGGAGTGAAGGAAAACATTTGGTAAAGTGAAAAGCAAATACAGAGGTCCGATATTGAATAAATATAATAAATAATCTGATTATTAATCCGGTTAAACATTACATTTTTTACCTAATGACTCCAGGAAATGGTTTCCTATCACTGAGTGGCGAGTCTTTGGAGGACAAAGAGGAATTAGAAAAATGATGTTTACAGTAAAATAAAAAGGGGAGGAAGGAAGGAGGAATACTGGAGTTTGTAAAGAGGAATGGTAAGGAAGGCAAATGCTATCTCTTCTTCAAAAAGGAAACTCATGTAATTTCCCTTGTCTCATTCTCATAATCATACGCAACACAAATTGAAAGTATACCGTATTTTTCATAAATCCGCAGCTTGTACCCCGATTTTACAGTTTTCTTGTGGTTGTACGGATTATATTTCAAAGTGTCTTATAGAGCTCCGGGAGTTGACATCACGCAATCCCAGCATGCACCGGTCATCGCCATTTTGGCAGGAAAGTGGAGAGCCAAGTGGAGCACCAGAGTGTACATACATATATACTTACATACGTATTATACATAATAATTTGCTGCCTATTTCAATAAACGTTGATTTACATTGTGGATAGCTGCTGTGCGCTGGGATGCCTGAACCATCGGGGAAAAGATAAAGGGAGAGCATTTTATAGGATTCCTAAGATCCAGAGAGAAGAACCCCATAATTCCTGACAACCACCCATGGCTTCAACTGAGGATCATTCAGTCTCTTGCAGGGTTCATACACATTTTGGCAAATGAAATTCCATGACTTTTAGCCAAAATTCAATGCTGAAAAATGTTAGGCATTTACCAACGCATTAAACAAATTATGCATAAAACTGACTATTAATATCTGTTTAATAACTGACAAATTAATAACTGTTTAACAAATTAATACATTTAATTCTCATTCATGAATGAGATAAAAATAGGTTGCAGCACAATGAAAAACAAAAGAAAAGTATATTAATTTCAGGAAAGAAAATACCATAATACATGTATATTCAAAAACATAACATATATTTTAATATTAAAATTGACTATTTATAAAAATGCAGTGAATACTGCGTGTTTCCTCATTGAGATCTTTATTACAAGATGAACAACTCTTTCTGTACTCCTAAGCAGCGGAGCCGACAGCTAGAAGCCGGTGTGCAGGGATTCAGCATTGGTCTATAACAGTCGTTCTCAAAGTGTGGTCCGCGGACCACTGGTGGTCCGCCAGTGCCCACTAGTGGTCCGCAACGGCCACAAGTAAATTATTGCGACATTTCTAACATACAACTCAGAACGAAGAGAACAGAGTCAGTACTAGCCCAATCTATTAAAGATTATTATACGGCTCATCAGAATGTTCTAAAAAGTTCAGTTGATTTGAATGGGCCACCCCAACGTTCGCAGGTCCGTAATACCTTGATATCCACTGCTGCGAAAAGATATTGACCGCTGTCATTGGCAACGGTTTGTGCTTCTAATTCACACTTTCATCATTCCGCAAGTAGTCCGGTCATTTACGGAATGTTGTGGTAATTTGTATCTAACTATAACTCTCATTGATAACTGTATGAATTTGGTAGCGCGGGGAAAAAACTATCAATAACATGGAAGATTTTACCGTCAATTTTAATGTTTATGGAGAGTACGAGACATTTGAGCGCTGGTGTCAGGCCCAGTTTTCAGAAAAGAAAACGAAAACGTTCAGTTATTTCTAGTAACTTAAATTTATTTTATTATTAAATACACTGTAATAAAAGGGTGGATCCCAAACTGCAACCTGTGTGTTGACTTCCCTCTGTGCCCTACATAGCCTATATATTTTTCTATATATATATATCTTGAGCTCCGTGCAGTTGTGGCCAACTAAAAACTCGTCATATCTATAACTAGCCTACCGGTACGTAAAAAAGGAGTGCCCACCCGCGAAAATCATGTGCCGCTAACAATTGTATGGCGCCAAGTCTAGGTAGAAGGCATGTTGTTCCAGGGATATACTATTTAGTTAGATGGTCCGCAAGTTTTTATTTATTGGCTAAGTGGTCCTTGGTCTGAAAAGGTTTGAGAAACACTGGTCTATAACGTACATGAGCTTGCGCAGTGATCCTTGTTCAGGTCATGGACAATTTTTTTTCAGAATATTTCTGTTGTAAAAAAGTATTAATTAATAACATAAAAATAACTGATTTCCATGACTTTCCCATGACTTCCATATGTTTGAATTTTTACATGACTTTTCCAGGCCTGGAAAACACAATTTAGAAATTCCACGACTTTTCCAGGTTTTCCATGACCGTAAGAACCCTGAATGACTTAGTAAATATGTAATGGCATTTTTGTGATGAAAACTGCACTGATATAATCAGGGGCGTCTTAATAGCACTTGAGGCCCCTGGGCTATGGACTTTTTTTGTCATTTTTTGAGGCCCCCCATCCGCTAATCGCACAATTGCACAAGTTGCTTGTATTGTTATTTACATTCCGTTGCACAGTTTAGAGAGTTTACAGATATATATGAAGACTAGATGTCTTACGGCGGAGTCTAGAACGTCCGCACATGGCGGCCATCTTGCTACAGTCAACTCGCTCACCCATAACATTGTGTTGATGCTACATGTACTTTTTAAATGACCATAACTTTCTAAATTTTCAACCAATTTTTTAACGTTTTGGTTTGTTATCAATGTCAGAGATGTCGTTATGCCACTGCATACTTATGAATAATTATGTTATTTTTTTTAAATAGAAGTATGCAGTGGCATAACGACATCTCTGACATTGATAACAAACCAAACCGTTTCAAAACCGGTTGAAAATTGAGCAAGTTATGGTCATTTACAAAGTACATGTAGCATCAACACAATGTTATGGGTGAGCGAGTTGACTGTAGCAAGATGGCCGCCATGTGCGGACGTTCGACTCTGTTGTCCGGCAACGCGGACGAGAGATCTACCCTTTATATATATATCTATGGCAAAAAGTACCTTGTGTCAACGAAGGGAACTCAGTGCTAGCCTACGTCACAACGTCAGCACACGTTAGCAACGACGCATGGATACAATGTGCATTGCTGTTGCACAGCAAGTATCGTATCGTGCCATGGTGTACTAGCAGCATTATACATTTAAGCAATTCAAGACTTGTACAGTAAGTAATGTCACAATAAATAATGTATTTAAACTCAAGCTTGTGTGGTGTGTCGCTGTCTTCAATGCCACAGCCTAAACTTTATTTTTAATTTCCGGCGCATTCAAACAATCCCCTCAGTGTAGTTTGGCTAGCAACAGCAGCAAGGCTAGCTTTCTCGTAGCACAATTCAGCTTCTCCACGCAGGGCTCTAGACTGAGACCAAAAAGTCACGTTCGGGGGCATATTTTCAGTTAGCAGATGGTACCGTTTGAATCGCAATTCCATCTGAAAAATACTGCCGGTGACAACGTTGTTAGAATAGCTTGTCTCAAAGGGGGTAGGGCTGCAACTAACGATTATTTTAATTATCGATTAATCTGTCGATTCTTTTTTCGATTAATCGATTAATCTGATTTCTTTCTTTTTTTAAGCATTAATTTCCAACCCTTTATTCAAAAACAAAACTGACAGTGCAAATTCACAATGCAAAGAATCTTCAGAATGTGCACAAACAGGCACACAAATTAGAAAAGGTTATTAAAGGTCACATGACATGAAAACTTCACTTTAGGAGGTTATTTAACATTAATATGAGTTCCCCTAGCCTGCCTTTGGTCCCCCAGTGGCTAGAATTTTCGATAGGTGTAAACCAAGCCCTGGGTGTTCTTCTCCGCCTTTGAGAAAATGAAGGCTCAAACGCTCGGTTTGAAAATCTCCTCTTATTGACGTCACAAGGAGCCAGGCTACCGCCCTTCTCTCTGCTGTGCCCGCCCAGATAATCCGGCCCGCCCATGAGGAACTGAGCTACGATCGTGCAAGGGCGAGTGCAATATCGTGTTTTCCTGCAGAGACATCATGGCTAGCAAACGAACGAAGCTTAACAGTTGCTCAGTGCTTGGATGTACAAATCAACACACAAGTCTTTTTGTAGTTCCTTCATCCGAGCCTCTAAACCAGGGGTGGGGTACGTCCGTATGCGGCCCGCGAAATCATTTGGTCCGGCCCGCCATGGCACTGCAGGAACCATATTATTAGGTGCATTATTCTTTGGCAGCAGCACTATTTTAATATGTGGAAGAGGACCGTGGAGGCGCGCAGCGTTGCATACCAATGTACCCAAAAATTTCGCTCGCACGCTCGCATTAAGTGTGGAATTCCCTTCTAGCAAATCAAACCCAGAATACGTTGTTGGTTTGGGCTAAGCCACGAATGTTTACAACGGATGGCTCCGCGCCTGAGTAACACTCAGATCGATAAGCAGTCTCAAAAATGGTAGCAATATAAAAAATTATACGATCCCTTTCCATAATCATGATACCCCCCAAGAAATGTTCGATGCACCCCTAGTCAAAGCAGGCTGCATCCGTGCCAGCTAACATCACAAACCTCACCAAAGAGAAGCAGTTCCAGCCATCACATTAGGGGTGAGTTAATTAAATGTTTGACCAAATATAGCAGGCACATTTTTAAGTTGATAATTCTGTACGGCCCCCGAATGATTTTATAAATATCCAAATGGCCCTTGGCAGAAAAAAGGTCCCCCACCCCTGCTCTAAACAATCAGTATCTTAAAACTCTTCCAGGTCGACGATCACGCCGGCGTGATTGCGAACAGGGTCGGCTTTAGGACCGCGCAAAATGAAAACCAAGTGACGCCGAGGGCTGCCGTAGATTTCATGCGGAAGTGCAGACCTCAAACTGCGTTTCAGTCTTTGTTTTATGAAAATCCGCCAAGTAAAACCTAAGTTACGATAATTTCAATTCCATGAAAAAAGTGTGTCAAAATATGCGCTCTTTTATGCGCTGGTTGCATTTATTACAATATTTTTGTCGTCTTTTGTCATACAATTAAACGGAAAGAAACCTGTGAGTCTGCTGACTCATCTAAGTAAACACAGCCGGCTGTGTTTACTTTTTTTTTTTTTTACTGCTGCTTTACTAGTTTTCGGAGTATTTTGGGTAGTTTTAGGGATATGTTGAGTATTTCAGGAATATATTTGGAGTTATTAGGGGGAAAATGAGGCGGACACCATGTACAACATGCCGTCGACTTGTTATTTCAACATAGCAACTGACAGAACTAAGACCAAGACATTGTTATTGACAACGAGAGGTTAGAAAAACATTTTGTGAACATGTATTGCTTTCGTTTATCTTATTATATTGTTCTATTCTACTTGAAATGCCAATGAACATCTTGAACTTTGAATAATCTTGAAAAATAAGAATCTTTTTACATGTTTTATTGATATACAGAGAATGAAGAGCCATTGTCACCCATTGTCACTCATGGGCCAAGGATGACATCAAGTGGAGGTAAAATGTTACCTCACTCCATAAAAGTAATTTTTAGGACTGTGATGTGGCCCTCTGTCTCATATTTTGGACATACAGGAGTGGCACAGATAAAAAAAGGAAAAACGCATAAGGCTAGACCTGCTTTCTTTGTAAATAGTTGTATATAGCTTGATTATATCTCAACTTTACCTTTTGTATGTTCACATATGCAACTTGTGCTTCAGTTTCAAACAAAAAAAATGCTTGGTTGAGCATGTGTGTGTGTTTTATAGTAAAAAAAAACTATCATTTTCCCATACGGAGCTTGTGTATTTTGTGTGTCTGGCACCAGATTTTTGAAAAAATATGAAAAATTGAAAAACATAAAAAAAAAAAAATTGTAGCTGAGGTTGTGCTGAAAAAAAGGATACCAAACATTGGTATGGTAAACATTTCTTTATGTACTTTATAAAGGCCAAAGCAAAGGTACTCAAAAACGGCCAAAATAGCCCCAGACTCCAAAGAGTTTTATTTTCGCTGGAAATGCGCCTACACAACTTCTGTTGTAGGCGCATTTGTTTTGTATGTCTGCGCCAAACACTTCAGCCACGACTGTTTCCTCAACTTGAGCTAATACAAAATTGGCCTTGCTGAAATTAAATTCTGGATCAGTACTAACTCTCCTTCGTCCAGCTACTAACCTCGGACAAGTAAGTTAACTAACGCTATATCATTTTGTAGCTTTACTGTATATGGTTACCTAGCTTGCTACCCTTAGAATGTGGCTGTAACATTAGCTCTGCAGCTAACAGCTGAGTTACTGTCGCTATGGAAAGGTAGATAGCATCAAGTATAAGTGTGAATACATATGCTGTACGTGAGTGTTGTACACTTCTTTGTTATTTGGATAACCGTTCTGCTGTTGGTGTTATGGCGCGCGCGATATCCACCTTTCCCCTCATTGAAATGACTGAGTGTGTACCTCTGCAAACCAGGGTTATCAGATGAGAATGGGCAAATTCGAGGCATTTTACAGCAACGGGGTTACAGCCATTGCGATACATCCATTGTAAACATTAGCGCATGGTGCCGCCCCTCCGCTCCTCATTAGCATTTAAAGCTACAGACACCAAAACAGCGCGTTCTGAGGAAAGCTCCTTGTGGGACTGCTAGTAGTGGCTGTAATTCTGCACCAAGGCTGAATTTCGGGGAAGACACTTCTAATACAGTATTAGGGGACCACTAAGGCCTATATAAAAGCATCCAAAAACAGCATGTCATGTGACCTTTAATATTAGCGTGGATTTAATGCTATTTTCCAAGATGAGCAATTTATTTGAGTTTTGTTTAAAACTTTATTGAAAATTGAAAGGTTGTGAAAGTAGGCCAGACTTTATTAGAATAATCTGGTGTATATTTAAGATTCTTTGACAGAATTTTGAAAAAAATTAAGATTTGCGAGGATTAAGCTATTTTCAAAAGAGTGATTTTCTATCATTTTATTTGAAACTTCATTGAAAAAGTAAAGGCTTTGGACCTATACCAGACATTGTTAACATACTCTGGTGTCTGTTTGAGGTTTTATATTCCTAAAAATATTATAAAAGTCTAAATTTTTCAAAATGGTATGGGTAGTTTTCACCCGGTCCCTAACGCTATGCTGCAAAGTAGCGTCTTCCGATTGTGAGACAAATGTCGAATATGAAACTAACTTCACCTCGGTCAATTAACACACTTTTTCAATGTAGTTAGTGTGAAATGCTCCCACACCTTGGATGACTTGGGTCGTACTAATTTATCTGCCTCCGCCATGTGTTTCAGAACAACGTTACTCAACAACGTCTCTCCGATGGCCTTTCCTCTACCTCCGCTCCGCGCTCAACTAAACTTTAAAAAAAAATACTTTTAGATGTTATACAAACATCTCCTTGACTTGAAATTCGTTGCCAACGCTTTTAATAATCGATTTTAATTGATTTCATCGATTCGTTGTTGCAGCCCTAGTATTGATCTTATCACGCCAGTATCAATCAATAGCTACTGATACCAACGTTGGTATCGATACTATCGGTCTTCAGATCGATTCGCCCACCCCTATGCTGTACCATCTCGCCTAGGATCGTGAACACATTTTCATTGATGTCTGTGTCAGTCAGGGCCGTTATCATTGCTATAATTCAGCTACCGACAACATTTCGACCACTGTAGCATGCAATATTTCATTCATTGAATCCGCACTAGGTGCTGCCATCTTGAATGAGTCAAAAGCAGTCGATTCAAGTTGAACCACCAATCAGAGGCTTTAACTCGCCCCCTGACTTGGTGACGGCAGACGACGTATTTATTTTGCTGCAGCAAGTTACACCGTGGATAAATGTAAGGATAAATAAATAAATGTAAGGATAAATAATAGTGCTGTCAAACGATTAAAATATTTAATCGCGATTAATCGCATTAATGGCATAGTTAACTCGCGATTAATCACACATTTTTATCTATTCTAAATGTCCCTTGATTTCTTTTTTCCGATTTTCCGATCTGATTTTCCAATTATTTTTTCTAATTTTAATGCACTTATGAACATGGAAAAGTGGATTGGATTGCTTGGTGCAAATGTTTTTTTAAATTGAAAACAACATTGCAATCGCCTGGCTTTGACGAGGGGGTGGAGAATTCGCATCAGCTGTGTTCTTGGCCATCAAGTGGTATTTCAGACTGGACGAGCTGCGATGATAGCTCAGTTCACAACGACAAAACACACAGATCATTTTGGTCTTGTCAATGGAACCATTTGGCAAACTTTCCATTCAGAATCCTATTGGCATCCATTTCGGCGTCTCGCGCTTGCCATCCACTCAAAACGTAACGTTAGCCTACTACTCTTTAGCATTTATATATTTAGTGTCTCATTTAATTTGTAATTTAGATATTTTGTATGTCAATTAGGCATTTCATGATATAATTAGTCATTTATTTAAGCATTGTGTTATATAATTATTTATTTATCCAAGTATTTATTTATTTCGTTTTGGCCCCTATAATCCTCCATATCAATCTAGTGTACTTTGAGTGAAAAATTAAGAGGCTAGATCAATGTAGAAAACCTCTCCTCACTCCACTCTACGCCCCTGATTGGCTGTGAGGTTTAGGCAGTTTAGGAGTGACGATTGGTTCCGGAGCCAGTTGTAAAGTTGCGAAGTACGGGTAAAATGCTGTGTTGGCCAAGGCCATGACACCCCCCCCCCCCTGCACAAATCACGTAGGTGACCCATTTTGGTTTCCTAAAGGTGAGGAGTTTGCATGCCTGTGTTCGGAAGAATGTGTGCATATATATGCGTGAGTGTGTGTTTCTTGGGAGAGAGGCTCCAAAGAGAGATACAAGCTTGGCACATCTATTTTTGCCCCTTTACCCATTCTTTTCAGAACCTCTCAAGCTCCATCAGTTTGGATGGCGAGCGTCAGTGTACAGCCATTTTCTCTCCAGACATGTTCAATCGGGTTCAAGTCTGGGCTCTGGCTGGGCCACTCAAGGACATTGACAGAGTTGTCCCGAAAACACTCCTTTGTTATCTTGGCTGTGTGCTTAGGGTCGTTGTCCTGTTGGACGATGAACCTTCGCCCAAGTCTGAGGTCCAAAGCGCTCTGGAGCCGGCTTTCACCACGGATGTCTCTGTACATTTCTTTATTCATCTTAGCCTTAATCCTGACTAATCTCCCAGTTCCTGCCGCTGAAAAACATCCCCACAGCATGATGCTGCCACCACCATCCTTCACTGTAGGGATGGTATTGGTGGAGTGCTTCAGAGATAGTTCTCCTTCACAGAGCAAATGCGACAGAGCTCTGTCAGTGACCATCGGGTTTTTGGTCACCTCCCTGACTAAGGCCCTTCTGCCCTGATCGCTCAGTTTGGCAGGGTGGCCAACTCTAGGAAGAGTCCTGGTGGTTTCAAACTTCTTCCATTTACGAATGTCACTGTGCTCATTGGGACCTTCAATGCTGCACACATTTTCCTGTACATTTCCCCAGATCTGTGCCTCGATACAATCCTGTCTCGGAGGTCTACAAATCAAATCAAATGTATTTGTATAGACATTTTTACACGCAAGCATGTCACAGAGGGCTTCACATACGCCCATATAACTGCCCCTCAACCAACCTAAACCCTCAAGGCAGACAATTCCTTTGCTCTGACATGCACTGTCAACTGTGGGACCTTATATAGACAGGTGTGTGCAGGGAATGTAGTGGGGGCTAAACGCACGTAAACGCCGTTTACGCACCTCCCGAAATTCGTGAATAGCGTTTATCCACCTCTAAATTGCAGAAATTACGTTTATCCACCTCTAAATAGCGTTTATGCGCGTTTACGCACATCTAAGTTCCCTGCGCCTCGTATTCTGCCGTTGGAATAATCCGAAATAAAATTGGTGTAATTTTAAAACACCAAAGACTAAATTTCATATTGTTTAACATATAAACGCTGTAGTCTGAATCATTTCATCTGCGCTGTATGGTCTGTGACCCTCCAATCAATGCGTTGCGGCTGCGGTGGCGACACCAATCAGGATCCACGAAGTATGTACACACATACACGTTGTGGATTAGTCTACCTGTTCGTAATGGATTAATTAGCCCTGGATATCAGGCGATTTTTGAGCTAAATTTTGAGTGTCATGGCAAAGGTTATGAATACTTATGTACATGTGATTTTTTTAATTTTTATAGATGAGCAAATAACTTTTTAACGTTATCATTATGGGGTATTGTGTGTAGAATTTCTAAGGAAGATTTTAATTTTAATCCATTTTGGAATTCCACTGTACCTTAGCAACATGAAAAAAGAGAATTGCTGTGAATACTTTCCGGATGCACTGTATCTGCAGTTCTGATGTGTACCTACTCTAGAATAGTAGATTTTCAAAATTCTGAAAATGCTGTGACAAAACACACTATATGTTTTGTCTGCTTAAAACTTTATTTGTCAGTAAAGCCAAAAAGAAGCATGCATTCAGAGATCATCATATTTGCATAAGAAAATGAGAGCCATCATACATAGCTTTGACTGAACTGTAAAAATCTGAGTTTGTACACAACATATTTTATTAGGGGCCAAGCACCTATTGTTTTTGTTAGTTTTATTATTATTATTATTATGCATAGCGATTGGTGCGAAGTTTTGAAATTTGGCACACTGATTTGGAGTGGTCTCCAATCAGATAATCTCCTGATTATCGTCACCAAGTTTCATGTCGATCCATGAAGCTCCACCAAGGTGTCAAAGTTGGAGGTGTGTTTACGGCCATAACTTTTGAACCATGAGACCGTTTTTCTTAAGTGAGATTTCATCGGATTCCTTAGACGCAGACGATTCAACTATCCCTATGGTGTCATTGTCGTCCCGAAGGTTTTTTCTCCGATTTTCATGAAAATTGTAAGAGATCCTCTTCAGACCATGCCGACAAAAAGTTATCAAAATGGCATCGATAAGTCAAACCGTTCACGAGTTACACGCAAACGATTTTGACAAAGAGCGCGCCATAGCGGACGTGAGGCCTTGTCTCTGCGACGGTTTACCGTATGGAGACGAAACTTTGGAAATGTCATCGCGAGCATGTAATCTAATCATCTTCCTACCACAATCACCTTGATATGTCAAAATATGACTGAATTACAGCTGTTTATACTTGGGTCAAATCTGACAAAGCTCGCCACGGGAGAAACGGCTTCATTTTTTAAATAAAGTAACCGAACACAGTGTTTCCCAGCAGCGAGAATAGCTCTCTGGGATAAGACCGGCTCTTTTGAAACACAAGGTCCTAGGATCGAATCCAGCCACAGTCATCAAGCATGTCGTGATACCAGACTATCTGTTTAGCGAAGCCAAGTATGCCACAGTAGCTGTCTGGCAGTATAATGGTAACGATAACGTTTCATTGTCAGGGTAATGGGTAGGGTTGATTTATAGTCAAGAAGAAGCAGATTTATTGTGCTTTGTAGATATAACGCTGCTACATCTAGCCAGCGCATTTTGTCTCAAAATGGCATATTTACCAAACGCATCGGCTTATCGTTACAAAACTCGGTATACGTCTTTTGCGCAACGCCGTGAAGGTAATCAAAAGTTTCGGGGTAGCGCCACCGCATTGCCGAAAAGTATATTGCGATTTTAAAAAAGCGAATAATTTTTAGAAAAAGTTTTGCTGTGCTGCTTTAGCTACTGAATTTCCATATCGAATGCTGCTTGGCCCCTTCATTGCTGCTTGCAGCTATATTTATTGTTGGAATGCTGCTAACCCTAACCCAAGTATTTTTCTTTGAATCTTTATTCAACTTCTTAATATTCTTATTATTCTATTTCTTCCGTGACACCTTTCAGCTCCTTCAAATCTTCAGCTATTAAAACCATTCAGCTATCAAAGAATTCCGCCGTTTCAGGCTATGACTTTTCAGCTTTCTACCGCTTATATTTGAATTAATATAAATCAATATTCATAATATTTTTAACATGGTTTTCCAATTGAGTTTTTTTTTCAAATCCTCTCAATCCTCTTAAACTTCTTCAACTTTCAAATCGTTCTTCTTCCTCAATCTTTCAGCTACAGCCACCATTTAAACTTTAACATGTTGACAAAACCCCAAACTATTTTTTTTAAATTCAGCTTTTTGATATCTATTCAACTTTTTCAATATCACTGATTATGTTTCATGAGTTTTTCAAACCGTTTCTGAGATTAACATGGGTGTGTATGTGGAGAGCCTAGAGTGCTGACTGAAACGCTTAGAGTGTAGGGGAGCTTCGAAATCTTCCTCAAAAAATATTTATAGTTTGCAAGCATTGCCACAATTTTCACTCTTCATGCTTCATTTTTGGATCAATAGATAGCTAATTGTGTGCTGGTCTTAGACAGTTGTTCTGTGGAATCCAACAGATTTACACATTTGTTCAGAGCCCCACCAGATTGAGACAAAGGCTGTGTCTACTACCGCGCACTTTACTAAGTACACTGCAATATAGTGCACTGCAATACAGTGCACTTACATCTGTACTGCACTCCGTCGCTGAGTAGTGCTGTCTCAAATGGAACACTTAAGTTAACCACTTGGCGGGAAGTGACGGACGCAAATCTGATTGTGACACCCGCGAATCTAAGGCGAATCTGCTCGCGAGTCATTTTGTCCGCCATTATTTTAGAAATGAAATGAAAAGCTGCCGAAAGGGCTCCTCCTCTTCCACTACGTAGCCAATATGGCGCCCGTTTAGGGCGAGTAGTGTCCATCGTTGTACACTGCATTTTTTGACCGTTTGCAGTGCGTCATCCGGGTACTTTCAGTGCACTGAATTCTGCTGGTTCTGTCAGTGTAAGCGCCCTAAGCACTGAAAGTCAGTGCTCGAAGTGCACAAGTGCGCGGTAGTAGACACAGCCAAAGTCAAACTCTCGCCCCATAGAGACCAATGCAAATCTGGTGACACATTTCTCAGAGAAAGCAGAAGGAACACGTTTTTGAAACTGCCGGTAGAGTCGTATTTCTGACCGCACAGACATATAAAGGATATCTCTGGTTTCGGCAGAGTCTTGGGTCTCGGAAAATATCCTTATTTTTTGGATATAGTTTTGCGTCTAGGTTAATTTGTTTGAGATGTGGATTGTAGGTACATTTCTGTTTCTCTCTGCCCAGCTCGTTAACGGTCACAGCTGCGCCATGGCAACCACACAGACACACACAACTCAGTCTCTTACACAGGTGATTGGTATTAGGTTATTAGTGGAGTCACAAGACGGAGATGTTCAGTCAACTCGTCTCATTAAGAGCACCCCAACACAACTACTACCACTACTGATACTACTAGTGCTGCTACTACTACTGCACCTGCTGCTATATATTATGCCACTACTACAACTACTAATTCTGCAGATGCTGCTAATATCTCTTTTACTACTATTGCTAATGGAACTGTTTTATTCTACTACGCCACTGATACATCTGCTACTGCCATTACTATCCCAACTATAATTTCAGCTACTAAAACTAATATTCTACTTCTTCTACAGTTTAACAGTTCAGCTTTCAGCTTCTCCCGCATTGTATTTAAGCTTTTAGCATTGTTAGAGGATGCAGTTCAGCTTCCACACTGCCTCTTTTGTGTGACTCACACATTTTTAAAATTAATTTCAGCTTTCAGTTTGTGGGTATTTTCTCATTTCTGATTTTTCAGCTATTTTTAATTTTTTTATTTCAGCTTTCAGCATTCCACTGCATTTTCTGCAGGAAATGCACTTTCTAGTTAGAGTAAGCATTTAGATGCTTTGAGACTGGGTTTTCCTTTTTACACACAGGTCCTTGTTTTTTAATAAAAAAAGGTTTCAAACAAGGAGCATAAGATGAATGGATGATATTTCATAAATATGTAGAAACAAGCGAAGCTGGTTCATTCAGGATACTCTGAGGGTTGCTGCATCAGTTAGCAATATAACTGTCATTGCACTCAGCCAATCATCCTCACCAACATCAACAGGGTGTTTAAGACCAAGTGCTCACATGCTCTGACACATAAGTAAGTCCCTTTCAAATTCTCATAATTTTTGTTGTTCCCTCCAACTCGTCAGTCTCCACCATTAGTTTTGTCTTTGTTAATCTGTCAAGGGAATGATGGATGTCTAAGCTCTCTGCCATTTATGTTGAGACAGAGTCTCAGTTGGGTTTCTCAGGCAGACCTGTCTGAAGCAGAACAATACCACCAAGATGATGGTCTGTACATTAAATTAAATCATGTTAAGTATTACCCGAGTTCCCTGGCTAATTGAGTGACTTATGTCATTTTTGCTCTTCTTTCACCAATAATAAACACTACTTATCCCCTATAAGCTTACAGTAGATAATGTGCAAATATGATGTGAATACACACTATTACGAAATACAAACACTGTTAACAAATGATAATGCATCAATATGCATCATAGAGAACCAAATTAAATACAAGCACACACGTTACCCAGCAAAATCCAACAAACTAATTTGTACACAGACCTACTATGGATATGCTTACCTTTGAAGAAGACAAATTTGCCTTCGCTGTTCTCGTAAACAGCATCAATCTTAGCGGGCAGACCCCTCCAGAAGACACTGATGAGCATGGGATATCCTGGCATTACTGCATTGTCACGAACCCTCCAGAACCAGTGGTCCTTTAAAAAGGCAGAGAATCAGAATAAGAGGAAAATAAGGCATTTAGAACATTGGCATGCTAGTCTAAATAAAACCACGTCTCTGTGTGTAATGTGTCTAAGTCATATCATCAGCACATGGGAAAGTGTGAACTAGTTCTAGACAGGTGAAATCACTCTATAATTGGGTGTGCTTTGCCTTCGGCAAGGGCACAACCTTTGTTCTCTCACATATATCTTCTTCTTATTCTTATTATTTTCCCACCCCTAAAACTCAGTCAATATTTGGCCTACATAGACAACCTAGGTGTCAAAAGTTTCGTCTTGGTCTCGATTGCGTTGCTTCTATTGGGATTTACGTTCCGTTGCACGGTTTAGGCTGAGCTTAAGTTTTTGTGGCGAAAAGTGTCTTCTGTCAACGAAGGGTAGCAGTGCTAGCCTACGTCACTACGTCAGCACACGTTAGCAACGACGCATGGATACAACGTGATAGAGACGTTCTAGCACGCAAATTGGAGCTTGGATTATGAGTGAAAAATGCCAACCCCCAAAATTACCAACCATTGGGTTTTGTTGAGAAAGCAATTTCGAGTGGAACTGCGATCTCGGATTTTTTATTTAGGTTGTGAAAGTCTTTGTAATTTGAGCGAGTCCGGGTCGCCCGTGAGACTGCCTAGGCGGCAGCCATGCAAGCGTCATAGTAGTTTAGTATTTTCGTATTTTTATAGTTCGGTCAATTCTACACCACAAAACAGAAGGAGGGCAATGTTATGACGATATGACTATTGTGAAGACAGCCAGATGGTGAGATTTTAATGTAGGTTGCTGTAAAAACTTTGATTGGTTTGCTACGTGAGAGCCCCGTCAGCCTCCGTTGACGATTGCGTCAGCTGTTGTCGATCTTTGATGAGTATTTTCTTAATTTCGTACCAGGGTCAATTCTACATCAAAAATCAGAAGGAGGGCAGTGTTATAAAGATATGGCGATTGCGAAGACAGCCAGCGCGTCAGCATATTTTTGTGATTTGTGTAAAACTTGGAATTTGAGTGACACCACGGCTTGTTTTGACGTTAGCCTCAGTCAGACTCGGCTCACCCACTGGCAGTGTGTAGTACTGTCTTCAATGCCACAGCTAAACTTTATGTCAAAAGAAACATTCTCATTTCCGGCGCTTTCAAACAATCAGTGAAATGTGGAGCAACAGCAGCTAGCTTGCCTCTAGCAAACTTATTTTGAATTAGCCATTTCCCCCTACATTAATGTCAAACTTATTTACGTTTTGGGGGGCATATTTTCAGTTAGCAGACGGTACTGTTTGAATCGCGATTCCATACTGCCAGTGACAACGTTGTTACAGTAGCTTGTTTCAAAGGGGGTTTGCAGCTGTTTCAAAGGGTGTTCTTAATGAAATATGCAATATGAGTAGGCTAAATGCTTGAAAATATCACTAGAAGGGAAAAACTTACAACCGACGCAAGCAAGCACACCCTACAATTTCCCCAGAAATTGTACCCTCTCTAGTTCTAATTGGATTTTAAGAGCAGATTGATTTCTGTATAAGAGGGGGCTATTTGCATATATTGAATGTTTATGAAATGTGTATTGTTTTCCAGTATTCCATAGAAACGTGAACAAAAATTATAAATAGATTGTGGGACACTGGGGCATGAATAGAGGAGCCTTGCAAGCCAAAATGCTTCCTGAATTGCAACCATATCTTAAACGACTGCTTGACTACTGGATTATCGCTAGCTTCAGTGTCTGACACAGGAAGCGGAGACCACAGCTGTGACAGCCCTCCCCTTTCCTGTGCGACCATGCTGCCCAGGACTGGTGGGCGTGATGTTGGTGGCTCGTCAGGGCTAATTGGACACACCTGGACCCGGCGTGTCTTGAGGCTTCAAGTACCTGTTCATGGGATGGGTGTAGGAGTTCGACCTGAGCTGCCTACCAGGTTGGGAGAACCAGCACTTTGTCTGTTACATGGTTGCCAATTAAACATTGCTAACCGTTCTAGTGGTGCCTATGCCTCCTTTTGTCTTTACATCTCTGGGCCAGTTGTAACAACAGCCATGACCGCAGTGAGACCTGGGATGAAGACACTTCAACATGGTCGGTGGTAGGTTTGTCAGTCCAGTACAAAAGCTTGTGAATATTAGCTGCCCAGTAGTAATATATAAAAAACTGGGAAGAGCAAGGCCTCCTGCGCTCTTAGGAAGCTGCAATATCCTTTTCTTCATACGCACAGGTTTACCGGCCCAGAGAAATGTTGATATTGCCTTATCCAGTTTAGCAAAACACTTTTTTGAGGTAAGTTCAGGAATATGCTGGAAAAGGTAAAGAAATTTTGGCCGAACTGTCATTTTGATGGGGTTCACCCTGCCGGCCAATGAAAGAGGTAAAGTAGACCATCTTTGAAAGTCCTCCTCAACTTTACCGAGCAAGGGGACAACATTTTTGTTGAAAGTATCTGTTAGAGACCTTGTTATAAGTATACCCAAACATTAAAAACGATTATCCACTCTCAAAGGGAACTATGTTGTCTGGCAGGTCACCAACTAGGTTATTAATCACAAACAACTCACTCTTTCTGAAGTTGAGTTTGTAGCCAGAGAGTTGGCCAAATTGCTTTAGGATGTTCAGAACTATTGGAAGAGATGTAGATGGATTCGATACATAGAGAAGTAAATCATCTGCGTACAGTGACAGCTTGTATACTGATCCTTGGCGGGAGATGCCCTCAAATCCATCCTCAGATCTCCAGATGGCCAAGGGCTTGATGGAACTGCTGGAACTGGGCATATTCAGAATATTGAACAGTCTTCTGGTGTTAATGGAATGAGTGTCTCCCCAACATGAAGCCAAGAATTTTATAATCCACCTTTTAATAGAGATATGGGTCTAAAACTACTACAAAGTAAAGGATCTTTATCTTTTTTCAGGAGAAGAGTAATCGTGGCATTAGTCAGGGTTGGAGGAAGTTGGCCAAGAGATAGTGCCTCATTATATGCATTGCATAAGAATGTGGAGGGAAGTGTGGCGAATTTCTTATAAAATTCTACTCTGAATCCATCAGGGCCCAGTGATTTGCCACTCTGTAAAGTCCTTATAGTACTTATAACCTCAGCTGTTGAAATCAGCTCCTCGTCCACTCTAGGAAACTCAATGGCGTTTAGTGTACTGACTGTACTGGTCAGGGGGTGGTCAAAGGCATATAAATCAGAATTACATTTGGTGAATGTTTCATTTATGGATTTTGGGTCTGTAAAAATGGTGTCTGGTGAAGACCTAATACTGTGAATAAGCCTGGAGGCTTGCTGGGCAAATCGTTTTCCAGCCCTGTCCCCTGATTCGAAGAATAGCTGTCTAGACCTGAGCAGCTGCAATTCTGCTTCATTTGTTGTTTCAATGTCAAACTCTTGTAAGCGCTTTTTATAAAATGACAGGTCTGGGTTGGTAGAGTAGCTATCATCGATTTCCAGGAGCCTCTGTGACAGTTCTACTTGTCTGGACTTGAATATTATTTTTTATGTGCGCTGTGTAGGAAATGATATGGCCTCTTAGGTATGCCTTAAAAGCTTCCCACAATGTTCCTCTGGAAACTTCCAGTGTGTCATTTATTTAAAAAAAAAATTGGATCTTAAGAAGTCCACAAGGGGTTCACTAGATAGTAAAATTAAATCTCCATGGTTTTAAGATGTGCTGTAGTTGGGAAATTGTATGTCTAGTGATGTGGGAGCATGATCTGAGATTACAATACTGTGATACTCGCATCAGTGTATATTAGAAATGAGTCTGTTGTCAAAGAGAAATAAGTCGATTCGAGAATAGGAATGGTGGACATGCGAGAAAATGCCCCTTTTAATGCGCAAGATCTCGTCACTGCGCAAGTGTGTCTCCTGCAACAAAACCTCTCAAATCTTGAAGATGATACATGATCTTATTTATTTTGGAGGCCTGATTTGCCCCCTTGACATTCCATGATACAAAACGTATGTTATTCTTTTTTTTTTTCATTTTTTCTTTTTTTTCATGTAGGCCTAAGCGATTAATTATCTTGTATAGCATAGTGGAATATCTAGTAATATCTGAGATGACAGAGAGGAGAGATGGGGAAAAGGAGAAAGAAGAAGAAAAAAAGGAGACAAGGTGCAAAATCCAACCCCCCACCCCAGCCCACACACACATTCACAGTGCCCCACCCGATCCCTAACAACTCCACAAATACCCACAACCCTTGCACGAAGGTGCCGCTGAGCAAAATTCTCCCGAGGTTCCTTTCCTCAAATCTCCCGCCCCACCACACATAGTAGGAAAATTAAGTCAGTCTGTACAAAGGCAAGGCTTAACTGTGATTTCAACCAAACTGTGCCATGCACTTAGGGGCTCAACAGGTGTGATAACAACATGGGCTAAAGCAGTACAATGTAACAGTCCCACCCAAAAAGGGTGAGAAATAAAACAGTGAGCCCAACTTTTTCTGTATGCCACTACAAATAACCTTGGCATCTTTTAACACCAACATATGAACATCCATACCTGCTCTGTTAACAAAACACCAGGGGCCTCATGTATAAACGTTGCGTACGCACAAAAAGCTTGCATACGCTGGTTTTCACGCACACTTTGTGATGTATAAAGATTTACTTGACGTGAGAATGCGGGCCGTCACGGAAAGTTTTGAGCAGACGTGAGAATGTGCGGACCGTCCGCAAAGTCTTGTCTGGCTCTGTAACGTGGCGAATTCTAACAGAAAAGTGCCGAAACTCACCAACATTACAAAATAAAGTTTCCACTACTACGTTTATGACTTTGACTATTCAAAAAACATAAAAATAAAAGTTTGATCATTAATGTGGATGATCACATCAAAATGCCAAAACCCAAACGGGAAATGCTATATAGCCTTCTGTTTAATCCACCACCACTTAATAACTTCTGTTAAACTTGAGGGTGTCAAACGAACAACAAAATCACTCAGGAAATGCATGTCACGCTAACCCTATAGCTGCCATGCTGTTACGATGCGCCACCACTCGTTTCTTCATTTAAAGTTTTACATCGGACCATTTCTTCTTAATTTCTGCCATGGTCCGGTTCTCTGAACCCACAGCATTTATGGCCCTATAATAATAATAATGATTTTATTTGTAATGCACTTTACATTTAGCTAAATCTCAAAGTACTACAGGTTAAAAACAAGAAAGGGTGCAAATAGTGACAGTTTTCCACTCCGCCGACTTTCTTTTGTCGCTAATACCTGATGACAGGCCGCCAAACAGGACACATTTTCTCGCCTCCACCTCTGTTGTCAGAACTTCGATCTCACAGTCACCGTATTTCTTCGAATAAATAACGTTCATTTTTGGTGCGGCGTTTATTCGAGGGCGGTGTTTATTCAAAGAAATACGGTAATTCAGACAAAGAAATGACCGCAGGAGCGCATTTATAGTACATCTGCATATTCATTTATGGGAGGAGGCAAGGCAGGTTCAGTGGCTTGTTCACGTGCGGTCAATCTCACATTGATTGTGATTTATAAAGGAAAGGTGTGCAGGACCTGGCATACGACCGGTTTTATACATGTGAATATTTCTGTGCGTAGGTACTTTTCGAGTTTTGGCCATACGCCATCTTCTGGTATGAAAGCTGCGCAATCCTTTATACATGAGGCCCCAGGACATTGGTGTTTTGGACACAACATTAGGACAGGCTATTGACAACTCAAACGCCTTTAACCAGTCTTCTGACGCTTCTGATGCGTGGCCAGAAGTTTCTGTGCCTTCTTCACTGACGAAAGACGCTGTCTGCTCCTGTCTTCAGCCTTGATAAACAGCCGCAAAGGGGAACCACAATGAAGGCTTGAGATTGAGAACGTAGAGCTGGCTCTACATATACGCATACCATCTTCTGGTATGAAAGCTGCGCAATCCTTTATACATGAGGCCCCAAGAGCAGTTCACAGCCGAGAAAACCGACGTTCTAGTCAGGGCCGTAACAGATAGAGAAGTGACATTGTATGGGAAAGGCAGAGCAGTTTTCTCATTGCACTAAATTGCCCGCTCATGCTGCTCATTAAAATTCTTATTCTTATTTTTATATATATTTTATTTTTTTAATTGTTATATTTTTAAATTGTTTAGTTCTTAGAACTAGTTTAACTATTGTACTTTTTTACTTAATTTAAGACCCATATATGTTTATTGTTTGCACCTTCCTGCCACAGTAAATTCAAACCCACCCAAATTAGCTTCGGTTAAACAGGCGTGGGAGGAAATTGCCACAATTGTTACAAATCAAGTTCACATACATAGAGATTTCTCATGAAAATCTTTTTATAATCATTGAAAAAATGTAACAGGCCATAAATCAAAACAATGTAACGTAGCTTCGCAGAAAGAAGACCCTGGCCTCAGGGGCGGATCTACCGGGGTGGCATGGGGTGGCAAATGCCACCCTAAAAATAGCCTTGCCACCCCAGTTGGCAGCTTTGAAAACAAAGAAAAGTTTTGGCTCATCGGACATTTGCGAGAGCGAATTTCTAATATCCGAATGCAAGTACATGCAGCACGAAAACGACTCCATCCACCCTCCCCACACCGCCACCGAAGTTGCTTTCATTTGAACACAAGGAAGGCGCAAACTGACCATAGAAGGCTTCAACTCAAGGAAGAAATCGTCGGCACGGACAGCAGACCACACCGGACGAATGAGGTGTTAAGCAATTATCTATTAATGACTAAGAATAATTACAAAAGTGCAGGGCTATACGGAGTTGCAATGTTACTTTTCCTGTTGAATTGAGGTTAATAACATTAACTCGTGAATTATTTGGGCAACAAAGCAACAACAAAGATGACTGTGGTAAAGTTAGTTGGAAGTTCGATATTCAACAGATATTCGGACGCCCAGTATTGTGTTATTTTAACCGGTGTTGTTTAGCACTGCTACGACCGGCCGCTTAGCCAATGCTTTTGGCTGCTTGAACAACACGTACGTTTAGGGACCGTCAACAAATTACACATTTCAAAAGTCAATAGCTTTTCAACAACATGAACTAGGAGCGTCAAAATAATGTTAAACTGTTGAAGATGTATGCATTCATGCTGCAAAGCCTTTATTTTGTTCATTTTCATCTCAGGCTATTAAAAATTATTTGATTCAAAATAAATCTTCAAACTTCAATAGCTTTTTGGTCATGTGACCTATAATCCTCAAATTCATTTCAGTGTTCACTGACTATGCATACATGTTGCACAGCCTTTAGTTTTTTCATTTTGATCTCACACACATTTGCCACAGGATGCCACCCCTCAAAATCTCCTGCCACCCTCTTGCCACGTCATGAATATTTTTCTAGATCCGCCCCTGCCTGGCCTCGCCAGCAGTGCGCACGGACCAAGCTTGCACCCTTAATCCTGCCGGACCATTCTAATATGGGAAATAAAATTCCCATGGTTCCCGCCTTAATAACTTTGCCGTCCAATCACCGATTTTATTTCTGAAAACTTCCAGATACTCATGACAAATTAAGCTCAAAGCACATATCATTGGTTAAGGGGTTACTGGGAGGGGGAAATAAATGTATCGACGGCAGCCATTGTTTTCCGAGGCGGAGCCAGAGCGGAGACCATGGGATTTACAGCTTCGAATTGTAATCGGAGACGATATTATGAGTAAAGACACGTTTCTTAATATGTGTTGTCAATATTGTCAATTAAAAGTCTAAACTTTTTACTTACGAAGAATTTGTTTGTGGGAGTGACGCGAGTTTTTTCACGAAAGAATTACGTGTCCGGCAGGACAGGCAGTTATGACGGTAGAAGCACTGTTTAGCCTCAATTTGAGCAGATTTCTAAAACACTTGGAAAAACAACATTAACTAGCCAGATTATGTACAATGTAAGATAAATGTACATGCCTTGTTTGGCCAATTTGGTCGATTGTGGAAGAAACTCCAACGTTTTTTAGTTATCGAGAGGAGTATCCAGCCATAGCGCTAGCTACTTTTGGGGGAGAGGAATTCCGGTTTCCCCCATGTTTCCACTAGTCACTAGAATGGTCATAATTTTTAATCCAAATATGGTATTTCTAATCTGTCTTCTGTTCTATATTGCCCACAGATGTGTGGATATTTCACCTCAAAGTTTTCCTCTATCTTGTAATTAAAGTGGTTAAAAATTAAGTTGTCTGATGAGGTATGGTGGATGGAGAAGTTTTTGTAAAAAATGGCTGCCTGAAATCACCTTGATAAAATATGATTTGCCTTAAGTAATCATATATTTATTCACATCATAAAAATCTCCTAGTTCTCTTCTTCAAGATGGTATCAACAGTTAAGGTGTATGATTTAATAATATGAAAATTCATAAAATATTAATATGAATATCATATTTCAACAGCATATGGAATGTTTGGAATGTTGATTTAGGCAGGAAAGGGTTTAAATAGCATCTGAATAACGCGCCATTGACTTACGGTGCGTGTCCACTACAGCGTTTTTTAACGCTCTGCACCGCTCGCCTTCCCACAGTACACCACGCTCGGGGGCGTGTTAGAAAAGTTAATGGGTAGTTGACAAATAAGGGTGCAACAGTATTTTTTGAAATAAAGTTCTAATGAGGATTACAGTTGTATGAAATTATAATGTTCAAATGCTGAATTTTTTAAACTGCTAGTGTTCCGTAGATTTTTTTGTATAATTTCATTATCTTTGAAGCTTTTCTTATAGCTTCAGCCACAATTTGTCCTGCGGTGTGACATGTCACTATGACAAAATTAAAATATTTTACTATTATTGATTTCAAGTACAACTTAGGTATGTTTAACGTTTAAGAAGTACTCTTTCAGAATGTTCATTAAAATTCTGCATATGATTATTTTTCACAGCTGTTTTTTTATTTGATTATTCACTTGTGCCATCTTTTATCACTCACTCTAGTGGAAATATTCTATAAAATGAAAAAAAACCCTAATGAATATGTCTGCTTTCTTTTTCATAGTTAAATTATGCAATATTTTCATATGTACATAATAATAAAAGTTAGTTAAGATTAGGAAAAGTAATTTAATTGTATTTGAAGTGATGTTACACCACAGGACGTGCCGTCACACCACAGGAAGAGATGAGACATTGTATGAACTTTATTGGTAAAATGTACTTTTGTAACAAACAAATCCATTAGCATTTTTAACTTAACATTTGTCAACAACAAGACATACTGAATAATCAACATATTAGAGGCATCAGTCGTCAAAAAGAAGAAGACAAAACATATCTTGCTTCTCAGTAGAATGTCATTGAAATCATGTTAGAAAATGTGTTGAACATGATCCAATCGAGTTGGTCCAATTTTGCCACTCTACCACAGGGCTCAGGCTCAGATATCCCCCCAATTATGTTGGTACGAGAGTAATAGATGCGATCATCTTTGTCAGGCCACTGGAAAGTATTCTATCCACGCTGAACCATACAATTCACCTGTATGTCCTCTCCCTGAATATCTGAGATTTGGCCCACATATCGCTTCTCATCATATTTGACAATGATGAACTTTCCCACCTCCAACACGTCTTGGTCACCTTCATCATCTTCATCTTGGGAGGGGGGGACTGTGCTCACCTCTTGACCTGGACTGTCAGTGGTCATTGTGACTTGTTTGACGTTAAAGCAGTCACACACTTTGGGATAGTTGCAGAAGCAACTGACTTCCCTGTGAAATATTTCCCCCGGTGTCGTAGTGAAAATCTGGTGTGTGCCCAGTATACCCTTCACAGCTGGTAGGACAGGAGGGAGCAGTGTGTCAAATTCAGCAATGTCCTTTTCCTCTATCCATTTCATTTGGATTTTCATCTCATCTTTGCTGGACAAGAAGTCAAACAGTGCCTCAGCAGTTTGTAGATCATGTCCCCTTAGCACAACCTGGTCTGCCATCCGCTTCACACAAGCTCTGACCCCATCAGGAGCCCCTTTTCCGTGACTTCTTTCACTGTAATTCCATGTTACACTCTGGAACCCCCAGGTAAATGGCACAGTGCTCATCAGGAAACAGTTGGTCTTATTGCGGTACTGCGTCACAGGACCATCGCTGATTACATGGAGTGACTCAAACGGTGAGCCATGCTGGATCTGGAGGTCCTCAATGACCGGCTGTAAGTGAGCCCACACAGCACGCTCATCGTGCCTCAGAGACTTTGATATGGTTGCAAAGCTCTGAGTGGCCGTTTTGGTGTATGCTACAACTGTATGGAGGGTAACCTGGCTCCTACTTCCACCAAAGTGAAAAGCTTGTATCTCAGTATTAAGTTTACAAGCATAGTTTTCAGAGAAATCTATATGTAAAGCTAAGTCGTTCTCCTGCAAATTTCCCTTCAACTCTCTTATTTTCCGTGCTTGGTGCATCCAGTTAAACTGGTGGGATGCTATCGAGTCCAAGGCATGTTGGAAGGCCTCTGCAAGTTGTCCCAGTGTTCCACTCACCCCTTTCTTCACCCAGTTTTTGTACACCTTGTCACCCACAGTCACATCTTCTCGCTGCCACTGCTCCCACCTTGCCAATTCAGAGGTATCATGTGTGTTGAGCTGCACCTCATCAAAACAGCAGTTTGTGCACAGCCTCTTCATCAAATCAAATCAAATTTATTTGTATAGCCCTTTTTACACGCAAGCATGTCACAGAGGGCTTCACATACGCCCCTAGAACTGCCCCTCAACCAACCTAAACCCTCAAGGAAGACAAGGAAAAACTCCCAGAAAAACTCTCAGCAGGAGAAAAAATGGAAGAAACCTTGGGAGGAGCAATTCAGAGAGGGATCCCCTCCTCCAGAGACGGTTGGTGAGAGAGAGGAGCAGAACACAGGCTTAACATAGTCATGCAGTGTCAATGGGTTTTTAAACACAAAAATCGATTGTTCAATCTTTATAGATGTAGGACAGGACCGGGAGACTCGCGACCAGGTCCAGCGTTGGCCGACCGACGACCAGGCAGGTGCTGACAGCTCAAACCCCCCACACCACAAGGGATGTGTGTGGTGGGGGGGGAAGGGACACACACACACACACACAGAGAGAGGAGAGCAGGGATTAGAGAATGCCAGGAGCAGCTAACAGTTACAGTCATAATAGAATGAGGTGAGATCCCCACCGGTCAAGTGTGGACTAGTGCAGCAATTTAACTGAGCAAAGAGGGATATTTGATGCAGCCCCACACACCAAGACAGCGACAGCCCCCCTCGGTTGGAACATGAAATCTGTTCCAGGAGAGAGAACTCTAAAATAAGTTATACTTATACGAATAAGGATGAAAACAACCCGTCCCCCGTTGTCTCCAACCAACATACTTACCTTTAGCAATCGTAGAATTGACTAAACAGGAACGTTTTTAACCTAATTTTAAATGTCGAAACAGTATCAGACTCCTTGATTGAGACAGGTAATTTGTTCCAGAGAAGAGGTGCTCTATATGAGAACGCCCTACCTCCAGCTGTTTTTTTCTTAATTTTGGGAACCACCAGATAGCCGGCATCTTGAGATCTAAGTGTCCTTGCCGGGCAATAGGGTGCAAGGAGACCGGAGAGGTACAGTGGAGCCAATCCATGCAGAGATTTGTAGGTTAGTAGTAGAACTTTGAAGTCAGCTCTTGCTTGGATAGGGAGCCAGTGTAGAGAGACAAGAGTAGATGTTATGTGATCAAACTTTCTTGTTCTAGTCAGTAGTCTAGCAGCAGCATTCTGCACCCGCTGTAAATTTTTTAGGTAGGTAATTGGGAGGCCAGAGAATAAAACATTGCAGTAGTCCAATCGGGATGTAACAAATGCATGTATTAGTTTTTCAGCATCATCCTTTGAGAGGAATTTTCGTATTTTGGCAATATTACGTAGATGGAAAAATGCAGTTCTGGTGATTTGCTTAATATGGTACTCAAACGAAAGGTCTGGGTCCATTGTGACTCCTAAATTTTTTACCAGCTGGCTCTGAGAGACTTTGACGCCGTCTAGGTCTAAGGTCAGATTGGAAAAATTATTTCTATATTTTTTAGGACCGAAAATTTGAACCTCGGTTTTATCCGAATTAAGGAGAAGGAAATTTGCAGTCATCCAAGCTCTCACGCTGGAAACACATTTTTCCATAGCATGTGGAAATTCTCCAGACTTTATAGACATATATAGCTGAGTATCATCTGCATAACAGTGAAAATTTACCCCAGAACTTCTAATTATGTTTCCTAAAGGCAGCATATAGAGCGAGAATAACAGAGGGCCTAGAACTGAACCCTGTGGTACTCCGTATTTTACAGTGGAGCTCCTGGATGAGCAGCCATCATAGTGGACATATTGTGATCTATCAGATAGATACGATCTAAACCACTGAAGTGACGTACCAGAAATCCCAACATAGTTCTCAATACGTTCCAGGAGAATCTCATGATCCACAGTGTCAAAAGCTGCACTTAGGTCTAGAAGAACCAGGACAGAGATAGAGCCCGCGTCAGAGGCTAACAGTAGATCATTAACTACCTTGGCTAATGCAGTTTCAGTGCTGTGGTGGAGACGAAATCCAGACTGGAGAGGTTCATAAAGCTGATTTGTGGAGAGGTGCTCAGTGAGCTGTTTTGCCACAGCCCTTTCTAAAATTTTGGAGAGAAATGGCAAATTTGAAATTGGCCTGTAGTTGCTAAGACAACCTGGATCCAGGTTTGGTTTTTTAAGGAGGGGCTTAATAATAGCTTGTTTGAAATCGTTGGGGACTTGGCCAGTTACAATAGATTCATTAATAATACTAAGCATGGGCGGTCCAATAATAGGGAGAAGTTCCCTACAGAGTTTGGCAGGGAGGGGATCGAGGAGGCAGCTAGTGGGTTTCGAGGAGTCTATCAGCTCGATGAACGCTTCCATAGAAATAGGGTTAAAGTGAGTGAGAGCCTCAACATGCAGCATGCTTGGTATAGAGGAAAATTCAGTGTTGATGGCCACTACTCCAGGACTAGTCTGTAGTGTGTCCCTTATTGCATAGATTTTTTGGTCAAAGAAATCTAAGAACTCATTGGGAGAGAAATCTGAACTAACACAGAGTGTACTTTTCTTAGTGAGTTTTGCAACCGTATCAAATAGGAACTTAGTATTGTGTTTGTTCTTACTAATCAACTTAGAGAAATATTCTGATCTGGACCTGATGAGGACTTGCTTGTACTCCATTTGGCTGTCCTTCCAGGCCAGGCGGAAAACCTCCAATTTGGTGGTACGCCACTTATGTTCTAGCTTTCTAGTGGACCTCTTGAGAGTGCGGGTTTCCTCTGAATACCATGGAGCCAGTACACTGCTGATCTTCAGCATTGCACATGATCTCAGACAGAAGATGGGAAAGGCTCTTGGTTGCGATCAGGCCTTTACGTACCAAACACTCTATGAGAAGATGCATGTTCTCATGCTGATAACACGCATTCCTGTCTGTGGGTCTGGCCTCTGTGATGTGCTTGGGCCTGTACCTCACAAACTGACGGTATGACATCTGATGCACCAAGGTGCATTCCTGGCTGAATTTGGTGTGGAGCTCCAATAATGTGTTGGTCAGAACACGCCGCTGCATTTTATTTTTCCGCCCTACTGTATCCTTTTTTCCCGCCAAGAGCCTACTGTTTTCATCTCTGGTTAGAAAATGACCATATTTGCCGCTAATATATATAACATTTAAAGAATAACAGATAAAGATCAAACAAGACATCAAACTTATTTATGTCACACCACAGGACAGAGTAGTCACACCACAGGACAGGGCCGTCACACCACAGGACAGGGCCGTCACACCGCAGGACATTTTCATCGTTGTGGCCATTTTGAGTCATTGCTATACAAGACTGACCTTAGCTATTATGCTAACTGAATAATTACACCGTTTTAACCTTAATATGTTTAATTAAAAATATATATTTTTTACAAATTTTGAACTACAGCTGTCACACTACAGGACTCTCAAAAAATGACACATTCATTGTCTGACAGAAACAGTGAAATTTATGAAATTAATCAGAGGTAAACGCTCACCTTTTAATCTTCACTGTACATTCCAACATCTGGGGGGCTTCCTGGGAGGGGGGGTTGACTAAGGACCCCTATAGTTGTCCATGTAACTGCCAGTTTCAAAAATCTGATTTTCCATGTCACGCCACAGGACAGCATTTGTGTTACGAAAGTTATTTTGCTGTAAATACTAATTTACTAGTTTTGCGCATATCAAAACCTAATATTAATAATGTAAATATATACAATATAATGCCAAGGCAGTTATTAGCTGCTCCAGGTATTTCTGGTTTATTTTGTTCATATGTAAGTTTAATGCTTCACCTATGTTACGGTCACACCGCAGGACATTTTGCGTATTCACCTTAAAATATAATCAAAACATAACAGATATTTCATACAAAATCATAAGTTTAAAACAAAGAACCATAATATGCTTCACTACCATGTGTTGTTTAAGTGGTAAAATGCATCTAAATAAACATTCACACTTAATTACAGAAAAATCATGTGTCATGTCATCTACCCTAATACAGAGTTGTAGTTCTCTGTCTAAGATCACTGTTGTAGTCATGACCAAGCGTGCAGACTTGGGTTCATGTACTCACAATATCGGTCAAAATACCACTTTTACACAACATTAATACAGAATTTTTACTAGTGCAAGATTACAGTAGAATACATGTTACGCCACCGGTCACTCAACCAGTCGTTTGTAGGCTGGGCTAGCAAGCTAGCAGTGGCACAGCACAGTCACGTAATGTGACGAGACTGAATTTAAAAGTATAAAAACACACTAGGGACACTGACAACGTCGGCAACCCTGCACCATGCATTAGTAGTTTAATGTATTCTTTAAACTCAGGCTCGTCGTCACATTACGTAACTTTGTTCTGAACAGAACTGGGTGTGCAGACACACAAGAAACCAATCCAATTGGCCAACGCTAGCGTTTTCACGCTCCTCATTTACATAAAGTTGAGAAAATCCAACTTTCAACGCTCCGCTCGCCTTCCCACAATGCCATACGCAAGCGTCAACGCCCGATTTCATTGAAAATGAATTGGAAGCCGACGCTCCGCGCCGCTCCGCTGTAGTGGACACGCACCGTTAGGCTACGTTTTTCCTGGTCAGTGGCGGAATTGTTTTTCTGAAACTGCAAAATAGCACCAGGGAACGTTTGCACCGGAACACGCCTACTTTTTTCGCTGAACCGCCCCCGGGAGCGCAAAGTCATTCCCTAATTTACCGACGTGTGTCTGTGAAGGGAAAAGTCTGCTTTGCGTGGAGTGCAAACTAGGAATGATAGTTGCGTCGTTGACAAAGTCAATTGCGCTGGGTGCAAGATAGGGCCCTAAGTGTGCGATGAGCTCTTTCGAGCTCCGGGGGCGAAGGAAGCACATCCGTCCCCAGCACATCCACTAGGAGATCGGGAGAAAAAAGACGTTGGCCACAAACCCTCAACTGCTACATGCACACCAACGAGACGCACGTTGCACCACCTGCTTCTCCCCTCCAGGTCAGTGAGCTTTGCCTTCAGCTTTGCATTACCTTCAGCCATAGAAGTTACCTGCGCCTCCAAGAGCTGTAACTGATTCAGCCCAGACTCAATCAGATACGCTGTTTGTGGTTAGTTACCGTGGATTGTATCCCATCTAGCTTTGTGTCAATGGCAGCAAGCTTGTTTTTGAATCTTACAGCGAGTGAGTCAGGTTTGGTTAGCAGGTCTGCTTTTAGCTCCGTCAGCATATTTGCTAGCGCGTAGCATTGTTGATAGCAGTGTCTGCTGCGGCAGTTTGTTCTGACTTTTTCAACGCTTGTTTGGTTGAGACAACATGCTGTTGGGTGAGAAACTTGTTTAGGCGCCGTTTGTTGTTCAGTTGTCAATAAGTTGAGATCATTTATAATGACTTGTAGTTAAAATGGAAACTGTGTGGCAGGAGCCTGAGGAAACACGACTACTCCATACTGCCCGCCAACCTGAAGTCCCTTATTCGTTTTATTAATAGTAGTTTAGTATGTGTAGAATGAGGGTGATTTATAAACCAAAACTCCTCAGTCCTGTGTCATGAATATTCCCTGCAGTGTTCTATAATATGATGCTGCAATCAGCCATTATTCTCTGTTTGGGATACAGACAAAAACCTTTTTTCCCCCTTTCCTTTCACAACCACATTTTTTTTTCAGGCAACCCTGCATTGGGTTGCAAAAGGAGAGTTCTATACAATTGTTATGGTACAGTTATATTATAATTGCGGTTTTGGAATTAAATTACGTAGTGTAGAAAATCACTGATGAAGAGGCCATTTGGGGGAGGGAGCAACACTGCACTCATGTGCTGCTCCTCCTTCCTATACTACCATAACATAACCTGTACCACCAACACCTAAAATTTGAAATGGCACGAAAAATATCAAATGCCAGGAGTGCTGCTTTTTAGAGAGCAAATAGCGTCAGTGCAAAAATCGTGAAATAATCGTGCCACAAGTACATGTATTCCTGTTAGCTTTCACAGAGCTTACACCGAAAAGTTTCTAGTCTTGATAACTAGAGATGCTCCGATCAGGTTTTTTGGTGCCGATCACCGATCACTGAAATCAGTATCTGCCGATCCGATTATACCGATCACCGATCACGGTGTCGACTCCCTAACCGCTCAGCCATCTGACCCCCTGAATTGACAACCATCCGTTCTATTGCAGGGAACGTGCAAGTAGGGGCGGTGCGTCCCATTGGGCAAGTCGGGCAGTTGCCCGGGGCCTCGGCCACCAGGGGGGCCTCGTCGTATAATTTTTTATTTTTTTATAATTAAAGTAAATCACTTGTCATTGCAAACGAATAACAATTCAAATTAAGCATGAAAACACTATTCTTTAATTCTATTCTTTATAGCTAAATTTTTTTCTTAAATCCATCATGGAACATATGTTTCAGATCATGACGTTTCTGTCAGGAGAATTTGTCGTGTGGTGGAGTCAAGCCCCCACTCCTCGCCCCTCGGCTTGAAGCAACGGCCCCGGTGGATGTAGATGGTATTGCATTTACGGTTAGGTTTCCGACTCTTCCGGTCGTTTTTATTCTATTAACTCCAGTCAACATTTACAAAACTATCTCCCCCAATAATTTTTGTTCGATTCTCGAACCTGGCTCATACTACTAGCTTTTTCATAGAATAATTTTTCCCGATTTTTGCTAAGTTTGAAACCAATCCGAAATGGGTAAACTAGCATTTATTTGCTTACGTCAATAAAAGTTGCCTGCAAATGTGCTCGCGGATACTAACAGGGCACGAGCACAAAAGCTCACATTGGCCGATAGCCGATTTACATGGAGCTGAATGAGCCATGGACTTATATTGAATGAGCACAGGGAGAAATGGCTTGAGTTGCCTGCCCTGTTCTAGCAAGTTTAGCAAATGGTTGTCACACATAATTAAATGTGGTTAATATAGTTTATTCCCGTTATTTTAAAACAGATAAACAGATTTTTGATGGGAAATATTATATTATGTTAAGCGTGAGCATAGATTGTTGACATGTCTATCTGGAGCAAAGGCGTTAAATAAAATATATTTTAGACACACTTCTCGAGCTTTTATTTATTACATTATTAACACGTCTTGTTAGATCACGTTATATCCATTAATAGACGTTTGGTTTTCTAGGTTGAACATATAAAACACAGGTCACATTTCGACACTGATGTGAAATTGAAGGCAGTGTGAATTTCGTGGCATTTCGTTTGAATATAAAGTTGACAGTAAGCAATGGTGAGTCTGCATTATGGAAGATTTCGGTTACCAAAATAACTATTAAGCTTTCTTTGCCTGGCGAGAACAACGACGGAGCTGTTCATGTTAACAGTTTATTTCATCCGATACAATGCGTTGGAAATCATACTCATATCACGAAGAAAAAAAGCAAAATATGTGATGAGTTCCATCTAGAATAGCCCTATATTTAGTCCTATAGCCTATTTCTAAAAAACAAGTGAAAGGAATACTATACAGTGACAGAATACATTTCCGTTAAGTTTGCATCATGTGTCTGATTCTTATCGGACTTGTACCCCATTCTGCCCATAGATTCTGCAACTGCAATGCCTTAGCTCACACGCTCGTAACCATATACATCTATGCTCGCGACTGGTTGTCGCAAAGTATGACGTGTACAGCTAGTTGCAAGCGTGCACGAGGTCTCGGAGCTAGGGAAAAAAAGAGCCACTGTTTGAAGCTAGACCGGAAGACACGGAAGTGGAAAGATGGCCGCGTCCAGTCTCGCGCTCTCGCTTGCCTCACTGCGCCACTGAGCACTTTTCATAGAAATGAATGGGGACGCCATCTTAGAAGACTAAAGTAGCTTACTCTAGTTATATTAACTCTATGGCCTCACTGCGCCACTGAGCACTTTTCATAGAAATGAATGGGGACGCCATCTTGGAAGACAAAAGTAGCTTACTCTAGTTATATTAACTCTATGGGTGGAGTGAGTATGATGAGCGGATCTATGATTGAACGGGGGCTTATTACTTGAAAGAGGAATTATTTACTGTGTCGTCTCAGTTACACTATCAGGGCTTGGAAATACAGTGACTTGCTAAAGTAGGCAAATGGCTAGTAGAACATAACATTTCATAATAATTTCAGTTAATCAAACAGCTGCAAGACCCAGTGACATGTTATAGGTTAGCTAGCAAAATAACGCTACCATCGCTAAGAACATTACTAATTCAACTTTGGTAGTGTAACCGAGCTCTTTGTAAGTTCGTTTCAGATATAATTGTATATGATCGTTTGGACAATAAGACACGGACGCGGTCTATTTTCATAACTTGTATTTTACCACTGCTCTTCTTGACATCGCCATTCGAACAGCTCTCACTGATTTCACGTAATGCTTTCAGCATCAAGCATACGGCAACTCCCGAGGGACAAAACACCCATGTCCGTTGTCACATGGAAAGGTCTGCTACAGTAGGCTATCCTCAGGATTTGCAAGCTAGCTGAGTGACTTGGCCGAGGAGTGTCACACAATGCTGTAAGATCGCCTATACTCGTGCATTGCTCTTGGTACCCAGAATGCCCTGCGGCAAGCTGAAAAGCTACTAAGTTAAGGGAATTAGCTTAATTAAATAAGCATTGTTTGGAGTTCTACTGTTGTGTTCGTTCTGTTGTGTTCACCTTGATTGCAGACATCCCAAGTCTCCCGGAAGCTCCGGGAGTCTCCCGCATTTCAATAGCGGCTCCCGGACGTCAGCAAATGCTATACAATCAAATACATTGCTATACGTCCCGGGGGGGGGGGGGTGTATGTGTACGTGCTGGTTGAGGGGGTACATCATGCGTGCGGATTGCGTCCCGGGGGGGGGGGAGTTTTGGGAAAGTAAGCAATCGTGAGTAATGGTCTGCCCGGTAACTTTGGCTTAAAAGTGAGGCTTTTACTCCGATTCAAAAACACAAAGGGCTCATTCTGGGGGGGGGGGGGGGGGTGGGGGGGTGTTCGGCTTATGGGGGGCCTCAAAATTTTTCTTTGCCCAGGGCCTCCAATTACCTAAAACCGCCCCTGCGTGCAACATTCCAGTGTTGAAGCTCTCTCGCTTACTATAAAATGTGTAAATAATAATAAATATTCAAATAATAATAAACGATTAATCTTTAAATAAAAATCACAACAATAGAATCACATGTGCAACATTCCACTCTCAAGAGGCTCTCAAGAGAACTTGGAGCTTATACAGTAGCTTTTCTGTGGAAAAATAATAATACAAACTTAACTGCAACATAAACAGGCTATAGCCAAATATCCAATATGTTTCAAGTCAGTCAGTTTCAAGTCGATTAGTCTGCATTTAGGAGGAGATAACATACAGAATAAAGATTAAAGGTGCACAGGAAGTCAGCAATTAAACAAAAAAACAACATGTATATCTATCTGTATAGTGTCTCACTCACTCTCACATACTTCATTCACTCTCTCACTTCACTCACTTCACGCACTCAATCACTCACTCGGAGAGGGGGCATCCTAGAGTATTCAAACCTTACTTCTGATTAAGCAGCATCACTGGCAGATTTGCCTTGATAAATATAAGCATATCAGCATTTTTAGGAGTCAACCTGTTCCTCTTCTCATCTAAAATATGTCCTGCTGTGCTGAAAAGTCGTTCGCTATCTGCACTTGTACAAGGTGCGGAGAGGAAGACTCATGCTGCTTGTGCAAGAGCAGGAAAGCGGTCTTTATTGGCCTTCCAAAAAGCAGTGGCTGTCCGTGACTGTTTTCGTTCGAATGCGGGTTTTTGCTTACACGGTTCAAAGACACAATTATGCGTAATAATGGAATACAACCAGTGAATTGACTCTGATTTTACCACCAATTTACCATAACTGAAAGGAAATTCATAACCTGTAAAACAAACAACAGAATGGCATGTAATGCTACTGATGTATATTTAGCAGTGTAGTCAAGTACAAAATGAGTAAGTATGTGGGCTCACCTTAAACACAAACATTTCTCTCCTGAGGATGCCTAGAGTGTTGAAGCTCCCGTCGCATATGTTAGGCTTGGCGTTGGGGTGGGAGGGCCGGTCCCCTGTGGGAATCCTGGGAGGGGTTGTCTGCCTATCAGGCTTGTGGGGGTCGGAGGGGGGGTGGGCCCGGGGTGGAGGTACTGTGGGTAGAGGCTTGGTTGGCTGGGGGATCTTGTCAGGGGGACCTGTATAGTAAAAAATAATAATTGAATAATAAATTAAAACTATTTACTGCAGCCCATGAATTCAATACTTGTGAGGTGAATAAGTATTTTTTTTTATGTGCCCAAACGGTGTAAAGATTAAGACAACCTCAATTTATGAAACAGAGTTGGAAGTTCATTGACATAAAGACAAAAAAATATGTATAGGATTTGTGGAGACACTCAGCATCCCCCACAGACTGCTACATCTAGAACCACTGATGGAACTGGCTGTCAGTGCATTTTAGTCTGGGGTCTTTTTAGTCATTTTCTTAAACATCTGAGCAATGCATTTTCATGCACCAATCTTCATCACGACACCTCCTCCCAACACACCCATAACCTGTGAGGCTTACTTTGTGACAGACTTTGCGGAATCTCAAAAAATATCAAATGCCCATCACAAAGGCTGCGTGACCCAAGAGCGGGAGCATGGTTACACCATTTGACAGAAACAGAAAGATTGAATGGCAAGTCTCTTTTTTGTAACAATTTGTAACCTTTTGTCATACAGATGTTAAGTACAGAGAGCCCTGGTGAAACTAGATATTTAGCCATTGTTAATCAATCCCTCTTTTCAGTGGCGGCCGGGACTTTGCAGAGGCCCCCCCGCAAAGTCGGAGCTTGAGGCCCCTCCCCTAAATCCACTCAAAATGTATCTCCATCTATTATCTTATACCACTGCCAATATACTGATTGCTGAATATAGGCTATAGTTAAAGACAGCAATGTGAGAGAAATAAAAAAGTTTAAAAATGACAAAAGCACAATTGCGTCAGCACAACAGCATATTTGCCACCTGATAGTTCAGCACCAAGGATATTAGCACCGCGAAGTAACACACAATCAATGGTGGGAAAGGAAAACATTTATTCTTCTTAATAAGTAAGCAAGTAGTCTATATTTATTGTAGACAAAAAGAATAATGCTAGCAACTTATTGGTCCTTCACTCAGTGAACGTTGTAAAGTGTTAACGTGTCTGCTTAAAAAGTGAGGGCGAAACGTGCCAAATTATAATAATGATAGGAAATAAATAACAAAATTGGGTCATCTTGCTTAACAAAGCCCCAGTAATTACATTTGATTTGTTCATATTTGAAAGTAGGCTAACACAAAATAAAACTACTGTAGCATCATTCCGGGAGTGTTATTTTAAAATGTTAAGGGATCGCCGTGCATTTTCTTGTGCAAACTGTTTAACCACACCTTTTAGATCGAGGTTGCGGGCCCGTCTGTTTTCGATGCTGAGTACTGCCAACCCTGACAGTCTTTCTTGAGACATATTGCTTCTTAGATAGTTCTTTATTATTTTCAGCTTTGAAAATGACCTCTCGGCAGAAGCCACCGTCACAGGTACGGTCAAAAAGATATTTAGTGCTGTAGCAACTTGCAACGGGGAAACTAGAAAGAAGAGAGTGGTGTTTCACATAAAGCAAGTGATATCTTTGAGCTGCTCTCCTCAATTGCTGGCCTCAGCATGTTACGGAAAGAGAGTAACTGTAAAGGAAAGTCTGAGGACAGGTCATCTGAATATTGCACTGCCAATAAATTGGCCAATGACTATAGATCATCATCTTTCACTAACAACAGTTCTTTAGGGCTCAGAAATTGAAAGCGGTTTGCAATTTCTTCCATTCCTCTAAACCGGCGTCCAAGTTGTGTGGTGGCAATGTCAACAGTAGCGTAGAACACAGACACCTTGAAGTATTCCTCTGCATTCTGAAGCCGTTGGTCTTCACGGAGTTCATCTAAGTGCCTTTTTGTATGCCGTGCACGCTTTTTGTTAAAAGAAATGCTGGTGCCCCATGATACTTCTAGGGTTTGCGCTGTTGCCTTGATGTCTTCATACTCCCCCCTGAGCTTGGTCAGTGTGTCCATTGCATTTCTTAACAGGCTTGCTGCATGAAGCAGGTCCATGTCTTGCTTCTGGAGAGCTTGCAAAGCAGCATTAACTGTCTCCAGTAATTTCGACTGTACTACTGTCATAAGCACAAATTAAAATGTCTCCATTGCTTTTTGTATGCCCAATGCCTCAGTGTGTTCTTCTGGTTTCTTAGACAGCATTATAATTTTACTCAGCGCCTGCATTACCTCTTTGTATCGGAAGCGTAATGATTTAATGGCATCGTATCTGGATGCCCAACGCGTAGGGCACAGTTTTAGTTTTAGAGTAGGTTTGGAAAGATGGTTCTCCAATAGCTTCCACCGGTTGATGCTTTCACTAAAAAACACATAGATCCTCTGTACAGTGTCATAATAGGCCCTTATCTCTGGTATCTTTTGACAAGCATCGTTTTAAAACCAAGTTTAGGTTATGAGCAGCGCAGTGGACATGCGCTGCTCATCACTGAAATGCGCTTTTGGACACCGGAGTAAGCGCCACTCATTGTACTTGCGCCATCGTAGCCCTGGCCACAGCATTTGTTCACTGATATTCCAAGACTTTCTATCAGTCCAGTTATTTGTTTTCAAATACCTGAGGCACTTTTATCTTTCACGCTTTGAAATCCCAGAAAACTCTTGTTTATTTTAACCTCAGTCGGTTGTTCCTTTTCATCAGTCTCCACTGTAACATATCTAAACACTTGACTTAGTTGGTCAACCTTTGTGATATCTTGAGTCGTGTCCATGATAACTGAATAGAATTCAGCCTGCTTGATTTCAGTGACAATTTCTTCCTGTACTTTTTGGGACAGTAGTGCAATCAGTTAATTTTGAATTGTGTGGCTCAGATAATTGGGTGTGCTTTGCCTTTGGCAAGGGCACAACCTTTGTTCTCTCACATATATCTTATTATTATTATTATTATTTTCCCACCCCTAAAACTCAGTCAATATTTGGCCTACATAGACAACCTAGGTGTCAAAAGTTTCGTCTAGGTCTCGATTGCGTTGCTTCTATTGGGATTTACGTTCCGTTGCACGGTTTAGGCTGAGCTTAAGTTTTTGTGGGGAAAAGTGTCTTCTGTCAACGAAGGGTAGCAGTGCTAGTCTACGTCACTACGTCAGCACACGTTAGCAACGACGCATGGATACAACGTGATAGAGACGTTCTAGCACGCAAATTGGAGCTTGGATTATGACTGAAAAATGCCAACCCCCAAAATTACCAACCATTGGGTTTTGTTGAGAAAGCAATTTCGAGTGGAACTGCCATCTCGGATTTTTTATTTAGGTTGTGAAAGTCTTTGTAATTTGAGCGAGTGCGGGTCGCCCGTGAGACTGCCTAGGCGGCAGCCATGCAAGCGTCATAGTAGTTTAGTATTTTCGTATTTTTATAGTTCGGTCAATTCTACACCACAAAACAGAAGGAGGGCAATGTTATGACGATATGACTATTGTGAAGACAGCCAGAAGGTGAGATTTTAATGTAGGTTGCTGTAAAAACTTTGATTGGTTTGCTACGTGAGAGCCCCGTCAGCCTCCGTTGACGATTGCGTCAGCTGTTGTCGATCTTTGATGAGTATTTTCTTAATTTCGTACCAGGGTCAATTCTACATCAAAAATCAGAAGGAGGGCAGTGTTATAAAGATATGGCGATTGCGAAGACAGCCAGCGCGTCAGCATATTTTTGTGATTTGTGTAAAACTTGGAATTTGAGTGACACCACGGCTTGTTTTGACGTTAGCCTCAGTCAGACTCGGCTCACCCACTGGCAGTGCGTTCTCATTTCCGGCGCTTTCAAACAATCAGTGAAATGTTGAGCAACAGCAGCTAGCTTGCCTCTAGCAAACTTATTTTGAATTAGCCATTTCCCCCTACATTAATGTCAAACTTATTTACGTTTTGGGGGGCATATTTTCAGTTTCAGTTTTCAGCAGACGGTACTGTTTGAATCGCGATTCCATACTGCCAGTGACAACGTTGTTACAGTAGCTTGTTTCAAAGGGGGTTTGCAGCTGTTTCAAAGGGTGTTCTTAATGAAATATGCAATATGAGCTAAATGCTTGAAAATATCACTAGAAGGGAAAAACTTACAACCGACGCAAGCAGGCACACCCTACAATTTCCCCAGAAATTGTACCCTCTCTAGTTGGGTGTGCTTTGCCTTCGGCAATGGCACAACCTTTGTTCTCTCACATATATCTTATTATTATTATTCTTTTCCCACCCCTAAAACTCAGTCAATATTTGGCCTACATAGACAACCTAGGTGTCAAAAGTTTCGTCTTGGTCTCGATTGCGTTGCTTCTATTGGGATTTACGTTCCGTTGCACGGTTTAGGCTGAGCTAAAGTTTTTGGGGCGAAAAGTGTCTTCTGTCAACGAAGGGTAGCAGTGCTAGCCTACGTCACTACGTCAGCACACGTTAGCTACGACGCATGGATACAACGTGATAGAGACGTTCTAGCACGCAAATTGGAGCTTGGATTATGAGTGAAAAATGCCAACCCCCCAAATTACCAACCATTGGGTTTTGTTGAGAAAGCAATTTCGAGTGGAACTGCCATCTCGGATTTTTTATTTAGGTTGTGAAAGTCTTTGTAATTTCAGCGAGTGCGGGTCGCCCGTGAGACTGCCTAGGCGGCAGCCATGCAAGCGTCATAGTAGTTTAGTATTTTCGTATTTTTATAGTTCGGTCAATTCTACACCACAAAACAGAAGGAGGGCAATGTTATGACGATATGACTATTGTGAAGACAGCCAGATGGTGAGATTTTAATGTAGGTTGCTGTAAAAACTTTGATTGGTTTGCTACGTGAGAGCCCCGTCAGCCTCCGTTGACGATTGCGTCAGCTGTTGTCGATCTTTGATGAGTATTTTCTTAATTTCGTACCAGGGTCAATTCTACATCAAAAATCAGAAGGAGGGCAGTGTTAGAAAGATATGGCGATTGCGAAGACAGCCAGCGCGTCAGCATATTTTTGTGATTTGTGTAAAACTTGGAATTTGAGTGACACCACGGCTTGTTTTGACGTTAGCCTCAGTCAGACTCGGCTCACCCACTGGCAGTGTGTAGTACTGTCTTCAATGCCACAGCTAAACTTTATGTCAAAAGAAACGTTCTCATTTCCGGCGCTTTCAAACAATCAGTGAAATGTGGAGCAACAGCAGCTAGCTTGCCTCTAGCAAACTTATTTTGAATTAGCCATTTCCCCCTACATTAATGTCAAACTTATTTACGTTTTGGGGGGCATATTTTCAGTTAGCAGACGGTACTGTTTGAATCGCGATTCCATACTGCCAGTGACAACGTTGTTACAGTAGCTTGTTTCAAAGGGGGTTCTTAATGAAATATGCAATATGAGTAGGCTAAATGCTTGAAAATATCACTAGAAGGGAAAAACTTACAACCGACGCAAGCGAGCACACCCTACAATTTCCCCAGAAATTGTACCCTCTCTAGTTCAATTTACTTTTCCTCTCGAGTAAATCTTTCAGTACAGGGTCATATCGCGCAAGAAGCTCAATAACAGACAATAAATTACCATTATTTATTTCACCCATTTTCTCCCGATGCCCTCTGAATGCCAAATTACAAGATGCCAGAGTCAATGTTACGTCTGTTATTCTCGTCAGTACCTCTGACCAAAAGTTTTCTTGTTTTTTTAGATTGGAGTCTAACTCTTTATCAATGGTGTGGTCCGTTTTCCATGTATCATAAGCGACACATGCAGCCAAATGAGAACGACTGTATTCGTGGTCTTTGATTTTCCTTGAGAGACCCTGCCAGTCATTAATTCCCACAGCTCATGCCACCTGGTGTGATCTGCACTGTCTGTTGCCGAAAAGTCAACAAGGCTCGCAGTAAACACGGTCTATCTTTGGTGAATAACATATCCATCTACACGGAATCTTGTTTACATTTACATTTACACATTTACATTTATTCATTTAGCAGACGCTTTTATCCAAAGCGACTTCCAAGAGAGAGCTTTACAAAGTGCATAGGTCACTGATAATAACAACAAGATAGCCACAAAAACATTGCGAGTAGCCAAAACATGAAGCACACATTGTGAACAACCAAAGTAAGTGCCAAAGGGAAGAACCACAAGAGCATGTAGTTAAACAAGTTACAATTAAACAACGTGAACCGCTATAAGTGCAAGTGTACCTGTGGAAAAAACAAGCAACAATAATAAAAACAATATATCACAGCGAGTACAACAATTTAAATCAGTTACCACTAACCACAAGAGCAACAAGTCTCTAAGCAAGAGTCATTGTGATCCTTGAGGAAACTAACATCGGGTCAATCGAACCATTCCTAAGTACCGTTGTACTCCCGGAACAAGTGCATCTTGAGCCTTTTCTTGAAGGTGGAGAGACAGTCGTCCTGATGGAGGTGGGGAGTTGATACCACCACTGGGGGGCCAGACAGGAGAAGAGCTTGTGTTGGGACCGGGCGGTCTTGAGCGGTGGGACCACCAGGCGGTTGTCTGAAGAAGACCGTAGGTGACGGGTAGGGGTGTAAGGCTGCAGGAGAGACTTGATGTAGATGGGTGCAGTCCCGTTCACTGCTCGGAAGGTCATTACCAGGGTCTTGAATCTGATACGGGCCATGATAGGTGGCCAGTGGAGAGAGATGAGGAGCGGGGTAACATGGGAGCGTCTGGGTAGATTGTAGACCAGGCGGGCCGCTGCGTTCTGAATCCTCTGAAGAGGGCGGGTTGCACATGCTGGGAGACCAGCGAGCAGCGAGTTGCAGTAGTCCAACTTGGAGAGGACAAGAGCTTAGACTAGCAGCTGGGTGGAGTGCTCAGACAGGTATCTCCTGATCTTCCGGATGTTGTAGAGGGTGAATCTACACGACCGGGAGACTGCAGCAATGTGGGCCGTGAGGGAGAGCTCATCATCCATGGTAACCCCAAGGTTCCTGGCAGAGGATGAGGGGGTCACCGTCGCAGATCCCAGGGTGATTGAGAGATCGTGGGAGATGGAGGGGTTGAGATGATGAGAAGTTCTGTTTTGGCGAGGTTCAGCTGGAGGTGGTGCTCGGTCATCCAGGCGGAGATATCTGTGAGGCAGGCCTCAATCCTAGCTGAGATCCCCGGATCGGTCGGGGGGAACGACAGGTACAGCTGCATGTCGTCAGCGTAGCAGTGGTAGGAGAAGCCATGGGAGGTGATGATTGGTCCAAGTGAGGTGGTGTACAGAGAGAAGAGGAGGGGTCCAAGGACGGAGCCCTGTGGGACACCAGTGGAGAGCTGGCGACGGCCTGACAGTTTGCCTCCCCAGGAGACCTGGTAGGATCTTCCCAACAGGTAGGATGAGATCCACTGGAGTGCAGTGCCAGTGAAACATGTTTCCATGTTTCATTTTTTTGACGTAGTGTTCGTATGAAAAGCACCTGCCCTTACTGTCTCTAGGATACGGTCCCTTTGGCTGACACAACCCTTTATTTATTACATATCTCTTGATGCTGTCATCATCAATGTCTACAGGGAAAAGAGCCCTGTCAGTAGGGAACTCGGCGTTGGAGCTATCACTTGGAATAGAGGGGTCATCTCGGCTGCTCTGGTTGTCATCTTCTGTATGGGCTGGACAGGGTGGAAGAGAACTGGTGCTAAATGAACTATGTACGTCTCTGTGCTCGGGAGAAGAAAGATTAGAAGAAAGGCTATGACTGCTGTTCTCAGGCAGTGCCAGTGATGACGTTGCGTTGGAAAGGCTGGTTACTGGTGAAGACGTGCTGGTGCTGCTGCTAGCTACCTGCTGCTGCTGAAGTGTTTCGTCTGTGGAGATGCCGATAGCTTTCTCTTTGGCTGGTCTAAATAATTGTGTGATTTTCGGGTGTTTAGCTCTAGCTTTTTCTGACAACAGTTTACTGCTGCGCTTTTGAGCACCGCTTGCATGTTTTCTTTTACTCATTCTTTTCTTATTTGATGTCTTGACCGATCTAGCAAAACGTAATTATAAGCATTTTTGAAATTTGTGCGTTCAAGACAAGAGGCGTAATGGCGTAGTAGTGCACGTAAGATACGCAAAAGCCATTTTTGCCATGAAAATCTGTTACGTTGCCTACATTACCGTATTCCTTTACCTGGAATGTGAAACTTGGGGCTCTCAATGAGCGCCCTAAAAAGTGTTTTCAATTTTTATAAATATATATATTTATAAAAATATATATTTGGTTTTTTTGCTATGCAGGGCGGGGCCCTTGGGGCGTGGTGGCCCCTTCCTAGCCGCCACTGCCTTTTTTCCTCATTCAATTAGTACTCTAAGGACACTCATGCTTGAGTGCTTTCTGAACTTGGTGTATTTTCTCTAATTTCGAGTTTGTTAACGGGTAATCTGTGTTCGATGCATCTATTACTCAGGAGAGGGAGTCAGGTGGCTGAGCGGTGAGGGAGTCGGGCTAGTAACCATAAGGTCGCTGGTTCGATTCCCGGCCGTGTCAAATGACGTTGTGTCCTTGGGCAAGGCACTTCACCCTACTTGCCTCGGGGGGAATGTCCCTGTACTTACTGTAAGTCGCTCTGGATAAGAGCGTCTGCTAAATGACTAAATGTAAATGTAATGTAATTACTCATGACTGTACCAAAAAAGTCACGCTCTGTTTAAAATTATACGCACAGTGATGATGATGTAGCAATGTGAGCATGATTTTGTACTGTGTGGCTAAGCCCAAAAAAAGGCTAATAAAAATCAGACACATTTGATGAGCTATTTTAAGAGTCGGGTTGAAGACACAAGGCACAACCATAATAGTGAGGAAGATACAGATGAGCCCCCAGCAGCTAAGAATTTTTATTTTATTTGCAACGATACCCCAACTGGAAGCCTACCTGAGCAAGTTGGCTGAATGGACATGCTACCGGGTTGGGAAAATATCATATATGCATACCAAAAAAAAGGTTGGGAATCCCTGGTCTAAGACGCACCTACACCTTTTACACAAATTAAATCAAATGTGAATAAGCTGGACATTAACAGTAAAACAACGTGATTCAAATACAGTGCATCCGGAAAGTATTCACCGAGCTTTACCTTTTACACATTTTGTTATGTTACAGCCTTATTCCAAAATTGATTTTTTTTTTTAATTCCTCAAACATCTACACACAATACCCCATAATGACAAAGTGAAAAAAGTTTGTAAAAATTTGTATAGATAAAATATAACATGTACATAAGTATTCACAGCCTTTGCGCAATACTTTGTTGAAGAACTTTTGGTAGCAATTACAGCCTCAAGTCTTTTTGAGTACAAGCTGGGCACCTATTTTTGGGCAGTTTCCCCAATTCTTCTTTGCAGAACCTTTCAAGCTCCATCAGGTTGGATGGGGAGCGTTGGTGCACAGCCACTTTCAGATCTCTCCAGAGATGTTAAATCAGGTTCAAGTCTGGGCTCTGGTTGGGCCACTCAAGGACATTGAGTTGTTCCAAAGCCATAGCCACACTGTTATCTTGGCTGTGTGCTTAAAGTCGTTGTCCTGTTGGAAGATGAACCTTTGCCCTAGTCTGAGGCAGGGATGGAAATTAGCACCCGCCACCAGCCAAATGCGGGTGATTTTGTGTTGTGGCGGGTAAACTTGCTTCACCTACCGGCCACCGTGGCGGGTAAATAAAAATAGCATACTGTTTCACCCGGACACTTTAGAGGCAGCGCACCTTCAAAAAAATGTGGCGTTACATCGCAGGCGTTAAGAGGTCCGCTGAGAAAACATCTCAGGAGGAGCCAGTGGACAAAGAGGCGAAAGTCAAAAAACGATGGAGAAAAGCAGACAATGGGGAGTCCCGCGATTGGTTAGTTTACGATGAGACAAATCTGATCATGTACTGCTCTGTATGTCGTCAACACACTTCAGAAGATGCCAAAACTAATATCAGAACCTGTTTAAGGAGAGCCTTGCCACTCCCTATTAAGCCCCATTGTACCGAATTTGGCTGCAGTTCCATCGCGAGCAAGTGCATGTTGAATGGGAGTCTATGGAACTAAACGGCTAAATTTGTCTCTTTCGCCTGATAGTCGTTGAGAAATCTCCGATTTGATTATAGTTTTTGCATGTTCAACATGGATTATAGGTCGAAAGTTGAATGAACGAGTACTTATGTCCTTTTGATTTCTTACAGGGTGAGTCGTTGTTGCCCATAACACGCTAGCATTCTGCTAATGAATGCTGATTGGTTAGTGAAGGACTGATAAGACCAGAGCTCCCACTTGATGGCATCCGAAGCGGAATCAGAATGTCATAGCATTAGCAACATTAGCAACAACATTAGCATGCCAAAACTCTTTCTAGCATGTGTATTGACAGGGAGAGCCTAACCTGTCAGCTGTGTTGTCGATGCCTTGAGAGAAAAAAGGAACTGACCAGAGCTTGCCGTAAAGCAGTAGCTCTGGTCGTACGATGTGTATGACGTCAATTACATTTTCAAAGGCTTTTTAGAACAGAAAGGTGACTTTAAAAAAATCTAAACGCCAGCAGTGTGTATTCTTTTTGCCTCCCCTTTCGATTTCAGAATTCAAATTACTAGACAAAAAATTATATCCTGAGAAAAGTGGATTTTGAGGGGTATAGCTCCATAGACCTCCATTCATTCTGCACTCGCTCGTTAGCGCCCTCACATGGAACTGCAACCAGTTCAGAATCTGGAAGTTTCCCGAGAGTGGAAGTTCTCCCTATATTAAAGGTCACATGACATGCTGTTTTTGGATGCTTTTATATAGGCCTTAGTGGTCGCCTAATACTGTATCAGAAGTCTCTTTCCCGAAATTCAGCCTTGGTGCAGAATTACAGCCACTACTAGCAGTCCCACAAGGAGCTTTCCTCAGAACGCGCTGTTTTGGTGTCTGTAGCTTTAAATGCTAATGAGGAGCGGAGGGGCGGCACCATGCGCTAATGTTTACAACGGATGTATCGCAATGGCTGTAACCCCGTTGCTGTAAAATACCTCGAATTTGCCCATTCTCATCTGATAACCCTGGTTTGCAGAGGTACACACTCAGTCATTTCAATGAGGGGAAAGGTGGATATCGCGCGCGACAAAACACCAACAGCAGAACGTTTATCCAAATAACAAAGAAGTGTACAACACTCACGTACAGCATATGTATTCACACTTATACTTGATGCTATCTACCTTTCCATAGCGACAGTAACTCAGCTGTTAGCTGCAGAGCTAATGTTACAGCCACATTCTAAGGGTAGCAAGCTAGGTAACCATATACAGTAAAGCTACAAAATGATATAGCGTTAGTTAACTTACTTGTCCGAGGTTAGTAGCTGGACGAAGGAGAGTTAGTACTGATCCAGAATTTAATTTCAGCAAGGCCAGTTTTGTATTAGCTCAAGTTGAGGAAACAGTCGTGGCTGAAGTGTTTGGCGCAGACATACAAAACAAATGCGCCTACAACAGTTGTGTAGGCGCATTTTCAGCGAAAATAAAATTAAGATACTGATTGTTTAGAGGCTCGGATGACGGAACTACAAAAAGACTTGTGTGTTGATTTGTACATCCAAGCACTGAGCAACTGTTATGCTTCGTTCGTTTGCTAGCCATGGCATGATGTCTCTGCAGGAAAACACGATATTGCACTCGCCCTTGCACAATCGTAGCTCAATTCCTCATTGGCGGGCCAGATTATCTGGGCGGGCACAGCAGAGAGAAGGGCGGTAGCCTGGCTCCTTGTTACGTCAATAAGAGGAGATTTTCAAACCGAGCGTTTGAGCCTTCATTTTCTCAAAGGCGGAGAAGAACACCCAGGGCTTGGTTTACACCTATCGAAAATTCTAGCCACTGGGGGACCAAAGGCAGGCTAGGGGAACTCATATTAATGTTAAATAACCTCCTAAAGTGAAGTTTTCATGTGACCTTTAAGACATTCTCTGCTAATAGTTTAATTCATCACTCATTTAATGAAATGTATATCCGTTCGTGGTTTGTGTATGTATAAGAAAGAAAGAGAAAGTGTCAGTGTTTCATTGAGACTTGAGATTAAATAAACTGCTTAAGTATTGTAGATCTTGTAGTATTAATTTTCACATTCAGTTACACATTGTGGGTTAAAAACAAGAAAGTGGCTGGTAAAAACATTGAGTGCCTGGTAGATTTTGAAATCCACCAGCCACAGTGGCCGGTGGACAAAAAATGTAATTTCCATCCCTGGTCTGAGGTCCAGTAGCCTGGCTCTGCCCTCCCACGTACTTCCGCTCAATTTTATTTTTGCTTCTGTACATAGGTCTGGCCATGAGGTACGTAAATCAGATTTTTCAGGTTGATTTTCTACCGGCGAATCAGTGAACAGAGGGAGTGGCTGAGAATGATGATGTTGATGTCGTGCACAAGTTTGAGTTCAGTAATGGCGGCGGAGAAAGATGCGAGCGAAGCTATTCTGCGGTTGTGGCAACGCTGCCGAATATCCATAAATTAAAGCCGGAGCAAGAACAATCCTTGCTGAGTTTTCCAGCTACGGCAGCTTCCAGCTACGGCAGCTAGCTCCGTGGTGAAGGAGTTGGTTAAGGCGAACGCTAGCGATTGGTTATGGCAGATCCAGAGTGGCTCTGGGCAGATCCAATAGTTTTAAACTTCAACATAGTACCCGCCTACAAGGAAGTCAACGCTTGTCAATGGAGCGAGGCCAGACTCTCTGTACAAATGCAATGTACGAGAGTCTGGTTAGGACCAGGCTAGAAATCCAGAGCACTGGAGCAGGTTTTCATCAAGGATGTCTCTGTACATTGCTGTATTCATCTTTCCCTTGATTCTGACTAGTCTCCCAGTTCCTGCCGTTGAAAAACATTCCCACAGAATGATACTGCCCCCACGCTTCACTGTAGGGATGGTATTGTGGGCGAATTTTTGCAGCCTTTATTTGAGCACAAAATAGTTTTTAGCTTTATGTAAAATAAACATTTTACAAGCAGTTTTTCAATTGGTAAAATCTTGTCTAGAGAAGGTGAGGTCTTCTTGTCTCTTAATTTTTCAGCCCCACGTAGCTACCTTGCGTTTCATAGCCTGGTTTAGCCAAGGAGCTCTCCACCTTTATTACTCATTTAAAAACTATTTGATAAATCGAATATAAAAGCATCATAGAATGTAAAGTAACAGCTAGCTGGCGTCAGTTGCTTGTAAAATGCATAGATAATAGTTTAACAGTAACATCTCAATTTAGCTTGCACCTAAGTTAAAACATATTTGAGTGTGCTAACATTAGCAATAACGTCAGCTAGTTTGAGGTGTATGCTAACCATTAAATTAGCAGCACATTTCCCGTATTTAACAATGATTAAACATGGGCTTACCTGAAAGTGATGCACGGGCACCATCTCGCAATCTCTTTCTTTCTTTTTTTCTTCCCCTGACTCCTGTTATCTTTTTAAGCTCATTTTAGAAAAGTTGACCTAGCCTACTGTCAAAGTTCATCAGGCCACTTAGATAGGGAAGGGGACCCACAGCGAGCTTGGGAAATTGAGTGTGTATTATTTTTATTTTTTTGGGGGGGGGCACCATCGTAACTTTTTTTTGAGCATTTAAATACGCTATATCTCTTGTTCTGCCTGTTTTGTAATATACATGCCTAATATTTCTATACTAAAATAATATCAGCATTATAAGTATTATAACTATGATGATTTTTCAGTTGGCTAATTTTTGGTGCCCTCTCCGGAGTTGGTGCCCTACGCACAGCGCGTAGTGCCCGTTATGGGAGCGGCGGCACTGGCTACTAACTACACAAATACTGTTTTTGACGTGATTTAACATAATATTTTGATCGAACGAGTTGCAATAAAGTACTCACATTAAGGAAAGTTATGACTGCGTTCATAACGTGATATAACATTTTAGTTGACATTGTCCAGGGCCCCTTAGATGTCATGTGCCCCTGGGCAAGTGCCCAGTTGCCTTAATGGTTAATCCGGCCTTGGCCACTCTACCATACAGGCCTGATTGGTGGATTGCTGCAGATTTAAAAAAGAAATGTTGCTTAAAAAATACTTCAGAACTCACAAATACACAAGCACATACATCGCTCTCTAGTTAAAAATGTTTTTGCCAGCCTTCATGGCAATCCCTTTCCCAGTTGCACAAGCATGTCCCAAAACTTTAGCCTCTAGTTTACAATAGCAATAATATATTCAACTAGAGAGGGTACAATTTCTGGGGAAATTGTAGGGTGTGCTTGCTTGCATCGGTTGCAGATGGGTCCGTTTATTAACTGTAATTTCTGTATATTTTATATAAAAATGCCTACTTATTATTTATGAAGATTGCATAGATTTAAAAGCATAGCCTACATTTGTTGCTGCTCATGTACAATTCAAAATACAAAAAGTGAAGTGTAGCATGTCCCTGTACTTAGTGTAAATCGCTCTGGATACGGGCGTCTTCTAAATGACAATGTAAATGTAGAATGAATGAACCTAACCTATATGACTTAAACGTCACATGTTTTTCCCTTCTACAGTAGTGATATTGTCAAGCATTTAGCCCACTCATATTGCATTCATTCATTAAGAACCACCTTTGAAACGAGCTGAATCCCCTTGAAACAAGCTATTATAAGTAACAAAGTTGTCACCGGCATTATTAGATGGAATCTCGATTGAAACAGTACCATCTGCTACAGTAACTGAAAATATGCCCCCAAAAAACGTAAATAAGCTTGACATTTATTTAGGGGGAAATGGCTAATTCAAAAAAGGTTTGCTGGAAGCGATCATTGTCAGTAACAAGGCAACATGCGATATAGCCCTGTGTGGAGAAGCTGCCCCGGTAAATTGTACTACTACAGTACAGTACAGTACTAGACTACTGCTGTGTTCGTCTTGGTAGCGATTGCGTTGGTTGAATTCAATTTAACGCTCCGTTGTACGGTTTAGGCTGAAATTAATTATTTTCATGACAGATTGACAAAGTTTAGGCTGTGGCAATGAAGTTCAGGTTAGTAGTCAGATAGTTTCACATATTGAAAGACTTTTGATTGAAGTAAGGGGAGGACCAAACATGTTCTGTTGCCGTTTGACTTCCTAAACAGCTGTGGAGATGTTTTTGTTAGCTACAGTACTAGTGTGTCTCGCGTAGGCAACAGCGTTGCAGTGAGCTACACTGGTTTGAAACCACAGGTAATGATAATTTCACCAACAAATCGTTTACTTGTAATGTAATGTCATAATAAATCCTACAACGAAAATGTATTTGTGAGGAATGTTTATTTTAACGATTGAAAACAGATGCATCATAGACCACTGTAGTATGTGTTGCCCGGGCAACAGAGGCTAATGTCATGCTAATGCTTCAGTGAAATAGTAGACTACCGTTTCCGAAAGTAGATGTGGGCCTACTTCCTTAATAATATCAGCTAATATTGTACATTACATTTCACAATTTTGTTTCACATCACAAAGTAAAATGAGTAAATAGTTATCACCCTGGCCTCTTTGCTAGTCACGCGAGTTTTCGTGACGTTAGTAACGTCAGTGACTGTGGCTAGCAAATTAGCCACCGTTAGCTTCACTTTTCGCCACAAAAACTTAACTTGAGCCTAAACCATGCAACGGAACGTAAATAAAAATACAAGCAACTCAATCGCTACCAAGACTAAACTTTTGACACCTAGGTTGTCTATGTAGGCCAAATATTGACTGAGATTTAGGGGGGCAAAAAGAAGAAAAATAATAATAATAATAATATATATGTGAGAGAACAAAGGTTGTGCCCTTGCCGAAGGCAAAGCACACCCAATAAGTAGGCCCTATGCATTTTTATATAAAATATACAGAAATATCAGTTGTAAAAATGTCTATTTAAATTATAATTTATTTTCCCACCCCTAAGGATCAGTCAATATTTGGACTACATAGACAACGTAGGTGTCAAAAGTTGCTAAAAGTCTTGCTAGCGATTGAGTTGCTTGTATTTTTATTTACATTCCGTTGCACAGTTTAGGAGGTTACAACGTTTTTGTGGCAAAAAGTGTCTTCTGTCAACGAAGGGTACTCAGTGCTAGCCTACATCACTACGTCAGCACACGTTAGCAACGACGCATGGATACAACGTGATAGAGACGTTCTAGCTTAGATTATGAGTGAAAAATACCACCCCCAAAAATTCCCAACCATTGTACTTTGTTGAGAAAGCGATTTCGAGTGTAACTGCCATCTCGGATTTTTGATTTAGGTCGTGAAAGTCTTTGTAATTTGAGCGAGTGCGGGTCGCCCGTGAGACCGCCTAGTCTTTTAGGCGGCAGCCATGCTAGAAAGCGTCATAGTAGTATTTTCGTAATTTTATTGTTCAATTTTACACGAAAAAACAGAAAGAGGGAAATGTTATGACGATATGACTATTGTGAAGACAGCCAGGTGGTGAGATTCTAATGTAGGTTGCTGTAAAAACTTTGATTTGTTTGCTACGTGAGAGCCCCGTCAGCCTCCATGGACGATTGCGGCAGCTGTTGTCGATCTGCGTCTGATGAGTATTTTCTTAATTTCGTACCAGGGTCAATTCTACATCAAAAATCAGGAGGGCAGTGTTTTAAAGATATGGCGATTGCGAAGACAGCCAGCGGGTCAGCATAGTTTTGTGATTTGTGTAAAACTTGGAATTTGAGTGAGACTGCGTCTTGTTTTGACGTTAGCAATATGAGTAGGCTAAATGCTTGAAAAATTTCACTAGAAGAGAAAAACTTAAAGGGACGGACCCACCTGCAACCGACGCAAGCAAGCACACCCTACAATTTCCCCAGAAATTGTACCCTCTCTAGTTGGGTGTGCTCAAGCCTTCGGCGAGAGCACAACCTTTGTTCTCTCACATATATATTATTGTGAGAATGCTGTTAAGCATTCTCACTATTGTTTTCCTGTTTCTCTTTATTGTTGGAATGCTGCTTCAGCATTCCAAGTATTGTTCTTTGAATCTTTATTCAACTTCTTCATATTCTTATTCTTATTCTATTTCTTCCGTGGCACGTTTCAGCGCCTTCAAATCATCAGCTATTAAAACCGTTCAGCTATCAAAAAGTTCAGCAGTTTCAGGCCATTCCTGCTATGACTTTTCAGCTTTTTACCTCTTATGCTTGAATTAATATAAATCAATATTCATCATATTTTTTACATGGGTTTCCAATGGAATTTTCTTTCAAATCCTCTCAAACTTCTTTAAACTTCTTCAACTTCCAAATCCTTCTTCTTCCTCAATCTTTCTGCTAGAGCCACTATTTAAACTGTAAAATGTTGACAAAACCCTAAACTATTTTTAAATAATTCAGCTTTTTGATATCTATTCAACTTTTTTCAATATCACTGATTATGTTTCATGACTTTTTCAAGCCGTTTCTGAGATTTACATGGGTGTGTACGTGAAAGCCTAGAGTGCAGACTGAAACGCTTTGAGTGGAGGGGAGCTTCGGATGTCGTTGAAAAAATATTTCTAGTTTGCAAGCATTGCCACAATTTTCGCTCTTCATGCTTAGTTTTTGGATCAATAGATAGCTAATTTTGTGCTGGTCGTAGACAGTTGTCTGTTGAATTCAACAGACGTACACATTTGTTCAGAGCCCCACGAAAGCGACACAAAGTCCAACTCTCGCCCCATAGAGACCAATGCAAATCTGGTGACAAAATCGTCAGAGAAAGCAAAAAGAACAAGATATTGAAACTGCCGGTAGAGTCGTATTTCTGACCGCACAGAAATATAAAAGACATCTCTGGTTTCGGCAGAGTCTTGGGTCTCTGAAAATATCCTTATTTTTTGGATTGGAAGTATAGTTTTGCGTCTAGGTTAACTTGTTTGAGGTGTGGATTCTAGCTAAATTTCTGTTATTCTCTGCCCTCAGCGCGTTAGCATTCATAGCTGCACCATCACTGTGGCAACCACACAAACAAGCGCCACTCAGTCTCTTACACAGGTGATTGTTATTAGCTGATTAGTGGAGACACAAGACAAGCTATTCAGTCAACTCGTCTCATTAAAAGACTAAGAGCACACAACTAGAACTAGAACACAACTACTACCACTACTGATACTGCTATATTTTATGCCACTACTACAACTACTAATTCTGCAGATGCTGCTAATATCTCTTTTACTAACTACTTCGCTAATGGAACTGTTTTGTTCTACTACGCCACTGAGTGCGTTTACTTGACCATGAGAAACCCGATTACTAGCAATTGTCGGTTTATGCCATACGACCCCATTTACATGTGTAATTAGTTATGCGATTACTCAATAAGCGCGTCTACATGATTCTTTGTATTAATCGTTGTAAACTTGCACCATCATCCTTCTGCAACAAAGTGTCGCCGTGTCTTCCTGTATCGGCCCTACTGCTGTATGTTTCATTCAATCAACACATTGAATCCTACTACCCTTACAAAAAAGAAGTATACTTCAAGTTTATTTTGTAAGTATACTTAGTATAAAAAGTATACTATTATCATGGTACTTAAGAGTATACTAGCAGTGTACTAGCAGTGTACTTATTTATATACTATTTTTGTACTAAGTAAACTGAATTGGCCCACTTTTTAGGTAATTTAGTACACTTTAAAGTACACTTATAGTGTATTTGAGGTTTACTTTTGAATACTGTAAAGTAGCCTGTGTAGTGCACTTTCAGTTCATAAAGTATATTTCCTAAAGTACTTAAAAGTATACCTTGGAATACTCTAAAGTAACCTGTGTAGTGCACTTTTAGTTCATGAAGTATACTTCCTAAAGTACTCAAAAGTATACCTTGGAATACTCTAAAGTAACCTGTGTAGTGCACTTTCAGTTCATGAAGTATACTTCCTAAAATACCTCAAAGTATACTTTGCAATACTTTCAAGTGCACTTTCAATTAATGTAAGTACGTCAAGAAGTAAACTTAATAAATGTCAATTTACTCTGATTTAATAATACATTTAAATGTTTATGGGCCCTTCACACGCAGCTGATCTTGCGTCATTTAGCGAGAACGGGGGCCTTCGCCAAGTGACACCGCATCCGTAGCTGAAATAAATGTATTATTAAGTATACACTAATGATGAAATAATCCAGCTCCTCTTATGAAACGTAACACTCTATTAACTCATGGTTACAATGGTACAACAATGACAATTACCACGCAACAAAACACTACATTCTAAGCAGACACATTAAAAAAACGAAATTCATGAAGTTACATTTGTATTTCGAACAAACGGCAAACTTATCGGCAAATCTTTACATTATTTACCGCCTTGCATCATGGGAATTGACCAGCCAATGAGCCACGTTATCTTCATTTTTTCACATCCTTATTTCGTTCTTCAGTCAGTTTGACAGTATAACCTTCAAATGCACAATGCAACCCTTCTGTCTGCTTCTTTCTCAAGTAGCTTTTTCGTTTTTTCCATTAATACTCCAATTGATAATTATTAGTATAAGAGTATAGGGCTTCAAAATGTTTTTGCAGTAATTAAGGGTACAGCTTCAGTACGAAAAAAGATTCAATGTGCAATGCATAATAGATTTTCCTAGACATGAATAATTAGAATGAGATGGATCTAAAGAATTAAACCTATAATGTACTTAAAAATTATTTGGACTGTTTTTGCTGTATAATAATGGAAAACGTACATCCTAAGAAATGTATACAATTTTCTGTTTCGAAGCATACTTCTTAAAAGTATATCAAAAGTGAACTATTTTCTAAGCATACTTAAAAGTATATCAAAAGTGAACTATTTTCTAAGTATACTCCTTAAAAGTATATCAAAAGTGTACTATCCATATTTTAGTATACTTATAGTATACTTTAATATACTTCTTTTTTGTAAGGGTAAGAAAGCCGAGTAAACACTCAATGCACACATCTGCTACTGCTATTACTATCCCAACTATAATTTCAGCTGTTAAGACTATAATATTCTTTTCATGACTAGCTAGCCTAGGCCTACTTCTTCTTCTGTTTAACAGTTCAGCTTTCAGCTTCTCCCGCATTGTATTTCAGCTCTTAGCGTTGTTAGATGATGCAGTTCAGTTTCCACACTGCCTCTTTTGTGTGACTCACACATTTTTGAAATTCATTTCAGCTTGCGGATATTTTCTCATTTCTGTATTTTCTGCAATTTAAGAAAAATAATTTCATCTTTCAGCATTCCAACGCATTTTCAGCAGGAAATGCCTTTCTAGTTATTATATCAACTTCTTAGTTCTTCCGCCGTTTTTTGGCCTTTAACTCGTCCTGCATACTTTCACCGATTCCTACAATTTTTGTATCAAAACGTTCAGCTCCTTCAGGAGATGATGGCTATGACTTTTGGTATTTCTCACTTTTATACTTTTTAAGACATTAAGGTTTTTGTGCAAATTATTCTCCCATTAAAAGTAATGGTAAATCCTTTCAAATCATTAAAAAGCTTCCTCCTCTTTCAAACGTAACTACTTCAGCATACTTTCAGCTAGAGACACCATTCAACCTTTAAAATGTTCACAAGACATTCAGCTATTCCCAAATGATTCAGCTTTCTCAAATATTCAGCCAATTTTGAATTATGACAGTTTGAAATACATTAAAATGTTTGCTCCTTCTTGATTTTTTGAATGAGCAGCAAGCAGAGTGGCACACTCTGCTTGCTGTTCTTTTTCTGATATTCAACTAAATCGTCAAACAAATTCCTCTAACGTTCATATAGTTTAACTTACAGAAACAAGTTATACCTTAAAATGTAGGAAAAATTGTCCTCTTTCAGCCAATGTAACTACTAAAGAGCTCACATTTACAGATTTTCAGCTATGAGCCTTGAAGCGAGAGCAGCCTTTCAAATTCTCTCACTAACTTCAATGGAGAGGTGGGTAAAATCCGTCAGAGAAAGCAAGAAGGAAGACGATTTCGAAACTGCCGGTAGAGACATATTTCTGACCGCACAGACATATAAATGACATATCTAGTTTCGGCAGAGTCTTGGGTCTCGGAAAATATCCTTATTTTTTGGATTGGACCTGTAGTTTTGCGTCTAGGTCAACTTGTTTGAGGTGTGGATTCTAGGTAAATGTTCGTTTTTCTCTCTGCCTAGCTCGTTAGCTATCACAGCTGCGCCATCACCGTGGCAACCAAACAAACAAGCACCATGAAAGCAGAATTGGGTACACGTTTTCGAAACTGCCAAGAGTTGTATTTCTGACCGCACAGACATATAAATGATATCTATGGTTTCGGCAGAGTCTCGGGTCTCGGAAAATATCCTTATATTTTGGATTGGACGTATAGGTTTGCGTCTAGGTTAACTTGTTTGAGGTGTGGATTCTAGCTGTCTGTTATTCTCTCCTATAGTCGAGCTAGCGCGATGGCTCTCCATAACTAAAAACGGTTCGACTTCTTTTCCACAATCGACCAAATTGGCCAAACAAGGTATGTACATTGAGCTTAAAGTGTACATAATCTAGCCAGATCGTTTTTATTTTAGCAAGTTTCAAGTGTTTGCTGCAGCTGGCGTTAATCCTACGAACAAACGCTTCGTAACTGGAAAGTTTTTACTTTTAATTGACGATATTGAACACAGATGTTAAGTAACTTGTCTTTACTCAAATATCTTCACTGTTTTCAATTTGAAGCAGTATCTAGATTACTGTAGGAAATCTCCCAATGCATCCTCTCTAGCTTCGCTTAGGCTAAAGTCAGATGGATGAAGATGCATGCATTGTTCACGCCTACGGTGTTAATACAGTCTGTACAAATACCACTTTGACACTTGCAAGAAATGATCCGCTGGTTAGATGTAGCATGATCTTATTTAATACCCACCATACTGTAGTTCAGCTTTTTTTGCAGCAGCATTTTAATCTGAGTTCAAGTAGCTTTTGCAGTTGCACAACCAACAAAGTCACGTAATGTGACGTGATTGAATTTAAAGTTTTTATTTTTATGTCATCTTTGAATTCAGTGTCTGGACTGGGTGTGCAGGCACACATGATTAGTTTCTCCTCCACCTTGAACCTGAAACCTAGATTCTAGGTTAGAAATGTTGCCAGTCTGTTGCCAATGACCAACGGTTGCTACGTTTTTCCAGCAAGTTCAAGTCATTCCAGTGTTGTCCTTTTACCTTCAAATTCGTTCAACCCAGACTTCAGCAACTGGTTTTCTGCTTTCAAAAATACATTTCACAGCAGTACCTTCCAACTGCCAGTACTTTTAAATTTTTCTTCTCTTTTCTGTACTTTTCTGCCTTCATCTTGCTGCAGGTCCTTTCTAACATACATTTCAGGCCTTTTGAAAGTCCAGCAAATAATTTTCTGCTAAATTTTCAAATTCTTCAGAATTCTTTCTCTTTTTGCATTTTTCTTATCTTTTCTGTAGTTTTATACCTTCGTCCAGCTCCAGCCCCTTTCAAAAATACCTTTCAGGCACTTCAGCTTATAATTTTCTACTAAATTTTCACTATTTTCAGCTTTTTTAGCATGGTCAGCTATCCCCATTCAGGTTTTCAGCATTCTCACTGCTGTTTCGCAGGAACAGCCGTTTCTAGTTATTATTAATGTTTATTTTCGCCCCCCTAAAACTCAGTCAATATTTGGCCTACATAGACAACCTAGATGTCAAAAGTTTCGTCTTGGTAGCGATTACGTTGCTTGTATTGGGATTTACGTTCCGTTGCATGGTTTTAGGCTCAAGTAAAGATTTGTGGCGAAAAGTGAAGCTAACGGTGGCTAATTTGCTAGCCACTGTCACTGACGTTACTAACGTCACGAAAACACGCGTGACTACCTTTAGCAGAACATTCGTTTCGCATCTGTTAACTTGGGGGATAGCTAGGCTAACTATAGCTTTACTGCAAGGCAGCTGCAGAAACGCCACAAGCAAAGAGGCCAGGGTGATAACTATTTACTCATTTTACTTTGTGATGTGAAACACAATTGTGAAATGTAATGTACAATATTAGCTGATATTATTAAGGAAGTAGGCCCACGTCTACTTTCGGAAACGGTAGTCTACTATTTCACTGAAGCATTAGCATAATGACATTAGCCTCTGTTGCCCGGGCAACACATACTACATTGGTCTATGATGCATCTGTTTTCAGTCGTTAAAATAAACATTCCTCACAAATACATTTTCGTTGTAGGATTTATTATGACATTACATTACAAGTAAACGATTTGTTGGTGAAATTATCATTACCTGTGGTTACAAACCAGTGTTGCTCACTGCAACGCTGTAGCCTACGCGAGACACACTGCAAAAACATCTAGCACTACACAGCTGTTTAGGAAGTCAAACGTCTAACTACTAACCTGAACTTCATTGCCACAGCCTAAACTTTGTTCTGTTCATCTGTTCATGAAAATAATTAATTTCAGCCTAAACCGTACAACGGAACGTTACATCCAATTCAACCAACGCAATCGCTACCAAGACGAGCACTGCCAGTCTAGTACTGTACTGTAGTAGTACAATTTACCGGGGCAGCTTCTCCACACAGGGCTATATCGCATTTTGCGTTGTTACTGACAATGATCGCTACCTGTGAGCTTTTTAACGAGCGATTTTCCACTAAATAAATGTCAAGCTTATTTAGGTTTTTGTGGGCATATTTTCAGTTAGCAGATGGTACTGTTTGAATCGCGATTCCATATTCTACTGCCGGTAACGTCGTAGAATAATCTTCAAAGGGGGTACTTTATTAAAGGTCACATGACATGAAAACTTCACTTTAGGAGGTTATTTAACATTAATATGAGTTCCCCTAGCCTGCCTTTGGTCCCCCAGTGGCTAGAATTTTCGATAGGTGTAAACCAAGCCCTGGGTGTTCTTCTCCGCCTTGGAAAAAATGAGAAAATGAAGGCTCAAACGCTCGGTTTGAAAATCTCCTCTTATTGACGTAACAAGGAGCCAGGCTACCGCCCTTCTCTCTGCTGTGCCCGCCCAGATAATCTGGCCCGCCAATGAGGAATTGAGCTACGATTGTGCAAGGGCGAGTGCAATATCGTGTTTTCCTGCAGAGACATCATGCCATGGCTAGCAAACGAACGAAGCATAACAGTTGCTCAGTGCTTGGATGTACAAATCAACACACAAGTCTTTTTGTAGTTCCGTCATCCGAGCCTCTAAACAATCAGTATCTTAATTTTATTTTCGCTGAAAATGCGCCTACACAACTGTTGTAGGCGCATTTGTTTTGTATGTCTGCGCCAAACACTTCAGCCACGACTGTTTCCTCAACTTGAGCTAATACAAAACTGGCCTTGCTGAAATTAAATTCTGGATCAGTACTAACTCTCCTTCGTCCAGCTACTAACCTCGGACAAGTAAGTTAACTAACGCTATATCATTTTGTAGCTTTACTGTATATGGTTACCTAGCTTGCTACCCTTAGAATGTGGCTGTAACATTAGCTCTGCAGCTAACAGCTGAGTTACTGTCGCTATGGAAAGGTAGATAGCATCAAGTATAAGTGTGAATACATATGCTGTACGTGAGTGTTGTACACTTCTTTGTTATTTGGATAAACGTTCTGCTGTTGGTGTTTTGTCGCGCGCGATATCCACCTTTCCCCTCATTGAAATGACTGAGTGTGTACCTCTGCAAACCAGGGTTATCAGATGAGAATGGGCAAATTCGAGGTATTTTACAGCAACGGGGTTACAGCCATTGCGATACATCCGTTGTAAACATTAGCGCATGGTGCCGCCCCTCCGCTCCTCATTAGCATTTAAAGCTACAGACACCAAAACAGCGCGTTCTGAGGAAAGCTCCTTGTGGGACTGCTAGTAGTGGCTGTAATTCTGCACCAAGGCTGAATTTCGGGAAAGAGACTTCTGATACAGTATTAGGCGACCACTAAGGCCTATATAAAAGCATCCAAAAACAGCATGTCATGTGACCTTTAATGAAATAATGCAATATGAGTAGGCTAAATGCCGGAAAATATCACGAGAAGGGAAACACTTAAAAGGACGTTTAAGTAATAGAGATTAGGTCAATTTTTACACCGGTCTGCCAAATGTATTCGTTTTGATTCAGCTATGAGGCTGCCTCTTGCAGGGGAAATGAGAAGACATCTATTTCATTCTACACTTCACTCGTATTTTGCTTTGTAAATGAGCAGCAAAAAAAAGATGCTTTTAAATCTATGTAATCTTTATAAATAATAAGTATGCATTTTTATGTAAAATATACAGAAATATCATATATATATATAAAAATGTCATTAAAAAACGGACCCTGTGCAACCGACGCAAGCAAGCACACCCTACAATTTCCCCAGAAATTGTACCCTCTCTAGTTATTATTATTCTTCCGCCATGGGTGTCTATGGCAGCCCCCATAAGCGCTTGGTCAAAAGTTGTGAAATTTGGCACACTCATTGGGGACAGTCCCCTGGTCCAATTTACAAAGTTTCATGTGTCATACTTGGGCACTCTAGCGCCACCAACAGGTCAAAGTTGGAGTTGCATTTACGCAAGTAACTTTTGAACCGCATGTCTGATGGTCAAAAATGAGGTACCGTTGTATTCCTTGGATTAAGCCGAGTTCAACGCACACCATGGCGTAAATTTTCGGTTATATAAATCTTCCGCCATTTCCGGTTTTATCAAAAACCTTTGAAAGCCTACTCCTCCTACAATTTTGGTCAAATCCTCTTCAAAATTACCAGATATGTTCTTCAGACAAAGCCTCACAAAAGTTATTGTAGAAAATGTTGATCTTCACAACCGTCTGTCCGTGACAGCCAATCAAATTCAGCAGAAAAGCTGCCAAACAGGAAGTGAAGTCATATCTCAGCAGTTCTTTGAGGCAGTGACACCAAATTAGGTACGCCGACTCAGAACCTTATTCTGAGGATGTCCTCCAAAAATTGTGTCATGTGACTAAAAGGGGGCGTGGCCGGAAGCATAAACGTGTTTTGGCTAATAACTGTTGAAGTGTTTACCTTACATTTACATTTAGCAGACGCTCTTATCCAGAGCGACTTACAGTAAGTACAGGGACATTCCCCCCGAGGCAAGTAGGGTGAAGTGCCTTGCCCAAGGACACAACGTCATTTGGCACGGCCGGGGAATCAAACCAGCGACCTTCTGATTACTATCCCGATTCCCTAACCACTCAGCCACCTGACTCCCATAATGACCTTAATAAAGTAATTTCTTTGTCTATTTATGTCTTGTGAGATTCCAAGCCTGACCATCGATAATATTTCATAACAACCGAATTGACGCGGCCGCCATTTTGGATTTCATGGAAAAGCGTAAAAACCTTTTGCACGCTCCAAATGTTGTCCAATGTTTACCAAATTTGGCACAGATGACCTTCAGACCTAGCCTGGTCCTAACCAGACTCTCGTACATCGCATTTGTACAGAGAGTCTGGCCTCGCTCCATTGACAAGCGTTGACTTCCTTGTAGGCGGGTACTCTGTTGAAGTTTAAAACTATTGGATCTGCCTAGAGCCACTCTGATCTGCCATAACCAATCGCTAGCGTTCGCCTTAGCCAATTCCTTCACCACTACTGTAACAGAGCTAGCTGCCGTAGCTGGAAAATCAAACTGTTCCCAAACCCCGTGGGGAGGAGGGCCACAACATCATGGCCACCAACAAAACTCAGCAAAACTTGTTCATGCTCCGGCTTTAGCTGTTGGATATTCGGCAGCGTTGCCACAACGAACCGAATGGCTTTGCTCGCATCTTTCTCCGCCATCATTACGGAACTACAACACAAACTAGCGCACAACATCAACGTAATCGTTCTCAGCCACTCCCTCTGTTCGCTGATTCGCCGGTAGAAAATCAACCTGAAAAATCTGACTTACGTACCTCATGGCCAGATCTATGTACAGAAGCAAAAATAAAATTGAGCGGAAGTACATAGGAGGGCAGAGCCAGGCTACTTCAGACCCAGCTTCACAAAAGGTATCAGATGGATTTTCCATTTTCAAAAACGTTCGTTCGGTAGAGCCGATCGAAGGCGGCAGTGAAGCCGCCAAACGAGACGTGAGAGCAGAATTCAGCAACCATTTGTCCGATTGTCACCAAACTTCGGTTCCTTCGTTCCCACGAGGAGCAGAGGAGCCCTGCAGTGTTATACCCAAACAAATTTTTTTTAACACTCAGTACTCTTGAACGCAAGATATTTCAACCAAACTTGGTGTGTTGCATGAGTGCAACAGGTTGTTGTGACTTAATTGTTGCACAAGTGCTATGGAGGCCATGTCCTGCTCTGGACTGCTTGGCCCCTCCATTGCTCCTTGCAGCTATATTTAGGGGCCAAGCAGCAGCGAAGCTGCTGTGGCACCTATTGTAATTGTTAGTTTTATTATTATTATTATGCATAGCGATTGGTGAAAAGTTTTGAAATTTGGCACACTGATTTGGAACGGTCTCCTGACTATTTATCACGAAGTTTCATGTCGATCCATGAAGCACTATAGCGCCACCAAGGTGTCACAGTTGGAGGTGTGTTTATGCCCATAACTTTTGAACCATGAGACCGTTTTTCTTAAGTGAGGTTTCATCGGATTCCTTAGACGCAGACGATTTGACTGAACCCTATGGCGTCATTGTCGTCCCGAAGGTTTTTCCGTGAGTTGTATTTTAAGAAATGCCAACTTTTTCAAACTCCTCCTAGGCCGTTGCTACGATTTTCATGAAAATTGTAAGAGATCATCTTTAGACCATGCCGACAAAAAGTTATCAAAATGGCATCGGTAAGTCAAACCGTTCACGAGTTACACGCAAACGATTTTGACAAAGAGCACGCCATAGCGGACGTGAGGCCTTGTCTCTGCGACGGTTTACCGTATGGAGACGAAACTTTGGAAATGTCATCGCGAGCATGTCATCTAATCATCTTCCTACCACAATCACCTTGACATGTCAAAATATGACTGAATTACAGCTGTTTGTAATTGGGTCAAATCTGACAAAGCTCGCCACAGGAGAAACGGCTTCCTTTTTTTTAATAAAGTAACCGAACACAGCATTTCCCAGCAGCGAGAATAGCTCACTGGGATAAGACGGGCTCCCATGAAACGTAAGGTCGTAGGATCGAATCCAGCCACAGTCATCAAGCTTGCCGTGATACCGGATTATCTGTTTAGCGAAGCCAAGTACGCCACAGTAGCTGTCTGGCAGTATAAATGAGGACCAAGATGGCGCCGATGAAGGCTGCCTCGGTTGTTAGGTGCGCACTTTTTTGTCTTGTTTTGTCTGTTAATTCAGTGTTCTGCCAAGATTTCCGGGGTTCTCTAACAAGAGAAGTACTTCTAAACATCAGGACTACAACCCCTGTGGATTTATTTCCCACTTTTCTGCTTCCAGCGGCAGAATTAGTGGGAATTATAGTCAAAGCCACCCTCGGCTTTGTCCTAGCAGCGAAGCGTCGTAGGAGAGGCAAACGAGCCGGTGTACTGGTGCGACTTCGTCGGCGTGGGGCACGCACAGCGCTACCGGGGATATTTCTCTCCAACGTGCGTTCACTGAGCAACAAACTGGATGAACTTCAGCTACTGGTGTGGAAAAACAAAGACTTTCAGTCATCTTCCGTTTTGTGCTTTACGGAGACATGGCTGAGTGAACTGATCCCAGACTCTGCGCTACAGCTAGCAGGTTTCAAACTGTTGAGAGCGGATCGTGACCCTGTGCTCTCTGGCAAAACGAAAGGCGGTGGTATTTGTTTTTACATTAACAGTGGCTGGTGTGAAGATGTGACAGTGATTCTGCAGCACTGTTCTCCTGATCTGGAAACATTTTTTATTAACTGCCGACCTTTTTACTCGCCACGAGAGTTTGCATCATTCATTCTGGTTGGCGTCTACATGCCTCCGCAGGCTAGCGTCAACGAGGCTCAACGTGTGCTCGCCAGCCAGATACTGAGTGTGGAGCAAGAAAATCCGGATTCCTTGGTTATTGTGCTAGGCGACTTTAACAAAGGCGATCTCACTCAAGAAGTCCCAAAATATAGACAATTCATCAAATGCCCTACCAGAGAAGGAAACACCTTGGATCACTGCTACTCTACAATCAGCAAAGCATACCATGCGGTCCCCCGAGCAGCACTGGGTCACTCTGACCACGCCATGGTCCACCTGATTCCTGCATACAGGCAGAAGCTAAAGCGCTGTAAGCCTGCTGTGAGGACATCAAAACAGTGGACCAGTGAAGCTATGGAGGATCTGCGGGCGTGCTTGGACTGCACTGACTGGGACATGTTCACGACTGCTACAAATAGTCTGGATGAGCTCACAGAGGCTGTGACATCATACATCAGCTTCTGTGAGGACTGCTGTATACCAACACGCACCAGGGTGAGCTACAACAACGACAAACCCTGGTTTACAGCTAAACTCAGAAGGTTGAGGTCAGCAAAAGAGGCCGCGTTTAGGAGTGGGGACAAAGACAGTTTTAAGGAGTCGAAGAACAGGTTTAGCAAGGCGGTGAGGGAAGCTAAACGACTGTACTCGGAGAGACTAAAACACCAATTCTCTGCAAACGACCCTGCTTCTGTCTGGAGAGGGCTCAGGCAGATTACCAACTACAAGCCCAGAGCCCCCCACTCCACTAACGACTCCCGCCTGGCCAACGACCTGAATGAGTTCTACTGCAGATTTGAAAGACAATTGGATAGTCCTGAACTACCCCTTCCCACCCAGGAGGCCTCCCTCCTACCCCCCTCTTCAGTGACAACTCTCTCCATCCAGGAGGGTGAAGTTAACAACATTTTCAAGAGGCAGAATCCCCGCAAAGCAGCTGGGCCGGACTCTGTCTCTCCAGCCACCCTCAAGCACTGCGCTGACCAGCTGTCTCCAGTGTTTACCTACATCTTTAACACCTCCCTTGAGACATGCCATGTGCCTGCCTGTCTCAAGTCCTCCACCATCATCCCTGTGCCCAAAAAGCCAAGGCCAACAGGACATAATGACTACAGACCCGTCGCCCTGACCTCTGTGGTAATGAAGTCTTTCGAGCGCCTGGTGCTGGCACACCTTAAATCCATCACAGACCCTCTACTGGACCCCCTGCAGTTTGCCTACAGAGCCAACAGGTCTGTGGACGATGCAGTTAACATGGCCCTCCACTTCACCCTACAGCACCTGGACTCCCCAGCATCCTATGCCAGGATCCTGTTTGTGGACTTCAGCTCTGCCTTCAATACCATCATCCCCGCCCTGCTTCAGGAAAAGCTCTCCCAGCTGAACGTGCCTGATTCCACCTGCAGGTGGATCACAGACTTCCTGTCTGACAGGAAGCAGTGCGTTAAGCTGGGAACACAAGTCTCTGACTCCCGGTCCACCAGCACCGGATCACCTCAGGGCTGCGTCCTTTCTCCTCTGCTCTTCTCCCTGTACACCAACAGCTGCACCTCCAGTCATCCGTCCGTCAAACTCCTGAAGTTTGCGGACGACACCACCCTTATTGGGCTCATCTCTGGTGGAGACGAGTCTGATTATAGGTGGGAAGCGGCCAACCTGGTGACCTGGTGCAGCCAGAACAACTTAGAGCTCAATGCTCTTAAGACAGTGGAGATGGTTGTGGACTTCAGGAAGAACACAGCCCCACTCACCCCCATCACCCTGCGTGACTCCCCAGTCAACACTGTGGAGTCCTTCCGCTTCCTGGGCACTATCCTCTCCCAGGACCTCAAGTGGGAACTGAACATCAGCTCCCTCATCAAGAAAGCACAACAGAGGATGTACTTCCTTCGGCAGCTGAAGAAGTTCAACCTGCCAAAGACAATGATGGTGCACTTCTACTCAGCCATCATTGAGTCCATCCTCACCTCCTCCATCACCGTCTGGTACGCTGCTGCCACTGCCAAGGACAAGAGCAGGCTGCAGCGTATCATCCGCACTGCTGAGAAGGTGATTGGCTGCAATCTACCTACCCTCGAGGACCTGCACTCCTCGAGGACCCTGAGGCGAGCGAGAAAGATTGTGGCCGACTCCTCCCACCCTGGACACTCCCTGTTCCAGCTACTCCCCTCCGGCAGAAGGCTGCGGTCCATCAAGACCAATACCTCACGCCACAATAACAGTTTCTTCCCTTCCGCTGTTGGCCTCTTCAACAAGGCCAAGGGACCACACTGACAATTGACTTCCTGCTAAAACACTGCTCTTGCACTGCATTGCAAAATTGTATCTTGTACATTTGTATTTTTTGTAATATTTGTATTTTTATATTGTAAATTTGGCAACTTATTTTTTTAGCTTTTATTGTATATCTTTATTTTTATTGCATATCTTATTTAATTATAATTCCACTTAGTACTGCTAGTTTATGTACCCTTAGTATAGATAGTCCACATATTTAAATTTTAGGTCCCTATATGTTTATTGTATGCACCTTCCTGCCAAAGCAAATTCCTTGTCTGTGCAAGCTTTCATGGCGAATAAATCCAATTCTGATTCTGATTCTGATAATCATAATGGTAGCGATAACGTTTCATTGTCAGGGGGTTTATAATTACACTTAGGACTAGGAGTCTATGGCAGCTCATAGAACCGATTGGTGAAAAGTTCTGAATTTTGACAAGCTGATTGGGAACGGTGTCCTGATTATCGTCACCAAGTTTTATGTCGACCACTGAAGCACTATAGCGCCACCAAGGGGTCAAAGTTGGAAGTGTGTTCAAGCCCATAACCTTTGAACCGTGAGACCGTTTTTCTTAATTGAGGTATCATTGGATTCCTTAGATGCAGACGATTCGACTGAACCCTGTGACGTCATCGTTGTCTTGATGGTTTTTCCGTCATTTGTATTGTACGAAAAGCCAACTTTAGAATTTTATCGATAAGTCAAACCGTTCACGAATAACGCGCAAACGATTTTGACAGAGCACGCCAAAGCGGACGTGAGGCCTTGTCTCTGCGACGGTTTACCGTATGGAGACGAAACTTTGGAAATGTCATCGCGAGCATGTCATCTAATCATGTTCCTACCACAATCACCTTGATATGTCAAAATATGACTGAATTACAGCCGTCTATACTTGGGTCAAATCTGACAAAGCTCGCCACGGGAGAAACGGCTTCATTTTTTCAATAAAGTACCTAACACAACTTTTCCCAGCAGTGAGAATAGCTCACTGCTATAAGACGGGCTCCTTTGAAACATAAGGTCGTAGGATCGAATACAGCCACGGTCATCAACCTTGTTGTGATACCGGATTATCTGTTTAGCAAAGCCAAGTATGTCACAGTAGCTGTCTGGCAGTATGTTCATAATGGTAATGATAACATTTAATCATCTTCCTACCACAATCACCTTGATATGTCAAAATATGACTCAATTACAGCTGTTTATACTTGGGTCAAATCTGACAAAGCTTGCCACGGGAGAAACGGCTTCCTTTTTTAAATAAAGTAACCAAACACAGCATTTCCCAGCAGTGAGAATAGCTCACTGGCATAAGACGGGCTCCTTTGAAACGCAAGGTCGAAGGATCGAATCCAGACACAGTCATCAAGAAAGTCTTGATACCCGATCATCTGTTTAGCGAAGCCAGGTACACCACAGTAGCTGTCTAACAGTATAATCACAATGGTAACGATAACGTTTCATTGTCAGGGGAATTTATAGTCAAGAAGAAGCGGATACATTGTGCTTTGTAGATATACCGCTGCTACATGTAGCCAGCGCATTTTGTCTCAAAATGACATATTTACCAAACGCGTCGGCTTATCGTTACAAAACTCTGTCTTTTGCGCAACGCCGTGAAGGTAATCAAAAGTTTCGGGGTAGCGCCACCGCGTTGCCGAAAAGTATATTGCGATTTTAAAAAAGCAAATAATTTTTATTTAAATTTTTATTGTGCTGCTTTAGCTACTGAATTTCCATATCGAATGCTGCTTGGCCCCTTCATTGCTGCTTGCAGCTATATTTATTATTATTCTAGTTCCATAGGAGTCAATGGCAGCCCCTAGAACCCTTCGATAACTTATTGTGAAGTTTGGCACACTCATCAAGGACAGTTCCTTCTATGCCTACACCAAGTTTCATGTATCCCATTAGACAACTCTAGCGCCACCAATGGGTCAAAGTTTGACTTGTGTTTACACACGCAACTTTTGAACCGTATGACTGATTTTCAAAAATGAGGTACCATTGGATTCCTTGGATCAAGACGAGTTCAAACCTATGACGTCAATTTCCGGTTATATAGATTTTCTTCCATTTCCTGTTTTATCAAAAACCTTTGAAAGCCTACTCCTCCTACAATTGTTTTCAAATCTTCCCCAGAATTGGCAACCATCATCGTCAGAGCAACCCTCACAGAAGTTATCAAAAGGTTTTTGATTTTCAAAACCGTTTGTCCGGTACAGCCAATCAAGATCGGCAACAAAGCAACCAAACAGGAAGTTGGGTCAAATCTCAGCAAATCTTTGAGATATCAACACCAAACTTTGTATGTCACGTGGAAGACACTACAACATGTTCCAATGTGCAAAGGAAACTTAATGTCTTCAAAAATCGTCTCCATCTCTGTTTTTGTCTCTCCTGATGGGCCTTGGGATTACAGTTCTAGCTAGCGAGCTGTGCAGTAGCTGTAGTTTAAATGTACTACTTACATGTAGTCTTTGTACACTGTACCGAGGCACTGACTCTAGCCATATGGGATGATACTTCTTATTGCTCTCAGAGGGGCAAACTCACATATGCAGGGAACACACAAACTCTCACACGCACAAGGGGACAGAGTCCCTTGACACACACGTGAGCTTGGCGAGACGCACACACAACATTTCAGAAAATTGTGGGCTGACCAAGCCCCCACTCACTCCTTGACTTGAAGCAAAAGCCCTTGTGGATCTTGATGGTATTGCATTTCAGAGTTGTTATCCCATTGGTAAGTCTGCAGCATGCATTTTTCTATACAGTGACAATTTGTGAAGAATATACATTTTTCAATGATTTGCAATGTTTTGGAGGAATCCGCCATTGCTGCTTGCAGCTATATTTATTTTTCTTCTCCTTGTGCCCCAATATCTCAAAAAGTCCCCGGGCAAAAATGTTCTGGCACATTGATACTACAGGCCAGTGGGTACCTCCACACCAAGAATGGGCCACATTCGGGGGTGCCACGCCCAAAAGTCAGATTTTCAAAGTGATGGCATTTACACCCCATAATCCCCATAGTCCGGAACTGGGAATCGCTCAATTGGATGAGCCGAATATCTTGGCTAGAGCTTTCCTGGTTTATCAACATCCAGATACACATATATTCTACAACTATTTTCAGATTTCAATGTATGACACATCATTTGAAAGCTTACGAACTGCACTTTCACAATCTGTAAACAATGGAGAAATTAGTTGGCCGACAACTGCCCCTTTTCATTGGAGCGTGTCACATTTAGGGAACTGCGCTCGAAAGATAGCCTACTGAATGTAGTTCGGAAATAGGGGTAGAGTTTGCTTCTGTTATGACAAGGTTAACTGTCTATCTGTCCTTCTAATTGTTGTAAATAGGCTTGATTTATCAAATGCTCATTTCGTTTGCACAATAAGGCACAACAATCCCAGGGTTTTTCCTGCATAGAGAACATTTTGGCGCACGCCAAAGCCGTTTTCCCGAGCGCCAATGACAAATCCCGAGCGCCAAAGGCAAAAAAAAGTCTGCGATGAAGAAAAGAAAAAAAGCTATGTTCATCACGCGTGCAATGCATGTCAGCGAATATGTTCTCAATAGTATGTTTCAAGTAGGCTACAGCCGAACCCTCGTTCTGTTTTGATCAATAGTAATCGAGTTGATAAGCGTGTCTTCTTGTCTGATCAATACTCAACTGTGAGGTGCGCAAATGGACAGAGTGGCCACTAAACTGTCGTTCCGCTGCGAGGGCCAGCCCGACGTGCACGAATACACCTGTACAAATGCAAATGAAATTTCCACAAAAAATGCTGACAAAAGTTTGATTTACGATTTCAAACGCAGCCTCCATTGGTATTCTTAACCTGGAATGATAATATATAGTGTAGTGTTTCCTCTATGGATACATTTCTGCCGCCACGGTATCAGAAATCAGGCTGTACAACATTTTTGGCCGTCTATCAGCAGTGATTGTTAGACTGCATGTCGGAGAATTGCACGGACACGCGCTTCACACCGCAGTTGAGATTGCGTGTGTGCGTTCTTGAGAACTGTAAGTCGTATAACTTATGTTTGTCAGTTCATTTAAGCCTGTTATTGTATAAGTCTATAGTTCTTGCAAATTTAAATCAAGTTAACTGGTGATTTTCGTTGTTTGTATTCTTCCCCTGCTAGCTAAATTGCACATGTCTGTTGATTCGATAGCGATTGCTGCCCTTGCTCAGGTTTGTATTTTAGGTGCATTATTATGAAGTAGTTTTAATTCATAAAAAGTGGGTTTATTGTTCATATTTGCTACCGAATGCTTAGCCTATCAAGATCAAATGAAGCAGGCAGTGTACATGCTTCAGAGTGGCCTACCTTAATCGATAGGCTACGCTACTGACCAGGGCCGGAGTGGGGCCACTTTTCAGCCCGGGAGTTTCAGGCCCAAGACCGGCCCTTTTTTTTGTATACCAAACAAGGCCGGATGCAGCCTGCTTTGACTGGGGGTGCAGTGAACCTTTCTGGGGGGTATCATGATTACAGAAAGGGATCGTATTATTTTTTATATTGATACCATTTTTGAGACTGCTTAATGATCCGAGTGTTAATCAGGCACGGAGCCAGACGTTGTAAACATTCAGACCTTTGCCCCAACCTACTCTCATCTTCTGAATAAACGTAGCGGTACGTTTATTTTTTTTACCCGAAAAATCCACCCGGTACATTCTTATTTTGGACGGTACGTTTATTTTTTGGGGGGGAAATCGAGACATAATTTTAGAAAATTCCATGCATTTCTTTTCGGAAGGGAAGATAAATTTGAACTCTTTGATGTGAAAACGTTAGCTACCTTAGCTAACTAGCTACTGGCAAGTAGCTTACATTAGCTAACGACGTTAGCTACCAACTGAAGGTTGTCAGTGCAAGCTAGTAAATGTTAGCCAGAGCCTCATTATGGCTCTGATGTTAGCTCTAGCTACTGTACACTCACATAACGGTTCCCATTCAGCACACCAGCATGACAGTCACAACCTATAGACAACGAGCCTCTCATCGTCAAATAAAAATCCCAGGGTATTTCCGTGGTTACCAGTGCGTCTTTCAGGATTGCATGCCGCACAAGACGCGGAATATGAGGTGCACCGGCAGTCGTGTCTACAATAAGTTTGTTACGGTATACCTGTAGTCATGGTTATTTGACAGATTTGTAACTATGTATTTCCAAGCTACAGGCATTGAAGTATTTTCCTAGCAATGCTTTATTTGGTAGTGGTTGTCATGTTGACTGTAAGCTGTTTTAGGAAAAGTGATAGTACTAGTACATGTTTGTAACTAGACAGCCTCTTTTTTTTACTTTGTAATAACTATGTATTTCCAGTGGTTTTCATGTTATGTTGCAGTCATGTTGACTGTAAGTTTTTGAGGAAAAGTACTACCATAGGCCTATATTTGTAACCAGACAGCCTCTTTTTTGAAACAATGATTATGTATTTCCAAACTACAAGTGTTGACGTTTTTTCCTAGCAATGGTATATTTGCTGTCCATTTCTATTCCTGATTGCAAGTGACAGTAAAAGATGCGCACTTACACTGGTAGGAAGGAACACATTTTGATAGCATATGGACACAGTTTGCGTGCTGATTTGGCAATTTTCCGGGGGGTACTTTTATTCCGGGGGTACTTTAATTAGATTTTGAGGATTTGTCCGGGGGGTAATTTTATTCCGGGGGGTACTTTTATTCGGAAGATAAGAGTAGGACTTATGGGTTTGATGTGATGCAAGATAGGGACATTTTTGGCCATTATTTGAGCGCAAAATAGTTTTTTGAGCTTTATGTAAAATAAACAGACATTTTTCAATTGGTAAAACCTTGTCTAGTGATGCCATCACTCCGGCCCTGCTCCCATCCATCCTCCTTGACATGTATCGTTACGGTAGGGCCGCCCGTCTCCCAGCTATTGTTAGCCGATCTGAGAAAACTTTTTGGAAAAGACTGGCTATGGACCCAACCAACTCTATTTGGGAGGGGAGAACTCCCTCACATGGTACAACCCATGCAGAGGCTGAGGTATCAGAATGCGGAACGTGTGTAGCCTACTTTAAGAGAAGATAGACTAACATGACAAATGTCAACAACAACAAAAATCCTCGACCGGCCCAAAAGTGAAGCGGCCCACCGGCCCAAAAGTGAAGCAGCCCACCGGGCTCCCTATTCTCCCGATTACCCACCCCGGCCCTGCTACTGACCATTTACAATAAGTTGTTACGTCAATTATTAATTGGCAGCATTTATGCCATTTAGAACATACTTTATGAGTGTAAGATGTCTTTAAGTAGCCAAATTTGATTGCTTTAGGGGAAATAGGACGAAAATATGTGCAATATTACATTAGCTATTAGACTATTACATTAACCTCTTCCAAAATATAGGTTTAGTTTTGGCGCCCCCCCCCCCCCCCCCCGCAAAACACCTGGGAATAAATACATTGATTAGAAAAAAGAAGAAAAAAAAGAATATATATATATATTTTTTTTTGGAGCACCGAAGACCCATTTTGACCCAGGAAAAACCCTGAATCCCCTTTAGTTAGAGGGTACACAGAACCAAGTGTGGAGGCCAGGGTGGTGAAGGCAACAGGAGAAACGTGCTGGACATCCTGTGTTCCGCTGAGCAATGTCGGAGTGTGGGTGAATACCTGGTCTTAAGTAGTCCGCCCTGGCTTTAAGTAGGAGTGTCAGGCTGCGTAATGTGACAGTGGTGCTGAGTGACATCGCACGAGTCTTCCAGTCTCCTGCATGAACCAACTTCACCCAATTTTCCCACCCGTCCTCCCCAATTTTTTCAGTTGCCAGCCGCCACTGTCCTACTAGTTACACAAGTCAGAGGACCAAACCAAGCCACTCTGTAACAATACTGAGTGAGTTTGAATGGGATCACCCTGAGATCACCCTGGGATCTGCCAGGAACCTCGGGGTTCCATGGATGACAAGCTCTCCCTCACAGCCGACATTGCTGCAGTCTCCCGGTCGTGTAGATTCACCCTCTACAACATCCGGAAGATCAGGAGATACCTGTCTGAGCATTCCACCCAGCTGCTAGTCCAAGCACTTGTCCTCTCAAAGTTGGACTACTGCAACTCGCTGCTCGCCGGTCTCCCAGCATGCGCAACCTGCCCTCTCCAGATGATTCAGAACACAGCAGCCCGCCTGGTCTTTAATCTACCCAGACGCTCCCATGTTACCCCGCTCCTCATCTCCCTCCACTGGCTTCCCATCACGGCCCGTATCAGATTCAAGACCCTGGTACTGACCTTCTGAGTGGTGAATGGGCCTGCACCGGACGACATCAAATCTCTCCTCCAGCTTTACACCGCCACCTACAGTCTTCTTCTGACAACCAGTCTGGTGGTCCCACCGCTCAAGAGCGCCCGGTCCCAACACAAGCTCTTCTCCTGTCTGGCCCCACAATGGTGGAATCAACTCCCCACCTCCATCAGAGACACTGACTGTCTCCCCACCTTCAAGAAAAGGCTCAAGACGCACTTGTTCCGGGAGTACAACGGTACTTATGAATGATTTGCTGGACCTGATGTTAGTTTCCTCCAGGATCACAATGACTCTTATTGAGAGACTTGTTGCTCTTGTTGGTTAGTTGTAACTGATTTAAAGGTCACATGACATGAAAACTTCACTTTAGGAGGTTATTTAACATTAATATGAGTTCCCCTAGCCTGCCTTTGGTCCCCCAGTGGCTAGAATTTTCGATAGGTGTAAACCAAGCCCTGGGTGTTCTTCTCCGCCTTTGAGAAAATGAAGGCTCAAACGCTCGGTTTGAAAATCTCCTCTTATTGACGTAACAAGGAGCCAGGCTACCGCCCTTCTCTCTGCTGTGCCCGCCCAGATAATCTGGCCCGCCAATGAGGAATTGAGCTACGATTGTGCAAGGGCGAGTGCAATATCGTGTTTTCCTGCAGAGACATCATGCCATGGCTAGCAAACGAACGAAGCATAACAGTTGCTCAGTGCTTGGATGTACAAATCAACACACAAGTCTTTTTGTAGTTCGATCCGAGCCTCTAAACAATCAGTATCTTAATTTTATTTTCGCTGAAAATGCGCCTACACAACTTCTGTTGTAGGCGCATTTGTTTTGTATGTCTGCGCCAAACACTTCAGGCACGACTGTTTCCTCAACTTGAGCTAATACAAAACTGGCCTTGCTGAAATTAAATTCTGGATCAGTACTAACTCTCCTTCGTCCAGCTACTAACCTCGGACAAGTAAGTTAACTAACGCTATATCATTTTGTAGCTTTACTGTATATGGTTACCTAGCTTGCTACCCTTAGAATGTGGCTGTAACATTAGCTCTGCAGCTAACAGCTGAGTTACTGTCGCTATGGAAAGGTAGATAGCATCAAGTATAAGTGTGAATACATATGCTGTACGTGAGTGTTGTACACTTCTTTGTTATTTGGATAAACGTTCTGCTGTTGGTGTTATGGCGCGCGCGATATCCACCTTTCCCCTCATTGAAATGACTGAGTGTGTACCTCTGCAAACCAGGGTTATCAGATGAGAATGGGCAAATTCAAGGTATTTTACAGCAACGGGGTTACAGCCATTGCGATACATCCGTTGTAAACATTAGCGCATGGTGCCGCCCCTCCGCTCCTCATTAGCATTTAAAGCTACAGACACCAAAACAGCACATTCTGAGGAAAGCTCCTTGTGGGACTGCTAGTAGTGGCTGTAATTCTGCACCAAGGCTGAATTTCGGGAAAGAGACTTCTGATACAGTATTAGGGGACCACTAAGGCCTATATAAAAGCATCCAAAAACAGCATGTCATGTGACCTTTAAAATTCTTGTACTCGCTGTGAAATATATTATTGGGTGTGCTTTGCCTTCGGCAAGGGCACAACCTTTGTTCTCTCACATATATATTATTGGGTGTGCTCAAGCCTTCGGCGGGAGCACAACCTTTGTTCTCTCACATATATATTATTATTATTATTAATGTTTATTTTCGCCCCCCTAAAACTCAGTCAATATTTGACCTACATAGACAACCTAGGTGTCAAAGGTTTCGTCTTGGTAGCGATTGAGTTGCTTGTATTGGGATTTACGTTCCGTTGCATGGTTTTAGGCTCAAGTAAAGTTTTGTGGCGAAAAGTGAAGCTAACGGTGGCTAATTTGCTAGCCACTGTCACTGACGTTACTAACGTCACTACGTCACTTACGTCACGAAAACACGCGTGACTACCTTTAGCAGAACATTCGTTTCGCATCTTTTAACTTGGGGGATAGCTAGGCTAACTATAGCTTTACTGCAAGGCAGCTGCAGAAACGCCACAAGCAAAGAGGCCAGGGTGATAACTATTTACTCATTTTACTTTGTGATATGACACACAATTGTGATGTGTAATGTACAATATAAACTGATATTATTAAGGAAGTACATCTACTTTCGGAAACGGTAGTCTACTATTTCACTGAAGCATTAGCATAATGACATTAGCCTCTGTTGCCCGGGCAACACATACTACATTGGTCTATGATGCATCTGTTTTCAGTCGTTAAAATAAACATTCCTCACAAATACATTTTCGTTGTAGGATTTATTATGACATTACATTACAAGTAAACGATTTGTTGGTGAAATTATCATTACCTGTGGTTACAAACCAGTGTTGCTCACTGCAACGCTGTAGCCTACGCGAGACACACTGCAAAAACATCTAGCACTACACAGCTGTTTAGGAAGTCAAACGTCTAACTACTAACCTGAACTTCATTGCCACAGCCTAAACTTTGTTCTGTTCATCTGTTCATGAAAATAATTCATTTCAGCCTAAACCGTACAACGGAACGTTACATCCAATTCAACCAACGCAATCGCTACCAAGACGAGCACTGCCAGTCTAGTACTGTACTGTAGTAGTACAATTTACCGGGGCAGCTTCTCCACACAGGGCTATATCGCATTTTGCGTTGTTACTGACAATGATCGCTACCTGTGAGCTTTTTAACGAGCGATTTTCCACTAAATAAATGTCAAGCTTATTTAGGTTTTTGGGGGCATATTTTCAGTTAGCAGATGGTACTGTTTGAATCGCGATTCCATATTCTACTGCCGGTAACGTCGTAGAATAATCTTCAAAGGGGGTACTTTATTAATGAAAGAATGCAATATGAGTAGGCTAAATGCCGGAAAATATCACGAGAAGGGAAAAACTTAAAAGGACGTTTAAGTAATAGAGATTAGGTCAATTTTTACACCGGTCTGCCAAATGTATTCGTTTTGATTCAGCTATGAGGCTGCCTCTTGCAGGGGAAATGAGAAGACATCTATTTCATTCTACACTTCACTCTTATTTTGATTTGTAAATGAGCAGCAAAAAAAAGATGCTTTTAAATCTATGTAATCTTTATAAATAATAAGTATGCATTTTTATGTAAAATATACAGAAATATCAGTTGTAAAAATTTCATTAAAAAACGGACCCTGTGCAACCGACGCAAGCAAGCACACCCTACAATTTCCCCAGAAATTGTACCCTCTCTAGTTGTTGCTTGCTTTCTACAGGTACACTCATGCACTTTTGAGGTTCATGTTGTTTAATTGTAACGTGTTTAACTACATGCTCTTATGGTTCTTGCCTTTGGCACTTATTTGTTTTTTCACAATGTATGCTTCATGTTTTGGCTACCCGGAATGTTTGGGGCTATCTTGTTGTTATGATCAGTGACCTATGCACTTTTGTAAAGGTCTCTCTTGGAAGTCGCTTTGGATAAAAGCGTCTGCTAAATGTAAATGTAATGTAAATGTAAAACACATGGATGCTTTTCAATCAATAATTACTCAAAATCTGTACACATAACCTTTCTGTAGTCAGGCTCTTCTAAGTCTGTACTCCCATATATAATTTCCACAACTCCGGCAGAGAAATGGGTAACTTCAAGAAAGAAAACATATTAATCTTAGTCTTTTATTTTGTCTCATATGCAACTGTCACAGGCTTGAAAGTGAGGTACAGGGTGTATTTGTATATCTTAGTTAATTGGGTTATTATTTGGTTTGCAGTGGTGTGCTTTGTTTGGTTGCTGTGTGGTTGTTTTGCTTTTCTTTTGACAGCGAAGCTGTACCTCCGGAATCACCGAGCCTGATTGACAATAAGGGATCAATTGGAGCGCAATTGGGCCTAATTGACTATAAGGGAAGGGACCAATTGGAGCGCAGTTGGGGTGGGCTACCTGGCCTATAAAACGAGGAAGTCACGGGGAAACAGGGAAGATAGACCACCGACGAAGTCACGGAGAACCCGATCGGGACAACCAAGGGAACGGAGGGAGATCTAAGGACGTGGCTATCAGTCGGCACACCCGGACGACGCTGTGGGAACGAGACGGGAACCGAGGTGATCAGAGGACCGAAAGACAGTGATCCGGATTACGGAGGGAGACCTACGGACGAGGCTACCAGTCAGCACACACGGGTGATGCTGTTAGACTGAGACGTTCTCTCTTTTAGACTTTTAGACATTCCGAAAGCTTGGAAATACCTTTTACTTATTAAAATACAATAGTTATATGGCATGGTTGTCGATTGTTCCTTTGGTCGAACACACGGGTTCCTCCCTCTCAGAACGAACCAATTGAGTTCCTAGACTTACAACTAGGTGGCGTAGTCGGCACCTCGCTACACGTCGGCCACATTTGGCGTAGTCGGCAGGATCTGAGACTTGGGAACAGTGTGTGACACCAAGGGGCGCAATCATGATGATGCCAATTTATCCAGGAGCACCCTGGGTGCCAAAATTCCAAGGCCAAGGTTGCAACATTAGATACAGAGAATGGAAGGAACAGATGCAAGGCCTGTTGGGAATACAAGACATGACTGAACCTTTGAAGGTGAACATTTTAATGGGAGCATTGACAGGGATGGCCAAACGTCAGGTTGGTGTGGTTGCGCCAGGGCGACGAAATACAGTTGCAAAAATCCTTACTATACTAGACGGTCGCTATACAGAGAAGGTTCCTATCCCTGTGTTGCGGTCCCAGTTTTATAGTTGTACTCAAAAACCAGATGAATTAGTAGAAAACTACACTCTGAGCTTACAAGAACTGCATTGTAGGTTACTGCAATTAGACCCAGATGGAGCTGATATTCAGCTAAGAGACCAATTCCTGTTGGGCCTCGAGGATGGCCCCCTCCTTCAGACTTTGAAAATCAATGTTCGGCAGAAACCAGGTTCATCCTTTGACAAGATCCAGATGGAGGCTGCGCTATTAGAGGAAGATCGATATGGAAGGAAATGGTCTGAGGTAACTTGTGCTGCGGTGGGAGGGTCTAACCTGCCTAGATCTCATTCACAGGAAACTGACTGGAAACAAGCACTGAAGAGGGAGATTTTGGAAGAGGATGAAGGAGCAGATTAAAGGCATGACGACAGAACTATTGAAAGAATTGAAGCCTGCAACACAATTACCATCTCCGGTGGGGGCACAAGAGCGTTACCCCCCTACCACCAACCCACATCCTGTGGAGAGGCGATGGGCTGCTTCTTCCTCCTTTAACACCTGGGATGAGAGGGGTAAACCCATATGTCGGCACTGTAATCAGGCTAGTCATCGCTAGGGCCACTTCTGCTTTTATTGGGGACTGCCCGACTGTTGAGATTTGTATTTCGGGGGTTAAACTGACTGGACTGTTGGATACAGGCTCCCAAGTGACTCTGATGCAACAAAGTCTATTGAAGCAATATTTCGTTGAACATCAGGTGGGGATAGGGACAAGTCCCTCAGTCCTAACCCTCAAAGCGGCTAATGGTCTAGAGATCCCATATATAGGATATGCCCTGATGGACTTTGAAATTGAAGGCTTAAAAATTCCAGCTCGTGGCGTGGTCATTGTGAAAGATGAATGTTCCTCTAACCCCCTCATTATTGGCATGAATGTCATTAAAACATGTTGGGAGTTACTGTTCCAGAACCCAGAGAGGCCAATGTCTTTAACCTGCCAGAATCCCAGCTCCCAACAGATTTGGAGAAGTTTTTTCGCCTCCTGTCGAAGGATTGTTGCCAGTCAAGAGGATGGATTTCTCGGGTATGTTCGCCCAGCCCACCGACAAGGGATCCGTGTCCCGGCCAGAAGTGAAGTTGTTGTATGGGGCCGGGCCCCATCAGGCCCCCCTGGCCGGACCTACTACAGCCTGTTGGAAGCTCTACCGGAACCAGGTGCTGTCGGAATAGCAAGGACACTAGCAGTGGTAAGAAACGGCAGAGTCCCGGTCCGTATTCGTAATCTCAACCCTTTTAGTCTGTCCATAGGCCGCTACCAGAAGCTGGGGAGAATCTCCAAGGTTGACGAAGTGGACGTGCATGGAGCCCGGGACCTGAGTTTGACCATGGATGTCGACGGGGTTGTTGAGGTTAGATTGGTGGAGGCCTGCTCTGACCAGGGGACAGAGAATTCCCTGTTCGAGGTGAGTTCGCTGTTTGACAGACCCGACTTGACCAAGCAACAACAGGACGCCCTGACAGCATTATTACAGAAATGGGAGACTGTTTTTGCCAGAAATGACGAGGATTTTGTAAGAGCTGACATTGTCCAACATAGGATACCTACAGGCGACAGTGATCCCATAAGAGAGCGATTCAGACCCCTCCCGCCTATGATGTATCAGGAAATGAGAACCCTGCTTGCCTCAATGCTTGAGGGTGGCATCATCTGTGAGAGTTCAAGTCCATGGGCTGCACCAATTGTCATGGTTAAGAAGAAGGATGGTAGCTGGCGTTTTTGTGTGGATTTCAGGAAGTTAAATTCTGTGACTCATAAGGATGCATTCCCTCTCCCCAGGATTGAAGAGACACTTACTTCCCTCACTAGAGCAGAGTGGTTCACAACCTTGGATTTGGCCAGTGGATATTGGCAGGTCGAGATGCACCCCCAGGATAAGGAAAAGACTGCTTTTTCCACACCCTTGGGCCTTTATGAATTTCAGCGCATGCCATTTGGCCTCTGTAACGCCCCAGCCACCTTTCAACGTTTAATGCAGCAGTGTCTAAGTGGACACATTTCTGAATCAGTACTGGTCTATCTGGACAATATTATTGTGTATTCCCCTGACTTTGCAGCCCATTTGGAGCATTTGGATAGAGTCTTTGAAAGGCTGTGGAGACACGGACTAAAGCTGAGGCCTGACAAGTGCAAACTACTCCAGTTGCAGGTAAAGTTCCTCGGCCATGTAGTTGACAAGAGTGGCATTATGCCTGACCCAGATAAGATTTCCGCTGTAGTAGATTGGCCACCACCATCTACTATAAAAGAGGTTAGAGCCTTCCTAGGGTTGGCAGGGTACTATAGACGTTTCATTGCAGGGTTTGCTAAACTGGCATTCCCCATGACTGCGCTGTTAACTGGCATCTCCGCTGACAAGAAATCAGGAGCCAAAAAGGTAGATTGGACAGAGCCCTGTCAGATAGCGTTTGACAAGTTGAAGGGGGCCCTGACTCAGGCCCCGGTCCTAGCCTATGCAGATTTCTCTGTCCCCTTTCTCCTGTACACAGATGCCAGTAACCAAGGGTTGGGTGCAGTGCTGGCACAAGTCCAAGACGGCCGTGAACGTGTGATAGCCTATGCCAGTCGCAGCCTACACCCTACGGAACGGAACGATGCCAATTACAGCTCTTTTAAATTGGAACTCCTGGCATTAAAATGGGCTATCACGGAAAAGTTTCGCGACTACCTCACAGGAGTTAAGTTTATGGGTTTTACAGACAATAACCCAGTGGCCCATTTGAAGACTGCAAAGCTTGGCGCGGTAGAACAGAGGTGGGTGGCCCAGCTGGCCTCATTCGACTTTGAGGTTAAGTATAGAGCTGGTCGGGAAAATGTCAATGCAGATGCACTTTCTAGGTTCCCCACAGCCCCTATGCCTACAGGTGACGGAACAAGAGGGACCATCATTAGGGTGGATGCCGCTACGGCCACAGTCACCCCAGGTCTGGAGGAGGATCTGAGCCTTTGTCTCGGAGAAGACTGGAGAGCTGCGCAACAGGGTGACTTGGACATCCAAGCCCTGAAGAGGTATGTCAAGATGGGGACCATGCCGAGGGGTCTGGAAAGGAAAGCTATGAGCCAGAAAGTTAAGTGTCTACTTCGACAGAGAAATAAATTAACCTTACAGGACCATGTTTTGTACCGCAAGGTAATCGATTTTAACACTGGTGAGCAACACTTCCAGATTGTGTGCCCTGTTTCCAAGTGCAGAGAGGTCTGGGAAAAATACCATACGGCTGCCGCGCATGCTGGAATGGAGAGGACCCTATCCCGCCTACGGCAACATTTCTTCTGGCCATGCATGGAGGAGGAGGTACGAGGATTCCAAGCTGGTTGTGCAGTCTGCAACTTACAGAAGGATGGGGCAGAGCCAAGAGCCCCCTTGAACCCTATTTCAGTATCCTACCCTCTAGAAGTGATTGCACTTGACTTTCTCTCGTTGAGTAGACCAAATGATACCTACCAAAACATCTTGGTCATGATAGACATGTTCACCCGTTATGCCTGGGCTGTACCTACGTGGGATCAGACTGCCAGAACGACGGTCAAGGCTATTTGGTCTGAAGTAATTCAAACATTTGGCTGCCCAGCTCGTTTCCATTCTGATAGGGGCCCCAATTTTGAATCTGACACGATGAGACAGCTTTGTGACTTGTACGGTATTGCCAAGAGTAGGACCACCCCTTATCATGCTGCTGGGAATGGTAGGGTAGAGAAAATGAACCAGACCCTGTTGAACATGTTGAGGACCTTGGAGGCAGAGAGGAAGACTAGGTGGCCAGAATACCTCCCTGAACTGCTGCAAGCCTACAACAGTACTGCCCACAGTGCCACTGGTTTTGCCCCTTCATACCTAATGTTTGGCCGACATATTCGACTCCCAGTCGATGTAAGTTTAGGAGTGACTCCCGTATACCCAAAACAAGACATAGCGGGATGGGTCAGAAATCACCATCAGAGGTTGACTCTGGCATATGACATTGCCAGTAAAAAGATGACGGAGGTAGCCTCTCGGGAAAAGCGCCATTATGATTTTAAGGCCCAGGCAGCCCCTATTCTACCTGGTGAGCGGGTGTGGGTGCGGGACAGGAATAGGCAAGGACAAGGGAAGTTGAATAGCTGATGGAACCCAGAGCCTTATGTGGTAGTTGGTCTGGTAGGCGACACAGGGGTAGTCTACAAAGTCAGACCGGAAAGAGGGGGGAAAGAAGGCACCCAACAGAAATGCCCTTAAGGTTTGCACTACTCCTGTGCACCATATACTGGACCAGGAACTAACATCTAGGAGTGAGGCAGAAATAAACCCTCCACTGTTTGGCACTGCACCTTTCCCCTATGCTGTGGCTGGGACACAACCCCCATTTTATGGTCTTGTGCCAAGGCTTGAAGTTGTTGGACCAGAACACCACCTACCGGTAGGCGACCCAGATAGAGGGGAAGGCCTTAGGCGCTCCGCCTGAGGCAACCTGGGGTTACCACCGGGACGTTACGGACACTAAAGGATTGGCTTGCCCGGGCCTGGCAAGGATAAAGTCGGGGGGGATGTCACAGGCTTGAAAGTGAGGTACAGGGTGTATTTGTATATCTTAGTTAATTGGGTTATTATTTGGTTTGCAGTGGTGTGCTTTGTTTGGTTGCTGTGTGGTTGTTTTGCTTTTCTTTTGACAGCGGACCTGTACCTCCGGAATCACCGAGCCTGATTGACAATAAGGGATCAATTGGAGCGCAATTGGGCCTAATTGACAATAAGGGAAGGGACCAATTGGAGCGCAGTTGGGGTGGGCTACCTGGCCTATAAAACGAGGAAGTCACGGGGAAACAGGGAAGATAGACCACCGACGAAGTCACAGAGAACCCGATCAGGACAACCAAGGGAACGGAGGGAGATCTAAGGACGTGGCTATCAGTCGGCACACCCGGACGACGCTGTGGGAACGAGACGGGAACCGAGGTGATCAGAGGACCGAAAGACAGTGATCCGGATTACGGAGGGAGACCTACGGACGAGGCTACCAGTCAGCACACATGGGTGATGCTGTTAGACTGAGACGTTCTCTCTTTTAGACTTTTAGACATTCCGAAAGCTTGGAAATACCTTTTACTTATTAAAATACAATAGTTATATGGCATGGTTGTCGATTGTTCCTTTGGTCGAACACACGGGTTCCTCCCTCTCAGAACGAACCAATTGAGTTCCTAGACTTACAACTAGGTGGCGTAGTCGGCACCTCGCTACACGTCGGCCACACAACCTTAACATCAGGATAAATGTGATGCGGGGGGTGTCTAATTTTAATGTCCTGGTCCTCTATCTAAAAAAGGTAAAGTTCAAGTTCAAAGTACATGTTAAATTGTTTAATTATAACTTGTTCGACTACATGCTCTTATGGTTCTTCCCTTTGGGACTTATTTAGCTTTCACAATGTATGCTTCATGTTTTGGCTACCTGCAATGTTTGGGGTGCGTTGTTATGATCAGTGACCTATGCACTTTTGTAAAACTCTCAGCACGGTCACTCCTTGTTAGCTCTCTTTGGAAGTCGCTTTGGATAAAAGCATCTGCTAAATGCATAAATGTAAAGGAAAAGAATGGATGAAATGAATGTTAAAGGAAAAAATGGAAGAACAAAGGGAATTTTGATGGTGTGTCCAGACTGTTCGCTCTCAGATGGAAACACACTGGTGATGTAAGCAGATGGCTACTTGTGTGTGCGTATGTTTGTAAAGCTTAACACAGGGACACAGGGGAGACAACCAAGCCAAACATGGTAGGGTGTGGACTCGTTTATACCCAGCTGGTACCAGAACAGTTCTATCACTGAGACTGGGCCAGAGAACACTGGTCGTATATCGTCTCAAGGAGGCCAATAAACCAGTACCAGCAAAAGTAGATCAATGCATAAAAATAAAAAAAACGGAGAAAAAAATAAGAGTTGTGTTGAACATACGTACCATAGATCTTCTGTATACCCTGCAGATCGTCATGTGGCAATTTGAAGTTCTCTGTATCCATGTACTGGTAGAAGGGTGCCATGATGGCCGTGGGGTCGTTGGAATGTTCCAGACCCAGGGCGTGACCTAGCTCGTGTACTGCCACCAAGAACAGGTCATTGCCTGATAGAGAAAGGGAAAAACGGATAAAGAGAAGGACAGATTAAAAATACTATATGTTAAATGCAAACAAAGGCAATGTTAGGGGGTAATCTAATAAAGGTTGTCTGATGTCAAGGCAAAACATTTATGTAAATGTGGCTATTTTAGAAAGTGTGTTTGTGTGTGTGTGTACAGTATGTGTGTATAATCCACTCATGATGATCATTATTTGTGAGTAATCTAACAAAACCTCCACCAGTGGATGGGAATCATTACCAAATAAAATCACTCATAAGCTGTGCAACACATTCAATACAAAAATGCACACAAACACATTCTAGAACAGGGGTCCCCAAACTTTTTTCTGCGAGGGCCAGATCATTTTTACTTTCTTTAATGTGGGGCCGGGTCGGTCTGTAACAGAAAATTACATGGGCCGGAGTGACTACCAGCATAATTGTGGAGATTTTATGATTTTAAATGTATTCATTATGCTAGATTAGTTTATTATTTTCTTATGCACCGTACATCCGTACATATCCTAGATAGCGACTTTCACATCTAATGCGAGCGAGCGGAGCGCGCAAGAATTTTTTTTTTTTGTCGATTTGAGCGAAAAATAGTTTTTGTAGCTTTATGTAAAATAAACATAGCCGTTTTTCAATTGGTAAAACCTTGTCTAATGAATGTGATGTATTTTTGTCTCTTAATCTTTCAGCCCCATCTTTACGTTTCTTAGCCTGGTTTTCCATCGTTATATTGTTGCTAGCTAGCTTTCGATCCGTCAGTCCCACTTTTGTGTGTAAACGAGACGACAGTGACACCCGAAGTGCGTTCCTTACATCCAGTTTATTCCGTGATTTTGTTTGATTGCTGTCACGGCAGAAAATCTCGTTTCACAAAGTATGTTGGAAATGGAAGCAGGGTTTTCAGTGCTTTTGTTGCTCTCTCAGGATATTCAGCCTGCATCCAAAACACCGGCAGAGTTGTCTCAAACAGGCTTCATTGAGTGGTAACTATCACGTGTCATGTGTCAAGAGGAAGAGACGCGCGTGATAGTTACCGCTCAATGAAGCCCACAAACTTGCTAAAAAATGAGTAAACACACGTCTTTGCAGAGCTTTTTTTCTCAGGGGAAAAGGCCCGCAGAGAACGAGAGAATCCGGTAATTTTTTCTGAATAAAACGTCTTTCAGACTCTGAAAATCAATTAAAAGGAAATAATGTTATTATTGTTTTTTCTGTGCGGCCCGGTACCAAATGACCCACAGACCGGTACCGGTCCGCGGACCGGTGGTTGGGGAACGCTGCTTTGGAGGGTCTGGCAGCAAAGCTATCATCTGGGGTCTTCATAAAGAATATGGGTCTTATGCTCCGGCCCAGATTTCATACGGCCCACAGCTTCGGTCTTATAATGCACTATTTATGTCCCGCTAGCACTGTTAAATAAATCATTAAACTTTCAAATGCAATTCCTCCTTTCACTGCATGGTGGCAGCACCATTATCTGCTGTGCCACCTTGCCGCAAACCCTAATCCGGTCATTTCTACAATGGCAACTGCAAGTAAAAAGAGGAAAGTTGACAGTGAGGGCCATCGCTTTCAGGAGAGATGGGAATTTAAATATTTTGTCACTGAAAATTAAGGCAATTGTGTTTGCCTAATTTGTCAAGAGACGGTTGCTGTGTTTAAGGAATTCAATGTAAAGAGACACTACCAGACAAAACATGCTAACGCATACGACAAGCTAACAAGGAGTGACCGTGCTGAAAAAGTGAAGCAACTCCAAGCTGCTCTGACATCACAACAGCGATTCTTCACGCGGGCCTGTGAGTCAAATGAAAACATCACCAAAGCAAGCCACGAAGTGGCCATGTTAATAGCTAAACATTAGCCTGGCTGCCAGCCCAACTTATCCCTGCCCACAAAAAAATTTGGTCGGGAAGTTGGGTCTGGGGGGGCTCGGTTGGGGAACAACTATGTCCGAACAGGAGCTGTTCGGACCAATGAAATTGTCAGGGCGGGCTTTATACGATGATGGACAGATGATCAACAGTAACGTAATCAATCACGTCACCAAAGAGCGCTTTGGTTGAATTCGTTTTCAACAAACAACATACTACGTTGCTCTGATTGGTTGTAGGTCTATCCAATTGAGCGAAGAGGCATTTGTTTTCCGGGTTCGGTTGAAACACGCCCCATAGTCACAGCCCAACGGAGAGTTCTCAGACTCATATTCTGACTAGAATTATGAGTATGACAACGTCAGGCTAGCTAAACATGGCACATAAGCACAAATGCATCTGACACTGCAAAGCTACTGATTTTTTTAAGAGGAGTTGATGACAACATGAACGTAACAGAGGAGCTGCTTGACCTCCAAAGCCTTAAAGGCCAAACAAGAGGAACAGACTTATTTGTTGAGGTTTGTGCAGCTGTTGATGATATGAAACTACCATGGAGTAACGTTTGTGGGATCATTACCGATGATGCACCTGCCATGAGTGTTGAACGAAGTGGATTGTCCACACTGATCTGCAATAAAGTCAGCGAAGAAGGAGGTAACGCTATTAAACTCTAAGAAAACATCTCAAATTTGATCATGTTATGAAACATGGTAAAGGCAATCAATTCTATTCGCTCTAAAGATCTATACCACCGCCTGTTTCAGCAGTTCTTGCTTGACATCCACAAATACGGAGATGTAATATATCACAATGATGTGAGGTGGCTCAGTCGGGGGTCAGCATTGCAGCGACTTTTCTCTCTCAGATGGGAAATTGGAAATGTTTTTAAGGGCAACCAATGCAAGAACTGTCAGATCCTGTGTGGCTGGCAGATTTAGATTTTTGGTTGACATAACAAAGCACCTGAATGCGCTGAATGTTAATCTTCAAGGACAAGACGCAGTGGTGAGCCAGCTATATGCACACATGAAGGCCTTTGGAACAAAGCTGCAACTTATCCAAAGACACTTGTCACAAACAGAACCCTGCCCACATTTCCCAGCTTTGGTGAGGTCATTGACAGTTTTCCACAGGACAACATCGGTACACAAATGGAGAGGTATGCAACAGCTATCACGTCTTTCTGTGGAATTTAACAAATGCTTTTGGGATTTTGCAGCTATTGAAAAGGACATGTTGCTTTTCTCTTTTCCCCTCTCTGTGGAACCTGATGATGCTCCGCCACAGCCCTCATTGAGCTGCACTGTGACGACGAGTGGCATGGCAGACACGAGCAGCTTTCTCTTGTTGACTTTTACCGGCAGCTGGATAAAGGCAGGTTTTCAGAAATGCGAAAATTTGCAAAGAAAATACTGGGCTTATTCCACATATTTGTGTGAGCAGACATTCTCTGTCATGAACTTAAACAAGAACCGATTGAGGTCAAGACTGATACCCCCTTTCCACCAAAGTGAACCGGGAGCTAGTTCGGAGCTGGTGCTAGAGCCAGTTCGGAGCTGGTTCAAGAACGGAGCCTTCTAAGAACCGGTTTGCTTTTCTATGGGCTAAAGAGCCACGTCATTACGTCACTGTATTCACCTTTTTCCTGGTTAGCGAATTTACCCATGATTCATAGCGGGTTTCAACTGGAAGCCGGTTGTCCTTTTCCGGTTCGAAGCTTGTGTACGTTTGATAGCTTGTAGATTGCTATCTTGTTTGCTGTAAAAGCCGGTGTTTCTCCATGGATGATGCACAAATGGACGAAAAACGGAGGTAGATACACACCATGGATGTTTTAACAAGTCGTGACGACAGTAACGTAACAGTCCCTCATCCATCCCGTCTGACGGAGTGGCTAGATGACATGAAGCAATGGTCCAATGTTAGCTACATCGACGTTGTTAATTGGGTGTGCTCAAGCCTTCGGCGAGAGCACAACCTTTGTTCTCTCACATATATATTATTATTTATTTTTTCCCCCCCTAAATCTTCGTCAATATTTGGCCTACATAGACAACCTAGGTGTCAAAAGTTTCATCTTGGTAGCGATTGAGTTGCTTGTATTTTTATTTACGTTCCGTTGCATGGTTTAAGGAGAAATTGCGTTTTTGTGGTGAAAAGTGAAGCTAACGGTGGCTAATTTGCTAGCCACAGTCACTGACGTTACTAACGTCACGAAAACATGCGTGACTACCTGTAGCAGAACATTCGTTTCGCATCTGTTAACTTGGGGGATAGCTAGGCTAACTATAGCTTTACTGCAAGGCAGCTGCAGAAACGCCACAAGCAAAGAGGCCAGGGTGATAACTATTTACTCATTGGGTGTGCTCAAGCCTTCGGCGAGAGCACAACCTTTGTTCTCTCACATATATATTATTATTATTGTGAGAATGCTTAACAGCATTCTCACTATTGTTTTCCTGTTTCTCTTTATTATTGTGAGAATGCTGTTCAGCATTCTCACTCTTGTTTTTCAACTTCTTAGTTCTTCCGCCGTTTCTTTGGCCTTTAACTCGTCCTGCATACTTTCACCGATTCCTACAATTTTTGTATCAAAACGTTCAGCTCCTTCAGGAGATGATGGCTATGACTTTTGGTATTTCTCACTTTTATACTTTTTAAGACATTAAGGTTTTTGTGCAAATTATTCTCCCATTAAAAGTAATGGTAAATCCTTTCAAATCATTAAAAAGCTTCCTCCTCTTTCAAACGTAACTACTTCAGCATACTTTCAGCTAGAGACACCATTCAACCTTTATAATGTTCACAAGACATTCAGCTATTCCCAAATGATTCAGCTTTCTTAAATATTCAGCCAATTTTGAATTATGACAGTTTGAAATACAATAAAATGTTTGCTCCTTCTTGATTTTTATGAATGAGCATCAAGCAGAGTGGCACACGCTTGCTGTTCTTTTTCTGATATTCAACTAAATCGTCAAACAAATTCCTCTAACGTTCATATAGTTTAACTTACAGAAACAAGTTATACCTTAAAATGTAGGGAAAATGGTCCTCTTTCAGCCAATGTAACTACTAAAAAGCTCACATTTACAGATTTTCAGCTATGAGCCTTGAAGCGAGAGCAGCCTTTCAAATTCTCTCACTAACTTCAATGGAGAGGTGGGTAAAATCCGTCAGAGAAAGCAAGAAGGAAGACGATTTCGAAACTGCCGGTAGAGACATATTTCTGACCGCACAGACATAAATTACATATCTAGTTTCGGCAGAGTCTTGGGTCTCGGAAAATATCCTTATTTTTTGGATTGGACGTATAGTTTTGCGTCTAGGTTAACTTGTTTGAGGTGTGGATTCTAGCTGTCTGTTATTCTCTCCTATAGTCGAGCTAGCGCGATGGCTCTCCATAACTAAAAACGGTTCGACTTCTTTTCCACAATCGACCAAATTGGCCAAACAAGGTATGTACATTGAGCTTAAAGTGTACATAATCTAGCCAGATCGTTTTTATTTTAGCAAGTTTCAAGTGTTTGCTGCAGCTGGCGTTAATCCTACGAACAAACGCTTCGTAACTGGAAAGTTTTACATTTAATTTACGATATTGAACACATGTTAAGTAACTTGTCGTTACTCAAATATCTTCACCGTTTTCAGTATCTAGCTTACTGTAGGAAATCTCCCAATGCATCCTCTCTAGCTTCGCTTAGGCTAAAGTCAGATGGATGACGATGCATGCATTGTTCACGCCTACGGTGTTAATACAGTCTGTACAAATACCACTTTGACACACTTGCAAGAAATGATCGGCTGGTTAGATGTAGCATGATCTTATTTAATACCCACAATACTGTAGTTCATCTTTTTTTGCAGCAGCATTTTAATCTGAGTTCAAGTAGCTTTTGCAGTTGCACAACCAACAAAGTCACGTAATGTGACGTGATTGAATTTAAAAGTTTTTATTTTTATGTCATCTTTGAATTCAGTGTCTGAACAGGACTGGGTGTGCAGGCACACATGATTAGTTTCTCCTCCACCTTGAACCTGAAACCTAGATTCTAGGTTAGAAATGTTGCCAGTCTGTTGCCAATGACCAACGGTTGCTACGTTTTTCCAGCAAGTTCAAGTCATTCCAGTGTTGTCCTTTTACCTTCAAATTCGTTCAACCCAAACTTCAGCAACTGGTTTTCTGCTAAATTTTCACATTATCCTGCAGCTCATCTTTCTGAATTTTTGCCCTTATTGTTTTGCATTTTTCTTCTTCTTTTCTTCTGTTTTCTGCCTTCATCTTGCTCCAGGTCCTTTCAAAAATACATTTCACAGCAGTACCTTCCAACTGCCAGTACTTTTACATTTTTCTTCTCTTTTCTGTACTTTTCTGCCTTCATCTTGCTGCAGGTCCTTTCTAACATACATTTCAGGCCTTTTGAAACTCCAGCAAATCATTTTCTGCTAAATTTTCAAATTCTTCAGAATTATTTCTCTTTTTGCATTTTTCTTCTCTTTTCTGTAGTTTTATACCTTCGTCCAACTCCAGCCCCTTTCAAAAATACCTTTCAGGCACTTCAGCTTATAACTTTCTACTAAATTTTCACAATTTTCCGCTTTTTTAGCATGGTCAGCTATCCCCATTCAGGTTTTCAGCATTCTCACTGCTGTTTCGCAGGAACAGCCGTTTCTAGTTATTATTTTTATTTATTTTTGCCCCCCTAAAACTCAGTCAATATTTGGCCTACATAGACAACCTAGGTGTCAAAAGTTTCGTCTTGGTAGCGATTGAGTTGCTTGTATTGGGATTTACGTTCCGTTGCATGGTTTTAGGCTCAAGTAAAGTTTTGTGGCGAAAAGTGAAGCTAACGGTGGCTAATTTGCTAGCCACTGTCACTGACGTTACTAACGTCACTAACGTCACGAAAACACGCGTGACTACCTTTAGCAGAACATTCGTTTCGCATCTGTTAACTTGGGGGATAGCTAGGCTAACTATAGCTTTACTGCAAGGCAGCTGCAGAAACGCCACAAGCAAAGAGGCCAGGGTGATAACTATTTACTCATTTTACTTTGTGATGTGAAACACAATTGTGAAATGTAATGTACAATATTTGCTGATATTATTAAGGAAGTAGGCCCACGTCTACTTTCGGAAACGGTAGTCTACTATTTCACTGAAGCATTAGCATAATGACATTAGCCTCTGTTGCCCGGGCAACACATACTACATTGGTCTATGATGCATCTGTTTTCAGTCGTTAAAATAAACATTCCTCACAAATACATTTTCGTTGTAGGATTTATTATGACATTACATTACAAGTAAACGATTTGTTGGTGAAATTATCATTACCTGTGGTTACAAACAAGTGTTGCTCACTGCAACGCTGTAGCCTACGCGAGACACACTGCAAAAACATCTAGCACTACACAGCTGTAAATTTAGGAAGTCAAATGTCTAACTACTAACCTGAACTTCATTGCCACAGCCTAAACTTTGTTCTGTTCATCTGTTCATGAAAATAATTAATTTCAGCCTAAACCGTACAACGGAACGTTACATCCAATTCAACCAACGCAATCGCTACCAAGACGAGCACTGCCAGTCTAGTACTGTACTGTAGTAGTACAATTCACCGGGGCAGCTTCTCCACACAGGGCTATATCGCATTTTGCATTGTTACTGACAATGATCGCTACCTGTGAGCTTTTTAACGAGCGATTTTCCACTAAATAAATGTCAAGCTTATTTAGGTTTTTGCAACCGACGCAAGCAAGCACACCCTACAATTTCCCCAGAAATTGTACCCTCTCTAGTTTTACTTTGTGATGTGAAACACAATTGTGAAATGTAATGTACAATATTAGCTGATTTTATTAAGGAAGTAGGCCCACATCTACTTTCGGAAACGGTAGTCTACTATTTCACTGAAGCATTAGCATGACATTCAGATGCATCATAGTGGTCTATGATGCATCTGTTTTCAATCGTTAAAATAAACATTCCTCAGAAATACATTTTCGTTGTAGGATTTATTATGACATTACATTACAAGTAAACGATTTGTTGGTGAAATTATCATTACCTGTGGTTTCAAACCAGTGTTGCTCACTGCAACGCTGTAGCCTACATGAGACACACTACAAAAACAACTAGCTACTGTACACAGCTGTTTAGGAAGTCAAACGGCAACAGAACATGTTCGGCACTCCCCTTACTTAAATCAAAAGACTTTCAATAGGTGAAACTATCTGACTACTAACCTGAACTTCATTGCCACGGCCTAAACTTTGTCAATCTGTTCATGAAAATAATAAATTTCAGCCTAAACCGTACAACGGAACGTTACATCGAATTCAACCAACGCAATCGCTACCAAGACGAACACAGTCTAGTACTGTACTGGTACCGGGGCAGCTTCTCCACACAGGGCTATATCGCATTTTGCGTCGTTACTGACAATGATCGATACCAGTGAGCTTTTTATGAATGAGCGATTTTCCACTAAATAAATGTCAAGCTTATTTACGTTTTTGGGGGCATATTTTCAGTTAGCAGATGGTACTGTTTGAATCGCGATTCCATCTTCTACTGCCGGGTAACGTCGTAGAATAATCTTCAGAGGGGGTTCTTTATTAATGAATGAATGCAATATGAGTAGGCTAAATGCCTGAAAATATCACGAGAAGGGAAAACTTAAAAGGACGTTTAAGTCATAGAGATTAGGTCAATTTTTACACCGGTCTGCCAAATGTATTCGTTGATTCAGCTATGCAGCTGCCTCTTGCAGGGGAAATGAGAATACATCAAATTTCATTCTACACTTCACTCGTATTTTGAGTTGTAAATGAGCAGCAAAGAAAAGATGCTTCTAAATCTATGTAATCTTTATAAATAATAAGTAGGCCCTATGCATTTTTATATAAAATATACAGAAATGTCAGTTGTAAAAATGTCATTAAAAAACGGACCCCTGTGCAACCGACGCAAGCAAGCACACACAATTTCCCCAGAAATTGTACCCTCTCTAGTTACCTTTTATTTTCTGAAGGTGTTGATGGCGAAGAGTTGCGTAATTACACAAGCACAGAAGCATATACTTACTTGCATAGTAACAAAATAGGTACAGTATTGTTGAAGAAACACAGCAGCTTTATATTTTTGAAGGCAGCAGTAGAGCCCAATCAGAGTGTCAATAAAGCTAAACAGCATGGGTAATGCTGAGGGAAAGTGGAGTCATTGACATTTACCCATTTAGCAGACGCTTTTATCCAAAGCGACTTCCAAGATAGAGCTTTACAAAGTGCATAGGTCACTGATAATAACAACAAGAACCCCAAAAACATTGCGGGTAGCCAAAACATGAAGCAAATATTGTGAACAACCGAAATAAGTGCCGAAGGGAAGAACCATAAGAGCATGTAGTTAATCAAGTTACATTACAATACATTGAGACAGTCGGCTGCTCTTGCATTGCTGGTGTTGTAGCCCAACTGGTTTCCACGCTAACTGGTTCCCTAGCTGTGCGTTCACATATCAGTCTTCCTCTATCACCTGATTCGTCACAAATTCACAAACATATTACTGGCGATTTTCAAGTCGGATCGCATATTTGCTGCGGCGAATATGAAAGTATGAAAGTATAGGCTACGTGCGCACTACATTACATCCATTCACGACAAAATAAATGGAGACAAAATAAAACATTTGCAGGCTCGCATGAAGTGGGATTCGATCGCACTAGAGCAAAAATAGGCATTTCACCAAAGCCCATTGCTTTACACTGCGAGCTATTGTAGCTCATAAAAGAGCAGCCAAATCGTTACGCATTTATTAACTACGTTGGCCTTCAGGAAACATCGTGTTTTGGCTTCTTCTAAAACAAACTAAACTTGTCTGGGTTAGCAGCGACGTTCTTAGTATGAATTTTTAGTATGTGGTGTCAGAAGGAGCTTTGATGTCATGGTAAATGCGGCTATTGTCTCGAAACAATCCAAAATACGTGATTAGTAGCCTACATTCGGGTAGTGTCTATCCAGTTGTTTTAGAAGAAGCCAAAACAAGATGTTTCCTGAAGGCCAACGTAGTTAATAAATGCGAAAGTTTTGGGGAAATGTATAGGCTCATCTTAAGTGCCTCATCATTACCCCAATCAATCAGATCACATTTCTTTAAATGTGCCTGCTGGCAGTAGGCTTAATGGAAATTAATAATCGAATGAGATCTTGCTAGCGAAAATAATGATCTCAACTCTTTCAGAATAAGTAGGCTAGATAAAAACAAGGCCAAAGAGTATATAATTGATACGAATTCATAGACACTTGTGAGGATGAATGTAGGCTACTGCGCTTATATCATTTACTATATATGTGTATATGCATGTAGGCCTATGTGTAAATCCCTCTTTGATTTCATTGACTGGGACATGGCCAGGGAATATGATGAATTGATTCATCAGCTGGTTAAGCGCCAAGTACACTTTTCTTACAGCAACGCATCTGCGGCTTTGCCAATGTTTTCTGCATCGCCTATACTGTATAAAAATGTAGGCTACCTGACACAAAAAACCTCAAGGATATGCAGAGTCTGAAGCACAGTTAAAGTTTCAAGTAGCTTTATTGTCAATTTCTTCACATGTCAAGACATAAAAAGGAATCGATATGACGTTTCACTCTCCCACAGTGAAACATAAAAAAAAGCACAGGCACAACAGATAAGACAAGACATTTCCTAAAACATAGCATTACATATTCACATACAGCAGCATAAGCTCATAATAAAGCATAAAGCTTGCTGCGGTGTGTGATATTTGCAATGTACGGCCCGAGAAGGTCTTGCAAATAAATGAGTCCTTGTCGGCTGAATCGATATCGCTCAAACAAGAACTCATCCGTGTGAAATAAAGGATCTTGGCGATCGCGAAGAACTATTGGTATGGAAAGGTAATCGAACTAGAATATAGCTCCTTGGTCAACTGGGTCTTTCAAAAAGGGAGCTGCCATGTTATTTTCCGGGGGTGTGGCAAGCTTATCCAGCTACACTTACGTTAGCCTGCTCTGGAGCAGGTTAGTGCTAATTGATATGTTACTATGGTGATTTATCGAAAGTTGCTTCCACGAACCAAAAAGAGGGGCGTTTTTTATCTTAGCCTGAAAATTAGCTCGCTAAACCGCTTAGCGAGCTACGACGAATACCCCCCTGGCCTCTTTGCTTGTGGCGTTTCTGCATCCCCCAAGTTAACAGATGCGTAACGAATGTTCTGCTACAGGTAGTCACGCGTGTTTTCGTGACGTTAGTGACGTGGTGACGTTAGTAACGTCAGTGACTGTGGCTAGCAAATTAGCCACCGTTAGCTTCACTTTTCACCACAAAAACGCAATTTCTACTTAAACCATGCAACGGAACGTAAATAAAAATACAACCAACGCAATCGCTACCAATACGAAACTTTTGACACCTAGGTTGTCTATGTAGTCCAAATATTGACTGATCCTTAGGGGGGCGAAAAGAAACAATAATAATAAGAAATATATATGATAGAGAACAAAGGTTGTTCCCTTGCCGAAGGCAAAGCACACCCAATTACATATGCTATAGATGTTGTGGGTCAACTCGGCACCTCGCAAGAGACTTCAAAGCGACCATCAAGTTTTTTGAGTGTAACAGTGAAAAACACATTGCAGCCCTGCACCCAGGTCCTCCTACGACGACGACAGAGAGTGTTGTGGTTGACATAGAGAAGAGCCGAGAACAAAGAGAGTGTATCTTCTTCAGTCACCTCCATGTGTACAGAGGTCAGTGGAAACGCTGAATATCCACGGTCAAGCTCCAAAATCTGTTTGGTCAGAGCATACCCTGTAGGGAGAAAGGAAAAGGCTATCAAGATGTATGCAGTGCTTGATTAGCAAAGTAACAAGTCTCTTGCAAAAACAGAGTTCTTCAATCTCTTTGATGTCAAAGCCAGCTCAGCTCCATATAGGCTGAAAACCTGTTCGGGAACGACAAGAGACTTCAGGTAGGAGAGCTGGTAACTTCATCATAGAGTCTATGGGTGGGACACTACAGCTACCTCTACCAACCTTAATAGAGTGTGACATGATGCCTGCCAAGATGTTGCATGCCATCACCCCCACCTACTGCCAGTTGCCAACAAGATTGCAGCTATAGACCCTGACGCTCCAATTCTCCTGCTCTTAGGAAGAGACATCTTAAGGGTGCATAAGGTACAGGAGCAAATCAACGGGCCTCATAATGCTCCTTACGCTCAGCGTCTGGACCTGGGATGGGTTGTCCTGGGTGAGGCTTGTCTGGGAACAGTTCACAAACCGGCAGAAGTCAACGTCTACAAGGCGAACGTGCTGCCCAACGGTCGCACAACTTTTCTCAGCCCATGTTCAAACGGTATCTTGGTGAAGGAAGACTACAGTGGGATAATACAGCATGACAGATCAACTTCCTCTATCTGTGAGGAAACTGTAGGCCTCACGGTGAGCACAGACGGTCTAGGGTGCTCAGTGTTTGAAAGATCCAAGGATGATGACAAACCAGCATTATCCATAGATGACAAGGCCTTTCTGAACATCATGGATAAACAGGTTTACCAAGATGACAGAAACAGCTGGGTGGCACCTTTGCCATTCCGTTCTCCCAGACGCAGCCTTCCCAGTAACAGAGAGCAAGCTATGAAGCATCTCCGTATTCAAACCTTACTTCTGATTAAGCAGCATCACTGGCAGATTTGCCTTGATAAATATAAGCATATCAGCATTTTTAGGAGTCAACCTGTTCCTCTTCTCATCTAAAATATGTCCTGCTGTGCTGAAAAGTCGCTCGCTATCTACACTTGTACAAGGTGCGGAGAGGAAGACTCATGCTCCTTGTGCGAGAGCAGGAAAGAGGTCTTTATTGGCCTTCCAAAAAGCAGTGGCTGTCCGTGACTGTTTTCGTTCGAATGTGGGTCTCACAGAGTAACGTCGCACATGTGCGATTCAGAAAATTCCAACCGACTATTTTCCGATAGGCAAAAACGATGACAAACGTGTATGGCTTAAAAATGTACAATTAGAGGCTAACAAGTAACACTAGCAGGTAGTAGCATTGCTACGAGTATTATGCTAGGTTGCTAGGTAACGGAAGCTAACTAAAGCTAGCTAGCTTCCGTTTTGGAAAACAAACTCTGGTGGAAGCGTCGGAAATATTTAGAACTCACGCATCTAAAGGTTAAAGAATCATTTCTTACCATTGGCGGCCTGAAATGCCTATCTAACGTTTTATTGAAACGTCTCTGATAGTAGTTCTCGCAGATGTTATGTCATCTGATCGGCCATGTTTGATCGGCCGTTTTTAGAACGCCGATCAAAACCGATAATAGGAATATCGACCGATATGGATCGGCGCCGATCAGATCGGAGCATCCCTATTAAATTAGTAAGAGAGATTACGTGAATTGTATCTGCAGTGCAGCCATAAACAACTTAGTTGCTGGCATTGTGACAAATGAATAATGCAGCTAAAAACGCAGGTTTCATTTACTACCACTGACCTCCTTGTAGTGTTGCTTTCGTCAATGAAAATTATGACAAAATATCGTCATCAACGAACCTTTATCAAGTGACGAAAACGAGACGCAACGTAAATGCTGGTCATGTGACGATGACTATAACTAAATGTATAATGCAATAAAAACGAGACGAAATGTAGTTTACAAAATAAAAACGAGGCGAAATGTTATGACGTCATTTCATCTTGTTTAGTCGCGTTATTATTATTAGCTAACTCATGAGGCTGTGCTTTAATGTGTCTCATTTTAACGTTAGCTTTAGACGTTAGCTTTAAACGTTAGCCACTGGAGCTGAAACCGACTGAGAGTCTGAGACAAACGTGTGTGACTAGCGTGTGTGTGTTTGTTTGTGAGAGAGTGTAAAGTGGGTTACCATGTGTGACTGTGTGTGTGCATGTGTATTTGTTTGTATGAGAGTGTAAATTGGGTTTTTGGTTCCTACCTGACTGACTGCATGTGTACTAAGCATTCCTTGTTGGCCAAATACTGTAGCTAGTTTTGTCATTCACATAGCAATCACACTGAATTGAATTAGGCATCAACAACATGACTTTGAATACCTTATTCTAGATTCTAGAATACATTAAACAAATGGTTTTGGCATTAACATGCCTCCCGAGACTACTGCTTAGACTACTTCTGTTTTGATTAAAGATCCTGTAAAGTGGAATTGAAAATTAGTTTTAATTAGTTCATCACACCACAGAAGAATGTGTTGTTTACTACCCATCCAAATTCGAATTAAAAAAAAACACAGACAAGTATGTTAAATTAGGCTTTGAAGCTCCGCCCCCTCGAATTTATTGAATTTAGCAACAACAGCAACACTAGCTAAATCAATTGCAGATATCGGAACAGCCATACCTGCAGTCTCTGAGTGTTTTATGTGTTAATTACTTTGCCTTTGCTTTGTACCAGCTGAATAACAGAATGCAACAGTCTGTGATCTGACGTAGATCGGTAGTGTTTTGGCTCCGCCTATACAAAACCTTAGCTGAAAACGGAAGTAACTGTTCAACGTCTAACTCCACATTTCAGTGTGACAACGTTTTTGCGTTTTGCACATGCTTTCAGGAACTCATTTCACACGTATATAATGTACTGAGAAGCAAATCATGGAATTTGCTTTACAGGATCTTTAAAAAGAGACTAACATTTTTTTTCATTGACTTAAACTACACTAAATGTCATCAGTTTTCGTCGACTTAAACTAGACTAAATGTCATCAGTTTTCGTAGACTAAAACTAGATGAAAATAGTCATGGATAAATCTGACAAAAATAAGACTAAAATGCTCAGAGTTTTAGTCGACTGCAACTTGACTAGACTAAAAAGAGTATGAACGTGACTAAAACTAATAAAAACTAAAATGACAGCTTGACACAAAGACTAGACTAAAACTCAAATTAAAACAGGCCGCCAAAAACAAAACTACCTCCTTGTCTATTCTTTGTTTGTCTATGAGTGCGGCAACTCCCTTTCTCATAGGCTATCAATTAGGTGTGCGTTGGTAGTGTGGAAGAAATTGGGATTTCCTGTGTGCTTACATTATTCACTAATCAATAGAACTAGTCATTGGATACTAGTTAGTATGTTCTCATGTAAGCTTGCTATTAATAAGAGTAGATTGTGTCTGTGTCAGGGTTAATAGATGTTCGGGGTCAGGAGAAAGTACTGGCTAAACGTTCCTTGTCATGACTACAAGGAGAGCTCCAACTATGAACTCTCTAGTCTGAGAGTTGTCATGTGTTGGGAGCAGTGAATCTCTTTCTCTGATACTGTTGTAACGTCATTACTGCCTGACTGTCACAATCTATGTTTACATTCTTGTGCCCTATAAAAGATGGTCCTCCGGCTTTCAGAGCGGAGAGAGACATAATTGAGACCTAAGCCTGGTGTTGTAATTTATTGTTGGAGGTCTGGTTTTCTCTCCCAATCTGCAGATTGATAATTAATTATTAAAATCCAGAACTCAACTGAACTTAGTCACTCCGTTTATTACAGATTACTTGATTTTAAAAGTAATTTAGTTACCTTTAAAATCAAGTAACTTGTAAAGTAACTAAGTTAGATTACAAGTTACTTTATTAGTTACATTCAGCAGCTGCCGACAACACCCCCGCCGCCTCAACATAAAAATTACAACCGGCTCTGTAAGTTTGACTGTGCAGTGCTGCGAACACCAAATGTTTCTTCAAATTTGACGTCGTGTTTTTGTAGCTTGATAGCACTTTGTCGCCACCAGCACAGAGTGTACAACGAACCTTGATATTTCCATCTTTAGCTGACAAATACTCAAAATAGTGATTGTATTTCCAACTCAAAAATGTGCATCTCTCTCTCTCCTGCTGCATTGTTGTTTGTGTCGCTGCGTGGTAGGTCTATGTATATACACGTGACGTGACCCTCGTGCTGAAAACGTGACTTAATTGTCGCATAGGCTTAACTCACAGAGACGCAAGAAGAAATCAAATATATATTTTACTATTAATGTAATTAAAATAGTAACGCCCAGTGACTTGGACAAGTAACTTTAATCTGATTACTGGTTTGGAAATAGATTACTCGTTACTGAAAAAAGTGGGTCAGATTAGAGTAACGCGTTACTAAATAACGCGTTACCGGCATCACTGTTCATCAGTAGTACAACTGTCTCAAATACAAGTGTTCTACATTGTGTAGAAATCTGAAGCAGCATGCCTAAACGTTCATATACGTTAGTGTATGAACATGTTATGTACATGTGTAATAAATACTGGGGTTGAATTTAACCAATTAAATAACCGTTTTTAGATTTTTTTGGTGCAGCGTTTATTCGAGGGCGGCGTTTATTACACAATGTACATTTTTGGTGCAGCGTTTATTCGAGGGCGGCGTTTATTCGAAGAAATACGGTACTCATTTTAAGCATGACTGTGTTAAAAATACACAATAACGTGTTGTGTATATATATACTCATTCTGTTTTGGGATAAATTTGCAACATCTTGGACGCTAGAAAAATTGCCCATTGAGCGCCAACCAACCTGCTGGTGATAGGTGAATTGCTGACCGTTGCTGACAAGATATACCACAGCAACACATTTAGCCAGTCAGTGTCCTCAAAAATGATGCCTAAAGGGTGCTGAAATAATCGCCCCAAGTAGAGTCTACAGTGATTGTGCAACTGTAGAGCCTACTTTACGTTATTGAAAATGATGACTCAAGACACCGGACTTCAGCCTGTTCTCAAATTCTGTCAGATATCTTCTCCAAAATCCTTTTGAGAGGAGAACTTTAGTGACAAAAATAACAATAAAAGAGCTTGGCCCAGATCAACCTGACATCAAAAGTACTCAACAGGCGAGCAAAAAGGGTAAATCATACATAAGAGGTTTCTCCCGCAATTGGTACAACAGAAAGGCCTGGCTAGCTGGATGCAGTAATGTCAATGCCTTATTTTGCTTCTCGTGCTTGCTTTTTTTAAATATTCGGAACAGATACAGCATGGACTTTTACAGGAGTTAAGGACATGAAACATTTATCTGAGAGAGAAAAAAAAAACACGTGTACAGAGGCACACATGGAGAATACAATAAAGCTCGCCATGCTAGGCAGAGTCATTATCGCTAAGCACGAAGGTCATCGATAATAGTTGTTTTTTTTCTAATATTACCAGGGAGAGTGGCTCTAGTGCCCAGATGTCTGTGGTTGTCAATATTTCTGAACTGAGTGTAATGATAATATTTATTGTCCACAAATCATGAACATTTGCCTATAGCTGTGTGCATTAATTAAATAATTACAATTTCACAGAGCACTTGTATCCTGCAGTAGTTATTATGTCCTGTTGGCCTTGGCTTTTTGGGCACAGGGATGATGGTGGAGGACTTGAGACAGGCTGGCACATGGCATGTCTCCAGGGAGGTGTTGAAGATGTTGGTGAACACCGGAGACAGCTAATCAGCACAGTGCTTGAGGGTGGCAGGAGAGACAGCGTCTGGCCCAGCTGCTTTGCGTCGGTTCTGCCTCTTGAACAGTCTGTTACTCAAGGCCTCCGTGTGTTCCCTGGGGTCCCTGATACATTGTGGGCAGAGACAGGATTTTTTTGGTCTGATTAAATCAGCAATACCTACACAGATTATTTTATGACAAGGCAAGACAGGACCTCGGAAGAAACAGTATCCCATGTCCCCACCGGGAAAGTTGAATAATAAGGAGACTATTGACAAGATACTGAAGGTTGGTGTCCTGGTACATACTGTGGCACATGAAACACCCTTATCCTGCCTGTGACCAATCCTATTATAGCAGACCCTACCACCACTTTGTTAGCATCCCAGCCACCATAATATGTTTTAGTTAAAAGATAGTTATATATGCGTTATCAATTTATAGATTTGTACTCCGTTTTCGATTCCATACCACTAGCAAAAGCATCACAGTATCACCTTACATTCACCTATGATGGAAAACAATACACACACATAGATAAACATAATTATTTTGTGATTCACCCTCCATCTTCAACCGCATTCTCCAGGATCTAACAGGGTTGGAGTTGCCTAACAACTCCATTCTCGTGAAGTACATTGATGAGCTTTAAATTTGTTCTGAAAACCATGAGTCATGAGTCATGCCAAGCAGGCGTGTTACCCCAATTGACAGTCCTACCTGACAAACGACATAAAGAAGCCAATACAAAGACACAGTTGTATCAGGAGGAGGTAATGTTCCTAGGTCTGTTGATTAGCCATAACACTAAACGCAAGACCCTTGACAAGATATCAGAAACCCAAAACATGCCAAAACTACAAAAAATAAATAAACTTCAGTTGCTTCAAGGGAAGCAACTGAATTCACAGTAGAATGTTGGTCTGATTGGTCTGTGACATTCCTCGCACTAGATTCTTTTAGGGAGACCGCCAACTCCCTCCTTCCAATATCTGGAAGAACTAAGTACAGATTTGTCTGAATATGTTAGGGCTCTAACATTGTCTTTGAGGTCTCTGTATGCCACTGTTTACCAGACACAGGAGAAAGGCGTACCTGTTGACCCAGCATCCAATTCATCCCAGGTGACCAGTACGTGAAGGTGATCAAACATTGGCACACTTTTCATCACCCCTGATGAACGCAGAAGAAGACTCAATCCTGATCCTGCCCCTGTTCCTTAGGTCACCCCCACACTGGATCCCTGCGGCCCCAAACCACCACTAAAAACTTGTTGTAAACCCGAAACTGACTACTGTTGTATGATCCTTTCGACCAAGTAAATTTGTGAGGATTCTGAGAATCCTCAAGAGGGGACTCGTAAAATGTATCTCACAGTGTACACAAATAGACTCCTTGTTTGTCGAGGTCCAGAGACCGCGATTACTTTATTACTTTTATACTGTTTGGAATGCTCTGAATATAATAAACAATGTTTGAACTCCTATATTAGCTCATTAGAACATGGAACGTCAGGGCCATTTCTAGGAGCCCTATCTAAAATCTAAACAAACGCTATCTAGCACAATGAATGCAGCGTCTTCTGTCTGTGCTTGCGAAGGCTATGTTGATCTCACCTCCTAACATTTCTTATGGGAGTAAAACTTGCCATATTGCGATACTATTGTGCTTGGCAATTCACTTCATTGACTTGGTACTTTCACAGCAATTGGGTACCATCTAATACGCCTTCAAGGGCTTACTTAATGTTAGCCTTTTGATTCTTAGCCTATTAAATTTAACAACTTTCGGAATGACAAGACACAGTGGATAATATGTCCGAAATATCAAACTGGTTCAGAATGTGTATTTTGGTTTTATGTAGGCTATTGTATTACTGTAACATTGGGACTTTCAAGTGTAGATGGCAGGTTACGCAAAGGCAGTAGCGCATGTAAAACAAGAGTTGCATTTGATGAATCAATAGGCAGCCTATCTACCAATATCAATATCAATACCAGAATAGCCTATGTTTTGTTGACTACTGCATTGTGCACAGGACTTCTTCTTCGTGAATACATCTTTCAAAGATGCAATCCCATCCCCCCTAATGATCTATAAAAAGGGGTCTGGACACACAAGAGGTACAAACACTGTTGCTTATGTCTGTATGTGTCAGCTTGCAAGATTAATAAAATTCAAGAAAGACAACTCTGAATTGTGAGCCTTTCCTAGAGACAAAGATCCACCACAGGATAGGCAGGTATTGGAAAAAGACAAGAACATTTTAAGAGTTGATTTACACTCCATGCATCAGGAGTTTCACCTTCTCCCCTCTGATATTCATTTTAGAATTCCTATAAGCAAAATAAATCAGTTTGGATATAAGTTGATCTGCTCAACTATACAGCTTGAAAATTCTAGGTAATGTTAGTAGGAATAACTAAAAGGTTTTTATGTTTTTTATGTATTAATAGGTCATTATCAGGCTTCATAATGACCCATTCATTAGAATCAGGTGTGTTGGAGCAGGGAAACATCTAAAACATGCAGGGCAGGGGGTCCCGAGTATCAGGTTTGGGAAACACTGAACTAGGCCACATGAGATGCCATTAGGGTTGGGTACCGAAACCCGGTTCCACTATGGAACCATAGGCGGAAATCCCGGGGGGGACACGACCCCCCCATCCTGGGAAAAATTGGATTTGTCCCCCCCAATAAATCACTGTAAACATAAATATGTAATTTCAATAATATTAATAATACGCAATGAAAGCGCTTTGCTGATTATGGACACAATGGCGCTTTTTTAATGTGCTATGTGTTACAGCAGTAATTTTGGTGTCCCCCTCAGGAATTGCTCTTGAGAAAATGTAATATCATTGTCCCCCCCAAAGTTATTAGCAGATTTTCGCCACTGTATGGAACCGGTTCCTATGCAACCGGTAGGAATCGGACCGGATTAGAACGTAAATTTCGGTTCCTCATTCCGGTTCCACTTAATGTGTCGACTGAAATATTTCCCCTCTGTCGCTCCGAAACGGTAACGGTAAAAATATCACACTTTCTCTGTAGTCTACCGTTAGCTAGCTACCGTAAATGTAGGCTACTTTTAAAATGCCATATTTTCCCTCTGGGCTCACCAAAACAAATGTAAAAGCATATTAACCATTCACTGCACGTGATCGCAAGTAAACATATTACACTTGCTCTGCTAGTCTATCGTTAGCTAGCTAGCTTTTAGTGCATTGAAAATGTCTAAAGCGAAGCGCTCGAAAGTGTGGCTCTATTTCACAGCCAAGGAATGCACAATGGGATGTGTTCATTAAAGTGATGGGCAATGTTGGAAGAGATAGCTGCATCAATATTGCATCAAGAGAAAAGGGAATCACTGGCGCTGGTATGTCAAAGATATGAGACAGATATATCTCCTTTACTTCAACACTAACTAGAAAGGTTTGTGTATGTCTGTGTGCCTGCCTGTGCGACAGCAAATACACTTTTATCTTTGTGCAGGTTTGTGCTTCTGAAGCCAGTTAAGCAAATTTACCATAGCAGAGGTATCGTTATAATTGTGCAGGCTGACTCACAGGAGCATTAAGGCCGAATCCCAATACTCTGTCTTACCCCTACCCTAGCCCTAGCCCTTAGTTTACCCCTAGCCAGGGTCAGACTGGGACCGAAAAACAGCCTGGGACTTTGAAACGCAGACTGGCCCGCGACTCGTGTACAGTTGCTTAATACAAATAGGCTATATCATAATAAAGTATAATGCAGTGCTAACCCTAAACCCATCGGGTCATCATGTACCCCTATGGTGCAGCTGCCGTCAGCCAGGCTAGACCCCCCGAACAAACCTGCATGAAGTGGCCTAGTATGATAAGGCGCTGACTCGGTGCTTTGCACCGAAGAGCCAGATCTAAACCTATATGTGCAATTCTCCCTGGAGAGCTTTGGTGCTTTCCTGCTGCTGGTTTAAAGGCATGGGCCAAGCAGGAGAAAAACATGCCTACATTCTTTACTCTCACTCTCTCCACAGTAAATTTCTTTCTCACATTGTCTCGAAAAAACGTTCACTCTCCAATGCTCGGGCTGTCATATTGTTTTGGAACATTCAGACCAAGGAGGAGTCGAGAAAAATGCTGTTAGGTCAGGAAATAAGGGAGCATAGGCTCCAAGAAGATATAGAGAGGGAGTCTCTTTATGATATAAGTCATGAAGTAGGCCGGCAGTTAGGAGGAAACATAAGTTAGACATTTAGGATGAATGATTAGGAATTGTGTTGTCTGGGACGTGCCAGAGAGGTTCTGGTCAGGTCTCACACACATACTCATGGTTTGTTTAAGCATTCTCTTATGCACTCATCCCTGCAGGTCGCAAGGAACTCCAAGGAGGGGGCTGGTTATCGCATGGACTGTCAGGTCGACAGTCCTGGGGGAGGAGTCGGGCCTTCCTCGGAAGTTAAAACCTCAGAGGGATGAGAGTCTTTTCATAAAAAATAATCTCGGAAACTTCCATTTGGTAGCACTGGAAGCAGGGCCGGCCCAAGGCATAAGCAAACTAAGCGGCTGCTTAGGGCCCCCGTGGCCACCTGAGGGCCCCCAAGAGCACATGAAATTACAGTTTAATGTACCGTGTTTCTTCAATTAAACGCTGCTCTCGTTTAAACGCTGCACCAAAAATGAACATTTTGTAATAAATGCCGCCCCAAAAATACGGTAGGAGTAGCATGTCCTGAAATACCTAGTAGCAGCATGTCATTTTAATAAACATTCTCTTGTGTTGCACTAGGGGTCCACTGTTTCAAATGTTTCAAATATCACATCAACATACCTTACTTAGCAAATTACTCTAGCAAGCTAGAGACTAGCTGTTAGTTGGCATTAGAAGGGAAGCTTATGAAACAATAGCCAGAAAACGAATAGCAGTCTAGCCTATTGCTAACGTCTAGAATATCTATTGAAATAACTGGAGAAGCAGGTGCTCTTGCGTTAGCAAGCTAAACTAGTTTACAGGCTACAGTAGGTAGTCTAAGTGTTTTCGCTATCTAGCTGTTCTTGCATTCCTTGCAAAACAGCCTTAATAAAAAGCAGATGATATAGAGCTAGGTAGTCTAACATTGACATTTGCTCGTTGCTTAATCGGTGATGTAGAAGACGGTACTGTTCAAACTGTCTAAGAACATTTAATGTAGCGAACTAACACGTTAACATGTTCGCGCAGCTAGCCTAGAATACCGTATTTCTTCGATTAAACGTCACCCTCAAATAAACGCCGCCCTCGAATAAACGGAGCACCAAAATGAACAATGTGTAATAAATTGAAGTTTATTTGAAGAAATACAGTAATTAAGAAAAAATTATAACAATTGGCGACGCCGAGGGGCCCCCAAATAAATTCTGCTTAAGGCCCCATAAAGGCTTGGGCCGGCCCTGACTGGAAGTATTTTCTATTTGAAGGTGGGGTTTTGTTTTGGGTCCATAAGACTGGGAGACAACCCACAGAGAGAGCTCAATAATGAGCACTGCCTAAATACTGATATCTTCAGTCGGGCAGTCTAACTCAATAGTAGCTCAAATCAACCAGTCACGTGGTCCTTTCCTGGGGTCTGAGAATCAGTGATGTGTTGATTGTTTACATTTAGCCATTTAGCAGAGCTCTTATCCAGAGCGACTTACAGTAAGCACAGGGACATTCCCCCGAGGCAAGTAGGGTGAAGTGCCTTGCCCAAGGACACTACGTCATTTGGCACGGCCGGGAATCGAACTGGCAACCTTCAGATTACTAGCCCGATTCCCTAACCGCTCAGCCACCTGACTCCCGTAGAAAATTGTTGACAGTAGCCACAGCCTTGAGCTATGGGCTAAGTTCCACCCCTGTTTCATCACGTCCGATGAGCAGGCTTTTGGTTTGAGAAAGAGGTAGCTTCAGCGATCTCAAGGGGACCATGGAGGCCAAGGCCTGTTGATATAATCGTGTCTTCGTTTCCTGACGGCACACAATCAGCTCGGGTGTGTGCCTTAGGAGAGGTTTAACAGAACGAGATGCCAAGGAGTTCTTGGGTGTTGTGGCAGATACTGGAGACAGCTGGACTGTCCTCAGTAAAAGCCCAATGTTTGGAAGCATTTGAGTGGCACTGTCAAGATTGACATTAAGTGTCATAGCTAACATCGGCTATATGAATGAATGAGTAATCGCATGATGAATGACTAACAGACTGTTTGAACAATAGAAAGTCATCTGCTACTGCATGGATGCACGATGCTATTGATGTATGTGGGAAAAGGTTGTGTGGGGTTTTTGTTATTGTAGTAATAACCAAGTAAACTGTAAAATGTAGTGATTGTCTAATTTGCATAAGGAAGAAAGGAAAGTATTGGAAGAATGATGTTTGAAAAGAAACCCATGCATGACATTTGACTGTGCATGAGGAATGATTTAAGATAGCGTTAGTAATAAAGTATAGCAACAGGATCGAAAATTTGTGATGTTATAAGGAAAATATCAACACATTATAGGTAATAAGAGGAACATGGGGCTGTAGTAGAAGAAACCGAACTAAGCCTGGGGAGGTACCTGATAGGACAGTTAACATGTGAATTTAGGAATAATGTGGTTATGTTTAAATAGGTTAGATAAGGGGTAATTTTAAGAAAATTATGTCAGGTGGAACTAATAAATAAAAGTAACATCGTCTTTGCTTTAAGACCTAATGAAGGTGCCCCAGCGAACGAATGTCGTCAGATATATCGGTATGAATGAATATGGGTTTAGAGATAAATAAACTGCAAGTTTGCCTAAGAGCAAAGAATAATATCCTTCCTGTTTGTTGGAAGGTCCCTCAGGGAGCCGAACAAAATAAATGGAGTCAGACCACAAGTGTTTAGATAAACACCCAGCCTGATGGTTGCATCCGGTATATGCTCCTCTGAAATAAAATTGGTGTAGGAAAAAATGGTCTTCCTGTTTATTCTTGATCAGATGATGCCAATTGTGGGGACTGATATACATCACATTCACATTTAGTCATTTAGCAGACGCTCTTATCCAGAGCGACTTACAGTGAGTACAGGGACATTCCCCCCGAAGCAAGTAGGGTGAAGTGTCTTGCCCAAGGACACAATGTAATTTGGCACGACCGGGAATCGATCCAGCAACCTTCTGATTACTAGGCCAATTCCCTAACCTCTCAGACACCTGACTCCCCCATTCATACTGATAAACACGACACCCCAAGGTAAATAATAATGTATGAGAAAGCATCGGCCATAACCATGGGGCATGCGATCACAATACACACACATCACAAATTGGCGGGTCTGGTCAGGAGGGGGAGGTTTGTAGTACTCACCGAACAGAGCATCATATTTGGTGCGATTGCAGTACCCCAATGTAACAATAGCTGCATGTACCACTGTGAACCCGGCCGAAAGCATACCTCTTCCGCATGAGGGAGAGCCTCATGATTGTGAGATGCAGGTGGCGGAGTATGTAAAGTTAAGATCTGACCTAAGTGCGGAGCCGCTCACCTGTCCGGAATTAACCTTGTTTGTGGATGGTTCTTTTTATAGAGAGGTGGACGGGCTAAGAGCTGGGTGTGCAGTGGTACAGATGTAGGAAGGTATGGAAGCTACCCCATTGAAGGCAGGCCCCTGTAGCCAACCATGCTCAGCTCAAATTGGCGGAGTTGATTGCACTTACGGAGTGCTGACGGGCTTGCCTCGGTTGCACTCAAACATCGTAGTTTGACGACGACTCTTCCCCTGCGCTACATCAGTGCTTGGCCCGGCATCTTCTGCATTAGCTATGGGATTATTCCGCATAGCACAAGGTGCAAACAACCTTAGTCTTGTCGAGGTTTCCATTGGGAAGCTTCTTAAAAATACATTTTCCCTGAAGCAAACCAGGCGGCTTCACAGCTGCATCCATGTTAGCACGTCACGTTTGATGTGAATTTCATACACAAGGCATACACACAGGTTCGAAGACTCGTTCTCGTCCCCTACAGTGCAATTCGGCTAGGCAGGGCCGTCGTTTAGGGGTGAAAGGTGATGACAATTCTAGGAGCCCACAGCCCAGGGGGGGCCCACAAAAATCCCAGTAGCCTATTATGTAGGCTTCCCTTTCTATGACTAAATTATTATGCATAAACCTAACTAATACTCATACTAATGCATCAGAGTTAAAACAAAGCCACAAATCAAGCAAAATTGGGAAAAAAAAGTTTATATTTTCTGAGCAATAACACCCTTCTTTAAAAAAATAGTTTGGTCCATGGTTCGCTGCTCTTTTGAAAATTTGCGCGTAACGTTATAGCTCACGAACTGCAGCAGCAGCCAGCTGGTTATCAATAGAGAACTGACAATGCCAAAACAGAAACAAATCGGGACGCCAAAAAAGAGAGGAGAGGAAGAAAAGAGAGGCCAGGAGCACATCAGGAGCCCAGAATATCAGCGATATGTTTTCGAAGAAAGGTGAGAGTGTTAAGCTAGTTGCACATGGCACCCTGTGGTTCACGAGAAATAGCATAGCTCGCCTCGTCCAACGTTACGATGTTGCAGTGAATAATGTTATGAGCTAGCGCTTAGCCAGCTACTAACATTACTGCGTTAACCGAATGACACTAACGTTTAACGTTACGTGTGGTCAGCAGTGTAAAATAATCACCTGACATTACAAAATTATCCACTAAATATCATCCACAGAAAAGATCAGTAAGGTTATAATTCTCCAAACGTTATAATACGCTGTCCAAAAATTCCAGTAGCAGTATAGAACACAATTTTCCATTCTTACATGAGTGTTTACTAAAACTTAACTGCTATGGTAGCCTGTTGACATGAGTCTTGTTAATGTTAAGCAGGGGCAAATCTTACAGCTTGCCGTCTTCATACAATAATAAAGAGAAGCTGTTTCTCTAGAGCTTTGGCATTGATAAGCCAATTTAGATTTTTTTTATGTTAATGCCAAGACTGGGTATGTTAGTTCTTAATCGGTTGTTCCATAAAATATAATCATAAATGTGTACAAAAGCAATATGAAATTAAATAAGATATGAAATATTTATAAGTCTACTTAAGTCACTGACTGTCCTTGCTGTCTACAGAGCCAGACCCCACCCAAGAACAAATACCAGAAAGTAGGGCTACTACAGATACTAGTGAAGGGGATAGTGAAGATGCTGATGATGGTGAGTGAGGTAGACACTTGTTGGCTGTTGACTTATTAATGAACTGCTGTACCATTGGCAATTACTTACACATTGATTTTTACATAATAATACCCAGTGACTCTTTGTTGAGTGGTTAATTGAAAAAAATAAACAAATTGGGTGCATTGTGTCAGGCACTGTCAAGAACATAGAGAAACAGAAAAATAAAGAAAAAATTATAATGCATATAGTCTAACAAAAAAAGTGATCTTTGGCGATGAAAAGTCGGGGGGCGGGGGCCATGGCCGCGGGAACTAAGGGTGCTGAGGGTGCTGCAGCACCCCCTGACAGCACGAGAATGTTAAATTATATGACTTGAAAATCCACCACCGCAGCCCCGCAGTAGCGACTGGCCATCGGGAGCACCGGGAGAAGAATAACGATGGAAAACCAGGCTGAGAAACGTATGGTGGGGCTGAAAAATTAAGAGAAAAAAAAGACATCACCTTCACTAGACAAGGTTTTACCAATTGAAAAACGGCTATGTTTATTTTACATGAAGCTCAACTATTTTGCACTCAAATAAAGGCCCAAAAATGTGTCTTGCGCGCTCGCATTAAGGATCGAACTAGCATTACATCAAACACAGAAAGTGCATGCATTAGCAGGGCAGCTGTGGTGGCGTATACGGGGGCCGGTTCTGGTGGGCCGGTCTGGATCAAAGTCCAGGGCCTATTTTTACTCCCCATCCGTCCCCCGTCCCCCCAGCACCCCCCTGATAAAATATGTTCCCGTGGCTATGGCGGGGGCCCAAACCAATATTCTTTCAGGGGGCCCAGAATTCCTAGCAACGGCCCTGCGGCTAGGTATACATCCGCGCTAAAATATCAAGGTGAAAGTCATCATAGCTTGCGTAGTATAGACCCAGCTCCCAACCCAACTTTTTTTAATCGCGCGATAAGAGTCTCACGTTAACGCAGCGCGTTAACGCCGATAACGGCCCACCACTAATAATAATACCATTTCTGTTTGTCAGGGATAGCCCACCGATCACGAATTAAGGAAATGAGGCCTAATTGGGCGCTCCGCAGGAAGTGGAGTGCATCCTGGCTTCCCTCTCTGTTTCTCTCTCTTTCTCTCTTTCTCTCTCTCTCATTCTTTCCAAGTTGTAGGTGGAGAGTGGGAGAAACGGAGAGTACACGTGGTTCTAATGAAATCAATATTGTCACTAAAGATGGTTTAGATTAAATTAAATAAGAAGGAAAGTAATAAAGATTGAAATGTGTTCAAATTGTTTTGTTTCCCTGTTATTCTTGATCGGACTGTGCCAACTGAGGTGGACTGATATACACTGCACGCATACTGATAAATTGAGCAATCAGTCCAAGCCTTTAGATAAAGATGGGATCACTCAATGGAAGTGATCAGGTAGGACACCAAGATAGATAAAGAAGTTACCTACATGAGGTAACTAGATAGATCCCCTGAGTAAAGGTATGATAAAAGGAACGTGATATACCTTTAGCATAAAACATAAAGCATTTCCCCCACACACGTGATAAAGTAGGGAGACTAAACAATCACTATGTAAGGAGATACAAGGTGAGAGTTCTAGATAATCATGTTATCTCTGTCTAAACCTAGATCACCACGCCCAGGGGAGGTCTGCAGGTGCCCACCTGAACCATGCCATTCCACGCCCGAGCCAAGAAGAGTATGCCCACAGTGCCAGCCAATGCCAAATCCACTGCTGACCAGGTGCTCAAGGCCAAAAATCCCCTGCTGAAGGAGCGAATCTCCGTCCAGAGCCAGAAATGGAGAAAGAGGACCCGTGACATGGCCCTATGCTGGCCTGAGGGTGGCACTTTCGACGTGAGTCTTTGCAAGGACCTGAAGGTCCTCATTGAGAACCGCCCTGGGAAAGGAGGAGCGGTGAGACGACAGAGAAAGAAGGAGGAGGAGCTAGGTATTCTCGCCCTTTACCTCAAAGAAGCAACGAGCTACAGAGCCGCCGCCAAGGCCTGTCAAGGAGCCTCCAGGATCCTAAGACATTACCCACTCCCATACCCCCGAAGAAGCCGCCACTGTACGAGCCGCAGATGGTCATACGGGGGACTAGAGCCAAGAGTTGTCAAGTCCAGTGGGAAGGTCAGAGAAATTGCTGACTCTGACCAGAAAGAATGGCTCCCCACTGACACAGCCGATGACAGACCAGTGAGGGTTAGTAAGGGAGCTTATGCTCATGTCAGAGCTAAGCTGGAAGAAGCTGAACGCCCCCGCACTAAAAAAAGACTGTCATGCGGAAGGGGGGGCTCCAGGGAAAGACAGGGAATGAGTTATGAAGTGATCATACAGAAGACTCCAGTACTGATGAAGAGGAAGCCAAGTGTCTAAGGGCATGGAGAAAAGTCAAACCACCAGCCCAGTATCAAGTGCCAATCCTGGTCAGAGGCGCGACCCTGCGCTACATTCCCTGGCCAGCCATGGACATGGTTGGATTGATGAACCGGATTCCTGACCTCCGGGAGGGAGCAGGGAGGTGGGTCCATGCGTTCAAGGAAGAGACTGTGGGCCACCTGCTGGCCGTTGGTGACATCAAGGCCATCCTGAGCAAGAGCTTAGGAGTGGGGGAGATGAGGGAGATGCTCGAGGGGAACCCACTCCACCGGTTGACCCTCACGCAGTCACAGGATGGGGATCTGTTTAACACCTACCTTCCAGGACTGTGGCAACATCTTAGGAACAAATTCCCCACTCAGGTGAAACTGGAGCTCCTCACAGGAGAGCTCCTAGGAGACTGTGAAACTCCAATCAGCTCACATTGCTAAAACCCTGAAGATATGGAGGACTGAGCTGGGAGACAGCCCGGAGAAGGATGCACTCCAGAGAGCCATGTTTAGGCGGAGTGCAATCAACAAGCTCCCAGCCCAGGTGAAAGGCAGACTGGATGAGGTAGTGGGTCTGACATCAATGACTTTCGCTCAATTCTCTGATCATGTGGTCCGTGCAATAGAAAAGTTCATAGAGCAGGAGGCAGAGATGTGGGAAAAGGACAGAAATGAAGTGAGAAGTGAGAAACTCAGATGTACTTGAGACAGTAGTATCCAACCCACACACCCTGTTTGCTAATGTACCGCAAAGTACTTTATCCAACACAATTCTTATGTATATCGACATGCTCCTTTTGGGCTCAGTCATGATAGGACAGTGCCACAAGGACCCCATCACCCTGAAAACTGAGCTTATGAATAAACGTGAAACCTCCCTAAATAAACTATAATACTGAAAAACCAAAGGAGCACCTGGCAAGAAGACTTAGAACTGGCACCAGAACATGGTAGCACCACTGTGGGACATGATCATGAAAGCAGGCATTACCCTGTTATCGGCCAAATTGACCTGGACTGGCGAGGAGGCATTCGTACACCAGGCACCTGCAGTGACCGTACCCGACTACACCCAACCCTTCCATTTGTATGTATCAAACCGCCATCACTATGTGACTATGTTCACCCAGGTATCAGGGGAGGGGGGTAGGAAACAACCAGTAGCTCGCTAATCTGTAGCATTGTCAGAGTAGAGAGGAGGTTCCCACTATGATATGGGTGGCAGCAGTTTAAGGCTTTCTCAATTAAATGTCTGAGAAGGCCACTGTCATCATTATGGGGCCTGGGATAACGATGCATACACATCAATGGGCAGGCCTGATCGAGAGGGGTGAAACTTGTACTAACCGTACGTAACTTGTACTGAGAATTAAAGCATACTCCGTTATGTTGCAGTATCCTGATGAAGTGATAGGAGCATGCACCACTGAAAAACCAACAGACAGCATACCATTTCTGCATGAGGATGAGCCTCATGATTGTGAAACACAGGTCGCAGAGTATACTAAATGAAGATCCGACCTGAGCGTAGAACCGCTCGCCTGTGTTGATTACATTTTGTTTATAGATGGTTCTTGTTCCAGAGAATCGGAGAGGCTGGAAGCTGGCTATGCAGTGGTGCAGACGCTTGAAAATAGGGTACCAATCACGATATTGTCTGAACCATGTTCTCAACAGTGCTCAGCTCAGTTGGCGGAGCTGCGAGCACTAACTGAAACAACCAGTAGCTCGGGGCGGCTGTGGCTCAGGGGGAAGAGAGGGTTGTCTGTTAATCGCAAGGTTGGCGGTTCCATCCCCGACTCCTCCTAGGTCATGTGCCGAAGTATCCTTGAACAAGACTCTTAACCCCAAGTTGTTCCCGATGGGCAGGCCGGCGCTTTGCATGGTAGCTCGCTGCCGTCGGTATGTGTGAGTGAGAGTATGAATGGGTGAATGAGAGGCAAACATTGTAAAGCGCTTATTTCTGTACTTACTGTAAGTTGCTCTGGATAAGAGCGTCTGCTAAATGACTAAATGTAAATGTAATGTAACTCTACTTTAATTGATGGTTGATCAATTATACTCATTATGAGTGTTAGATGTGTCAGATGACTAATCAGTTTAATTGACATACAGACCCATCCATTACATTCTCACAGTATATAAAGGAGAGGTCTAGCCTACTTCTCAAACGGAACATGGCTGCAATACAGCAAATGAGCAAACTCGCTCTCTCGCTTGAGAGCGAGAGAGCGACGGCGGCGGCCCAGAAGTAGGCTGGTAAGGCTCAATGCCTTTGTGAGGACGACTATGAGTCCACTGGACATCCTTGATGATTCTGCCATTCTCCATAAATACCAGCTCAGGAGGACTGATATCCTGATGCTCCTGAACCTGGTCGAGGCAGACCTGCAGAGGCCATCAAGGAGGTCCTATGCACTCACCCCTGCAACCCAGCTAATGGCAGCATTACGCTTTTATGCCACTGGCAGTTTTTTGGAGGTTCTTGGCGATGGACATGGACATGGGCTCTCCAAGGCAGGGGCGGTTCTACACAGGGGCCTACAGGGGCTAGTGCCCCTGTAAAAATGTCCCTGGCCCCCCCTGTGGCCCCCCTGAGCTGACTGAATAAAAAAATGTTAAATCTTTTTTTTTTTTTTTGTAGTCATCATAAAACGAGGAAGGGACATTGCAGCCTTTTTTGCCCCAGTAAATAAAAAAGCTATAGAAACATATCAAGTATTGAGAGAGCTGGAAGAGGGAGAGCCAGAGCCGTTTGTATGATTTTAATGTAAAGCAAAATGAAAGTATTTAATGTTTAAATATAATTTTTTAATGTGCCCCTCTGATTAAACACTGGCCCCCCCTTGGCCCCCCCAGTAAAATTTGTCTAGAACCGCCACTGCTCCAAGGCCTCAGTATCAAGATCAGTGCAGGCTGTAACATCAGCATTACTTCGCCACATCCCAGACAACATCCAATTCCCCACAACAAGAGTGGACAAGTCTGCGGTGCAGGATTTTTTTTTTCTCAAACACAACATCCCCCAAGTCATTGGGATAATTGATGGCACCCTCATTCCCATTCTCACCCCTTCCAATGAGGCCCATGTTTATTTTTGCAGGAAAGGCTATGCTGCCATCAATTGCCAGGTTGTCTGTGACCATAAGGGTCTCATCACAGATCTTGTGGCAAGACGGCCTGGCAGCAGCCACGATTTTTTTTTTTTTCCAACTCCTCTGTTGGCCAGGAGGCACAAGCTTCCAGGGATGGATGGCTGCTTCTCGGGGACAGTAGGTATCTATTGAGGCCATACCTTTTTACTCCTGTCGCTAACCCCCTCAACTAGGCCGATGAGAAATACAATGAAGCTCACCGTGTGACCAGGAGTATCATTGAGAGGACTCTTGGCAGATGGAAGATGAGATTCCGATGTCTCCACAAGTCGGCTGGAGGGCTTCTTTTTAACCCGTCAAAATGTTGTGCAGTTATTGCAGTAACTGCAATGCTCCACAACATGGCTGTAAGAGCTACAACACCCTTGGGTCCTCAATAAGACCAGTTGGAGGAAGATGGTGAGGAAGAAGTCGATGGGCCTCCCCTGCAGGCCCACGATCCCCGGCTAACCAGTATCTGGCTGGCTTTGAAGCACGGCAACGTGTCATTAATGAGTTTTTTGTGTAGGCCCTGAATGGCTTATAATTTTTCTATTAGTTTTTTGTATGAGTTTTCACTCCCTCCCAGCCCCTTCACCCTGTGACCTCCCAGTCAACCCTGTGGAGTCCTTCCAGTTCCTGGGCGCTACCATCTCCCAGCTACCATCTCCCAGCACTTTTTGTAAATCTCTCTCTTAGAGTCGCTTTGGATAAAAGCGTCTGCTAAATGAATACATGTAAGTGTAACATCAGCTCCCTCACCAAGAAGGCACAACAGGATGTACTTCCTGTGTCAACTGAAGAAGTTCATCTGTCAAAGACAATGATGGTGCAGTACCATATTTGAGTGCATCCTCACCTCCATCACCATCTGGTACCCTGCCCTGGACACACTGTTCCAGCCACTCCCCTCCGGCAGGAGGCTGCGGTCTACCCGGACAAGAACCTCTCACCCAAGGAACAGTTTCTTCCAACCCCCAACTCTCATTAACTCATGTCTAAATGGAATTAGGCATAACTTAAATCCAGGAAAAGAATACCACATCAGGCCAAATGATGTACGGGAGAATTGGACTGCACCTCCCTCTTCCCAGGTAGGCTATTGTTTCAGCATATACACTCTATTCCTCCTGTCTGCATCCTCACATGTTTTGTTGCCCTCCCACCCTCTGCTTCTCTCAGGAACGCCAGGGGGATCTGCTCGTGCTTCTGCTCAGTCGTGACCCTCAAGGACTCTTCCACCACACCCGAGATCCAGCCCGGTAACTAATATCCCATTCTTACCCACTTCATTCAGTCTTGATCATATTCTAGAGAATGACACTCTTGTCTTCACAGGACGCTAGGCTCAGCCTCGCTACCAGCCTCCCCAACATCAGGCTCGGCTTTGCCAGGCTCTTCATCCACCGGGCTTGGCGTGCTACCAGCCCTATAATTCTAATAAACATCTTCAATGTTCAATTGTTGTTGTGTTATTGCACTCGTAAAAGCGTTACGTTAATGCATTTCTTGTTACTATTGCACATTATAACAGCCATATTTCAATGTTATAGTATTTTGAATAAGGCTGACATTTGTTTGTTACATTTACATTTAGAAGACACTCTTATCCAGAGGGACTTACAGGGACATTCTCCCCAAGGCAAGTAGGGTGAAGTGCCTTGTCCAGGGACACATCATGTCGTACTGCCGGGAATCAAACTGGCAACCTTCTGTTTGTTAAATCTATCTTCGTCTATTGCATGCGCCAAACCCACCAAATCAAATTATTTTGTGTAACCTAAATGTACTTTTTTTTATGCAATTAAAGTTTTTATTTATGAACATACATGGTACATATCTCATAAGGTACAGTGTGCAGAAAAAGGAAGGTCAGAATACAAAATAACATATTGGTTGGGTGTTCCTGGTTAAAAGAAAACAACATACAGAAAAGAAAAACTACAAAGGTATACGAGCACCGATCATACACCATAGCATTCATAGAGTAAAAGAATAACAAAATGGATTGGAACAAGCTGCATGTTTTTTATGGTATTTTTAAAGAGAGCCTGTTTAGCTACCAGAGGATAGTAAAAGCTGAGAAAAATAAATATCTCTCTGAGATAATTGCTTCTAACTGTAACAACCCTAGTGCTTTGTTCAAAACCATAAATACTGTCCTCGATGCTCCCAAGTTTATTGTTGGAATGCTGCTTCAGCATTCCAAGTATTGTTCTTTGAATCTTTATTCAAGCATCTTCTTCTTCTTCTATTTCTTCCGCGACACCTTTCAGCGCCTTCAAATCTTCAGCTATTAAAACCGTTCAGATATAAAAAAATTCAGCCGTTTCAGGCCATGACTGCTATGGCTTTTCAGCTTTGTACCTCTTATGCTTGAATTAATATAAATCAATATTCATAATATTTTTAACATGGTTTTCCAATGGAGTTTTCTTTCAAATCCTCTCAAACTTCTTTAAACTTCTTCAACTTCCAAATCCTTCTTCTTCCTCAATCTTTCAGCTAGAGCCACCATTTAAACTTTAAAATGTTGACAAAACCCTAAACTATTGTTAAATAATTCAGCTTTTTGATATCTATTCAACTTTTTTCAATATCACTGATTATGTTTCATGACTTTTTCAAGCCGTTTCTGAGATTTACATGGGTGTGTACGTGAAAGCCTAGAGTGCAGACTGAAACGTTTAGAGTGGAGGGGAGCTTCGGATGTCGTTGAAAAAATATTTCTAGTTTGCAAGCATTGCCACAATTTTCGCTCTTCATGCTTCGTTTTTGGATCAATAGATAGCTAATTGTGTGCTGGTCGTAGACAGTTGTCTGTTGAATCCAACAGACGTACACATTTGTTCAGAGCCCCACGAAAGCGAGACAAAGTCCAACTCTCGCCCCATAGAGACCAATGCAAATCTGGTGACAAAATCGTCAGAGAAAGCAAAAAGAACAAGATATTGAAACTGCCGGTAGAGTCGTATTTCTGACCGCACAGGACATCTCTGGTTTCGGCAGAGTCTTGGGTCTCGGAAAATATGCTTATTTTTTGGATTGGAAGTATAGTTTTGCGTCTAGGTTAACTTGTTTGAGGTGTGGATTCTAGCGAAATTTCTGTTATTCTTTGCCCTCAGCGCGTTAGCATTCATAGCTGCACCATCACCGTGGCAACCACACAAACAAGCGCCACTCAGTCTATTACACAGGTGATTGTTATTAGCTGATTAGTGGAGACACAGGACAAGCTATTCAGTCAACTCGTCTCATTAAAAGACTAAGAGCACCACAACACAACTACTACCACTACTGATACTGCTATATTTTATGCCACTACTACAACTACTAATTCTGCAGATGCTGCTAATATCTCTTTTACTAACTACTTCGCTAATGGAACTGTTTTGTTCTACTACGCCACTGAGTGCGTTTACTTGACCATGAGAATCCCGATTACTAGCAATTGTCGGTTTATGCCATACGATTACTCCATTTACATGTGTAATTAGTTATGCGATTACTCAATAAGCACGTCTACATGACACTCACTTAGAAACAGAAATCTTGCAATATGCACAAGTAGTCCTTCAGGAAAGGGGCTGGAAGCTGTTTTCATTTTGCCGAGAGAGAGAGAGAGAGCGAGAGCGAGAGCGAGAGCGAGAGCGAGAGCGAGAGAGAGAGAGAGAGAGAGAGAGAGAGAGAGAGAGAGACCACCTTGACTTGTCAAATACCAAATGTGGATATGAATAAATGGCCTATGGTTGTCAACGTATTTTGTACGGCCAAACCAGCATGGCAATGCCCGATCTCGTCCGATCTCGGAAGCTAAGCAGGGTTGGGCCTCTTTATTAATCGTTGTATGCTCCACGGACAAAACTTGCACCATCATCCTTCTGCAACAAAGTGTCGCCGTGTCTTCCTGTATCGGCCCTACTGCTGTATGTTTCATTCAATCAACACATTGAATCCTACTAAGAAAGCCGAGTAAACACTCAATGCACACATCTGCTACTGCTATTACTATCCCAACTATAATGTCAGCTGTTAAGACTATAATATTCTTTTTATGACTAGCTAGCCTAGGCCTACTTCTTCTTCTGTTTAACAGTTCAGCTTTCAGCTTCTCCCGCATTGTATTTCAGCTCTTAGCGTTGTTAGATGATGCAGTTCAGTTTCCACACTGCCTCTTTTGTGTGACTCACACATTTTTGAAATTCATTTCAGCTTGCGGGTATTTTCTCATTTCTGTATTTTCTGCAATTTAAGAAAAATTATTTTATCTTTCAGCAGGAAATGCCTTTCTAGTTGGTTTTGATGCCTCCACTGAAATCTGTGAAATATTCCTTCACTTCTTCTCTGATAAAATTGTGTCTACAAGAGCCTGCATCTCTCAGCCCTCCTATGACCCTTCGATTCCTTTGCCTTGCACATCTGTATTTGCTCAGTTTGAGCCGGTGTCCCTCTCCATCTTAAAGGACACAGTTAGTCATATGAAGCCCTCTGGTTCCCCTGCAGATGCCATTCCCCCTCGTCTGTTTAAAGAGGTACTTGCGACAATTGGTCCAAGTGTCCTTGAGATTGTCAATAGTAGCCTCTCCTCTGGTACAGTACCTGGGGATTTTAAACATGCAACAGTACGACCCCTATTTAAAAAAACAGGCCTCAACCCCTCCCTCTGTTCCAACTTAAGGCCCATCTCTAATCTTTTATACATTTCCAAAATTTTAGAGAAGGTTGTCTACAATCAGTTGTTACCATTCTTAGAAGGTAATGGCATCACTGAGCTGTTCCAGTCAGGGTTCAAAGCCCTCCATAGCACCGAGTCAGCACTTTTGAAAGTTTCAAATGATTTACTTCTGTCAACAGACTCTGGAAAGTTTGTTGTCCTTGTGCTTTTAGATTTGTCTGCTGCATTTGACACTGTTGACCACAGCATTTTAATCTCTCGTCTCGAGCACTGTGTGGGCATCAAGGGTGTAGCCCTTGACTGGTTCCGGTCATACTTAACTGACAGAAGCTTCTGTGTAAAAATTGACAATTTTGTGTCTTCAACAACTCCTCTTCCACATGGGGTCCCCCAGGGCTCAATTCTCGGCCCTCTTTTATTTGCTCTTTATTACTCCCCCTTGGTTCTGTTTTTAGGAAACACAGCATCTCTTTTCATTTTTATGCCGACGATTGCCAGATCTATCTTCCATTGGCACAAAACAATGCCCACTCAGTCCATCCACTCATTGACTGTCTTAACGACATTAAAGCTTGGCTCTCTTTCAATTGTCTTAGTCTTAATGAGAACAAAACTGAAGTAATGATGTTTGGACCAAGTTGTCATTCTTCCCCAACGTGATTTTCAATTTGAGAAACAGATCAGTGGTGTAGTACAAAAAAGCTTTTATCAACTACGTCAAATAGCCAAGGTAAAACCTATTTTATCAAGACCTGACTTGGAGAAATTAATCCATGGTTTTATTACGACTCGTCTTGATTATTGTAACTCCTTGTACATAGGGATCAGTCAGACTGATTTGCCCATCTGCAGCTTGTGCAGAATTCTGCTGCACGCCTGCTAACCCAGACCCACAGGCGTGAGCACATCACTCCAATCCTGGCGTCCCTACACTGGCTCCCTGTGTACAATAGAATACATTTTAAACTTTTGTTATTTGTTTTTAAATGCCTGAACAACCTTGCTCCACCATATTTAACTGATCTGCTTCAGCCCTACTGCCCATCTCGATCCCTAAGATCAGCCGACCAGCTGTTGCTGACAGTCCCTAAAATAAGGCTGAAACTCAGAGGTGACAGAGCATTTGCCGTTGCTGCACCCAAGCTTTGGAATAAGCTGCTGTTTAATATCATACAGGCCTCCTCGCTCCCTGTTTTTAAATCTCTTTTAAAAACGCACTTTTACTCCCTTGCTTTTAACTTACCTTAAATGTTCCGTCATTCCCTAGAAATCACTTGCAGTGAGCTTGTTTGTTTGTGTTTTTTATATCTATTTATTTTATGTATTTTTTATGTATCAATGTAAAGCACTTTGGCTTCCCCTGTGGTTTTTTATGTGCTATATAAATAAAGTTGATTGATGTGTACAAAGGCCGTTTTTTGAGATCCTTGCAGTCTGCTAGTTAGATGTCAGGTATTCCAAAAAGTAGTCCAAATTTCCCAGAACCACCGGCCCTCTGCCCCTAATTCTTGCCAACATAACCTCATATGATGTTGTTTCACTCATCAAAGCTTTCCATTCGTTAAATGTTGGTATTGTGGGTGCTTTCCAATATCTCAATACAATTCTGGCAGCTGAAGCCATCCCAACCAACAAAACTGAATGGAAACTTGTTAGTTGTGTAATTTCTGTTTTATCACCCAGAAGGCATAAACGTGGGGAAAATGGCAAAGAGAGTCCTCCCCATGAATCTAAGAAATCCAATACTCTATGCCAAAATGGGTTGACCATAGAACATTCCCAAATGAAATGTGCCCATCTATTTTTTGCATTTCCAACATGTGCTGGTACTTAGTAGTCCTTTTTTTAAAAGCCTGCACAGTGTCCAGTAGTACCGGTGTAGAATTGTATATTGAATGAATTTACCTCTAGTGTCCTTTATATATCTACCATTATCAGTCAAAATCTGTTTCCAAGTATCATTGTCAATCTGACAGTCAAGGTCCCTCTGCCAGATTATCCTCAAATTGTCACATGTGCTGCTGGTTAAATACATAAAATTGCTGTAGAATACTGATAGTCGGTTACTGGGTTGCCTGTTTCATTTGGCTGGCACTTTTTTGTTAAGCAGTGTCTCATCTGCAGGTATTTCCAGAAATCCCCCTTCTCTTGCAGATCATATTCTTGAGCTAATTCAGTGAATTACTTAAATACACCATCTTTATTGAGATTGCTTACTGTATGTATTCCCTTATCTAACCATCTTCTCCAAAATACAGTTTGTTTCCCTATTTTGAGTTTAACCAAAGTGATGCATATTGCTGCTTGTAATATGAAACCTTGTGTATTTACATTTATTTACATTTATGCATTTAGCAGAAGCTTTTATCCAAAGCGACTTCCAAGAGAGAGCTTTACAAAAGAGCATAGGTCACTGATCATAACAACGAGATAGCCCCAAACATTGCGAGCTGCCGAAACATGAAGCATACATTGTGAAAAACCAAATAAGTGCCAAAGGGAAGAACCATAAGAGCATGCAGTTAAACAAGTTACAATTAAACAACATGAAACTCAAAAAGTGCAAGAGTGTACCTGTAGAAAAACAATCAACAGTAAAATATTTCACAGCGAGTACAAGCATTTAGAACCGTTACAAGTAACCAACAAGAGCAACAAGTCTCTCAATAAGAGTCATTGTGATCCTGGAGGAAACTAACATCAGGTCCAAGCATTCCTAAGTGCCGTTGTACTCCCGGAACAAGTGCGTCTTGAGCCTTTTCTTGAAGGTGGGGAGACAGTCAGTGTCCCTGATGGAGGTGGGGTGTTGATTCCACCATTGGGGGGCCAGACAGGAGAAGAGCTTGTGTTGGGACCGGGCGCTCTTGAGCGGTGGGAACACCAGACGGTTGTCAGAAGAAGACTGTAGGTGGCGGGGGGGGGGTGTAAGGCTGGAGGAGAGACTTGATGTAGTCGGGTGCAGTCCCGTTCACCGCTCGGAAGGTCAGTACCAGAGTCTTGAATCTGATACGGGCCGTGATGGGAAGCCAGTGGAGGGAGGTGGGGAGCGGGGTAACATGGGAGCGTCTGGGTAGATTGAAGACCAGATGGGCCGCTGCGTTCTGAATCCTCTGGAGAGGGCGGGTTGCGCCTGCCAGTTTATAAAGAACTGGGGGTTGAAGTCAATTTGTGTTGATTGTGTACGTGATGCTATTGGAGTGTTATGTGCATGATGACCTTAGTTGAGTGACCCTATTTCATCGACTGTTTTGTGTAAGGTTCTGTTAGTAAGATGCGACTGAACCTTGGGGACTGTCTGATTGTATTACATTCGAAGGGATTTTCAGAAAGTTATGTTTGCTTTTATTTTGCTTGAAACTACATATCCCTCACGAGGGCTTTTAGTTAGCACCTGAGCATTGTTCCAAACAGTGATGTTCTGTTACACTACACATATTTGGACCAAACAAGTTATGGTTATTCACACACACGCAATATTTTGTTTGATAAGAGGCAAGACACAATATACTGAAGTGTTTAGTACTGGCTATATTACGGTGCTATTTTCTATATCACAATTTTCTTTTGTACTTCTTTATGTACACTTTAGGTTAAGTTTGTTATTTTCTATATTCAACTATATTTTCTTATAATCAATTTTTGTATTCTTGTTATTTTTGTCTTTGCCAATAATCATTCCCCAAGGTTGTGTGCGGGTTGGTAAACCCGCAGAGAGGGGTTATGTGGTGGGAAATTGATTATTGGGAAGGTGGCAACCGGAGAAATGTACATGGGGTCAGATGTTGGGGCCTAAGATGGCGGACTGAGGCCTACGCACTTAAGGAAACACTCAGTAACAGGATCAAACCAGAACAGGGAAGATGTCTAGTGAGGAGTTGGTTTGGCAATCTTAGGATGGGGAAAGAGTGTGTGTTTTGATAAGTGTGGCCTGTTATAAGTAAGAACTTGCATAACAGGGGGTTTGCTAGACAATCAACAGGATGGACTCCTGTCTCGAAAGAGGAGGGGGTCTGAAGGGATACATCTGGTGTGGTGGAACAATAGATGTATCTACTCCCAAGGGGTCGAAGTCACGCATTAGGAGTAGAAGTCACGCATCCGAAGTGACAGGTCCTGCTGACCTAAGCCAGATTCAGGAGAGATGGAGGATGTAGGAATGGGTTAAGCATGACGTGGATGGAGACTGAGAGTTGGGGTGAACTGGAGTTGAGATGAAACAAGGACATTGAGAGTGCGCACGCAGTTTTGGGGTGGATAGAAACGGGTTAAAGAACCTTCTAAAAGGTTAGGTCATTGTATCAGCCAGGGCGGGGGTCTGATCCCTTTTTTTCTATATAATGAGATGTCCAAGGAAATGTGAGTGCCTTTTGTCTTTTGCCGTTTTGTCTATACCTGTGTATAACTACCGTGCCGAAATAAACCATCAAGAGCCACCTTGACTTTTTGAAAGATATTCTGTCTCATTTCATTTTTGATCATTCTTCTGGAAGAAGTGAAATCCTTCTACAAAATATATGTCATCTTACCATCATGGTTAGGGTTCCCCAGCGTCCAAGGCTCATCTGAGTCAAAGTGTGTGTCGCCCCCAATCCCAGGTCCAGGGAAGTAGGCGTGGGCCAGGAAGCCGCCCTCACCATCAAAGGGTGAGCTGTCTCCATGGAAACCTGAGGCAAAGATAATAGTGATGTCCACGTCCTTCTTGGTCCGTTCTAGGTCGCTGTAGGGCACGGCCTCGAAGTGCAATGGTGTCACATTCTGCCACACCTTGAATGCCCGCCGGATGGCGTTATGGGTCTCTTCTGGACCCACTTTGGGAGTGACATTCTTTATGCTGTGGAATGATCAGATCAGATAAATAAGCATAACATCAACATAAGTTCCTGTGACAGACCACATCCCACACACTACACATTTAACAAAAACACACAGCATAGCAAACATATATATCATAGATATATCATACTTAACAAAACTAAAGCACCATACTGTCGCAGAGAAATTTCCAAATCATCCATACCATTCTTCATCACCATTATGGAGTACAATTACATTCTTATCAGATCCCACTACTTTAATATCTTTCTTTTCAAGACCCATTATTTTCTTTAAGTAGAAAAAAATGTGTTGAAGGGGCCAGAGGATTGCCGTAATAATTTTGTTTTTGCTTAATTAAGGATTATCAACAACCCACTTCTTCCCAAGAGCACCATGTCTCCCACTCTTCAATCCTCTTCACATACTTCACGCTTAAATTAGGAGGAAAAAGGCTTTTTGAAAATAATTCTTTGTTTTCTTCTACATTGTTGTCCGACAGATTTTAGCTGTTTCCCTCTTCCAAACCCACTTGGTTCAAATTAATGGGTTGTTTTTGTAGGGGGTTAAATATTGGCCAAACAACCAAAACTAATTCCCCTATGGCTTAAAGGAAGATGGGAAACTGAACAGTGTATTAACATGAACCAAATAATGCCAATAGAATTACAGTTATTTGACTCAGGGTTAAATCAGAGCAAGAATGGCCAAAGTAAGGTTAAATGAAACACGCATTTAATAACATTGCAAATGAATAAAATCAATTAAAAGGCAAACATGTTACAAAATGAAGGTTAACTCTTACCTACACTACCATGATTATTGTAAACCAGAGCTAGAAAGCAAGATGTGAGGAAGGAGAAGGAGTACAAGGACAAGCCAGAGCTGAGGAGAAGGTCTCAGGAGATGAAGAATCCACGGGACAATGCATTACAATTTCTTTTATACACAAGACCAACCAATTAGACCAAATCTTTACACAATGGGGTGTGAGAGCCATCAAGTAGAGAGTCCGTCCAGAAACTCCAGACTTTAGCATATGAGAGGTGGGAGCAGGTAGACACCCACCCTTAAATGTTCAAGCTCAGCAGAAGCCTGATACCTATCCATTCATTTGAATCACGTGTGTTATTTAGTACTGGATTATACCAACTGTTTAATTTAAATAGCCTAAATAGTAATTTGACTGCCATCTTCTCCAGTAGATCTTAAACTTGTTTTTGTGACTTGAGGTCTATTAGAAAAAGCTTGATTTACATAATGCTATGAAACATCTCACCTGCCTCTCTCTATTCAGACTGCTGTCAGACTCTTTTCTCTGCCAGACAGATTAATCTCTTGGTTCAGATGGAGTTGCATGGATGACTAAAAAAGATGTATCCAACCCTCAAGTATGTTCTTGTTTAGTGTAAATTCAAAATGAACAGTAAGATGTAACTGCAAGTCTGCTAAATGCATAAATGTAAGTCTGCGTCTCATAAAGACTAGTACTGTATGAGGCTTAAAGTTAATATCACATATTGTTATCACCCAAGGGGCTGATTAAAAGGTAGTCCCTGCACAAACAATTGTGGCAGTGTGTGTGTGTCTGTATACGTGTATGTGTAAATGAGTATAGGAACTTGGGGGAGAAGTTTTAAGGCATTCATGATTTCTGACCACGATAATGTATGCTACAAGGTGTTATCCCACTGACATGGTGATGGGGACGCTATTGTTAATCAGCAACTGCCTACTGAAAGCATGTGCCTTTGCAAACACTAACACATGGTTTGGCAATGGCTTTGTAAACAATATCTTCCAAATGCAAACAGAATACAGACGGTCTGAAACATAAATAATCCAGAACTTCCGATGCATGCAGTAGCCAGAACACTACTCAAGTTTGTGGTTTGGAAATGGGGTCTGCTATTCACTAAATACACTGAAAGCATGGTGGGGACAGAGACAGTTTCAAGGAGTCGAAGAACAGGTTTAGCAAGGCGGTGAGGGAGGCTAAACGACTGTACTCTGAGAGACTAAAACACCAATTCTCTGCAAACGACTCTGCTTCTGTCTGCAGAGGGCTCAGGCAGATTACCAACTTAAAACCCAGAGCCCCCCACTCCACTAACGACTCCCGCCTGGCCAAGACCTGAATGAGTTCTACTGCAGATTTGAAAGACAATTGGACAGTCCTGAACTACCCCTTCCCACCCAAGAGGCCTCCCACCTCCCCCCCTCTACAGTGACGACTCTCTCCATTCAGGAGAGTGAAGTTAACATAATTTTCAAGAGGCAGAATCCCCGCAAAGCAGCTGGGCCGGACTCTGTCTCTCCAGCCACCCTCAAGCACTGCACTGACCAGCTGTCTTGCGGTGTTTACCTACATCTTTAACACCTCCCTTGAGACATGCCATGTGCCAGCCTGTCTCAAGTCCTCCACCATCATCCCGGTGCCCAAAAAGCCAAGGCCAACAGGACATAATGACTACAAACCCATGAAGTCTTTCGAGTGCCTGGTGCTGGCACACCTTAAATCCATCACAGACCCTCTACCGGACCCCCTGCAGTTTGCCTACAGAGCCAACAGGTCTGTGGACGATGCAGTTAACATGGCCCTCCACTTCACCCTACAGCACCTGGACTCCCCAGCATCCTATGCCAGGATCCTGTTTGTGGACTTCAGCTCTGCCTTCAATACCATCATCCCCGCCCTGCTTCAGGACAAGCTATCCCAGCTGAACGTACCTGATTCCACCTGCAGTTGGATCACAGACTTCCTGTCTGACAGGAAGCAGTGCGTTAAGCTGGGAACACAAGTCTCTGACTCCCCGTCCATCAGCACTGGATCACCCCAGGGCTGCGTCCTTTCTCCTCTGCTCTTCTCCCTGTACACCAACAGCTGCACCTCTAGTCATCTGTCTGTGTTTGCGGACGACACCACCCTCATTGGGCTCATCGCTGGTGGAGACGAGTCTGATTATAGGGGGGAAGCGGCCAACCTGGTGACCTGGTGCAGCCAGAACAACCTAGAGCTCAATGCTCTTAAGACAGTGGAGATGGTTGTGGACTTCAGGAAGAATACAGCCCCACTCACCCCCATCACCCTGTGTGACTCCCCAGTCAACACTGTGGAGTCCTTCCTCTTCCTGGGCACTATCCTCTCCCAGGACCTCAAGTGGGAACTGAACATCAGCTCCCTCACCAAGAAAGCACAACAGAGGATGTACTTCCTACGGCAGCTGAAGAAATTCAACCTGCCAAAGACAATGCACTTCTACACAGCCATCATTGAGTCCATCCTCACCTCCTCCATCACCATCTGGTACGCTGCTGCCACTGCCAAGGACAAGAGCAGGCTGCAGCGTATCATCCGCACTGCTGAGAAGGTGATTGGCTGCAATCTGCCTGCCCTCGAGGACCTGCACACCTCGAGGACCCTGAGGCGAGTGAGGAAGATTGTGGCCGACTCCTCCCACCCTGGTGACTCCCTGTTTCAGTCACTCCCCTCCAGCAGAAGGCTGCGGTCCATCAGGACCAATACCACACGCCACACGCCACAAAAACAGTTTCTTCCCTTCCGATGTTGGCCTCTTCAACAAGGCCAAGGGTTCACACTGACTTCATTCACTTCACTCTCTCTTTGGCTCTCAACGAAGGCAGTCGCATTTTCTTTCCCTCTCCTCCCCCTGACCTTCCCTGCTTGCTTCCCTGCTTGGCTTCTATCGTATTGTCTAGTTATTCACAGAGAAATGCTCTGAAGTTTCAATCATTTGGATAGTTTTTGATGATATTACTCAAAATGAAATACTTCGGATAGGGGCAAAGTGGATCGACTACAACCACAGAAAGGAACAACCTGAGAGGACTGAAGCCCAAGGAGAACAGAAGTATTTTGGGCTGCTCTCCCAGACTGACCACAGGCAAGCAAGCTAAAGCTTGTTCCCTGTAGAACTATGGCTTGCAACAACTGCAAACAACTTACTCAGAGGATAGTCGAACTGGAGCTAAGAGTCAGAACCCTCTTAGATATCAGAGAGACCGAAGACTTTATAGATTCCATGCTACCTAGCCCGGAGGCTAAGCTACCGGCCAATGAGCCACCCTTGGAACCAGCTTTCTCTCCACCGGCTGGTGGACCGGATGAGTCATGGCCTGCTCTCGGCACTAAACCAAAGAGGCCTAGCGCCGCTTCTACCTTCATTGGAGAGGGGACTGGCACCAAGGATAAACAGCAAAAAAAAGCGAGGCAGAAACTCTTCCCGCATCACCTCTCCTCCTGTCACACTCAGAAACAGATTCGAACCACTGGGAACTCTCTCTCCCTTGTGTGTGGAATCCAAGGCGAAGAGGCACAGGAGTGCTAGCCACACAGCTAACAAACATGAAGGGCCCAGATCTGCGACACACCATGATGGTAGCTACTACACACATGCAAATCCAACACATCGTCTGCTGCGACCGGGAGCCCCCCATTTCACTCCAAGCCCCTCTCGGACCACTCGGGGCGCTGTTCGACCCCCTATCAAGCCAAATCAGAAAACAATACCACAGGATTATCAAGATCCAAGGTATGCTAAGACTACCCACAGCACAGAACTGGCTCCGCAGCTACTGATAAGGCAAACGTTATGGCCACATATGGCCACTATCTTGATTGGAGATGCCATGACAGCACATGTTAAACTGGCAAAGACAGAAAATATTTGTCTTAGCTAGAGATGCTCCGATCAGGTTTTTTGGTGCCGATCACCGAAATCAGTATCTGCCGATCCGATAATACCGATCACCGATCACGGTGTCGACTCCCTAACCGCTCAGCCATCTGACCCCCTGAATTGACAACCATCCGTTCTATTGCAGGGAACATGCAACATTCCAGTGTTGAAGCTCTCTCGCTTACTATAAAATGTGTAAATAATAATAAATATTAAAATAATAATAAAAAGATTAATCTTTAAATAAAAATCACAACAATAGAATCACATGTGCAACATTCCACTCTCTAGAGGTTCTCAGGAGAACTTGGAGCTTATACAGTAGCTTTCCTGTGGAAAAATAATAATACAAACTTAACTGCAACATAAACAGGCTATAGACAAATATCCAATATGTTTCAAGTCAGTCAGTTTCAAGTTCAAAATATGTATATCTATCTGTATAGTGTCTCACTCACTCTCACATACTTCATTCACTCTCTCACTTCACTCACGCACGCACTCACTCACTCGGAGAGGGGGCATACTAGAGTATTCAAACCTTACTTCTGATTAAGCAGCATCACTGGCAGATTTGCCTTGATAAATATAAGCATATCAGCATTTTTAGGAGTCAACCTGTTCCTCTTCTCATCTAAAATATGTCCCGCTGTGCTGAAAAGTCGTTCGCTATCTACACTTCTACTTGGTGCGGAGAGGAAGACTCGTGCTGCTTGTGCGAGAGCAGGAAAGAGGTCTTTATTGGCCTTCCAAAAAGCAGTGGCTGTCCGTGACTGTCTTCGTTCGAATGCGGGGCTCACAGAGTACTGTAACGTCGCACATGTGCGATTCTGAAAATTCCAACCGACTATTTTCCGATAGACAAAAACTATGACAAAGGCTATAGTATGGCTTCAAAATGTACAATTAGGAGGCTAACAAGTAACACTAGCAGGTAGTAGCATTGCTACGAGTATTATGCTAGTGTAACCGAGCGTTTTGGCCGTCCCTATACTTCAGTATTATATGAATAAGGACTCGGAAAACTCCATTCACGGAACGGAACGAGCCACTTTACTCAAGCGCCCCCAACATTAGACAAATCCACCACATTACAACCACACTTCCGTGTTCCACCTTTTCACAATAAGAGCCTATACAAGAACTAGGTTACATAACTCCCCTCCTCCAAGAAGAAACGTCCCCGTTTCCACAAATCAAAACTGCAGTGCACCCAAAAAAACTGTCACACTCACAGTAACCTGCCACATTACCAAGGGGAAAAAAAAAAAAAATCAACCCGTATACCCTCACTCATAAAGCATGGAGCATCTACCCCCCCATTCAGAATCAAAATAGTTAATATTTCAACAAACAAGTAAATAACCACATTAACTTGTGAAACTCAACGAAGGTTACAGTACAAATGGTATAATTCAGCTCCTCAAAAATAACAACGACCGAACATACAAAGAGCATGTCAATCTGAATTTCTAGGACGGATATCATACCACATTGTGTTAGACATGTTGCCTACATTGGAATTAGTTTGTTAACCATAACTGACAAAGTCCCTGAAACGAACTGGCTGTGTCACAGTTCTTCCCGAACGCGATACAGTCTGTCGTGGCACCTCGGTGCCTGTAACCTGAGCAGTTCCTGTGCCAACAGCAACGAGGGGCTCCTCAGCCGTCCAGTCCCCACAGGAGGGTCCCTCGTCCGGTTGTGAATGGGCATGAAGAGGGGGGGCCGGAAGGCCGCCTGAAGAGCCAGGAAGGAGTGGCAGAGTATAACGTTTCAGTCTGTCGTAATGGACTACCTGCGCCCGTTCGTCCGAGTCCAAAGGACAGGCAATACGATAGGTGAGCCCATGTTCTCCTTGAGAGCCCAACACCGCAAGGACACTGTATGGTCCCTTCCAGTGGGGAGCGAGCTTCATACGGTCCTCTGTGGGATTGTGAAGCCACACCAGATCTCCTTCTGCATATGGTGTGTGGCGGACGGCTCCATCATAGTACAGTTTTTGTTTCTCGTGTGCTTGGACACCGCTCTGTCTGGCACCACCAAACACCGTCTCCAGCTTCCCTGCCATAGAGGTCACAAAGTCAGCATGAGAAGAAGGTAATTTTGATGATACCTGTGATGGCACCAGCACATCCACTGGGACCCGAGCTTCCCGTCCATGCACCAAATAGTAGGGAGAGTAGCTGGTGCTGGAATGAACAGATGTGTTATAGGCGAACGCCACATGCTTCAGATAATCGTCCCATTCACCACCACAAGCAAGCAGCGATTTGGCAAGCTGGTCAATGAGGGTCCGATTAAAACGTTCAACCATGCCATCCGATTGTATGGGGTAGTGCGTGTCTTCTTAATACCTAACAGTTGACACAGTCTCTGCACAATCTCAGCCTCAAATTGCCGACCCTGATCACTGTGAACAGTCTCTGGAATACCATGAACTAAAACATAGTCCTCAAACAAACACTGTGTTACAGACTGGGCTGTTTGGTTAGGCAGAGCATACAGGTTTACAAACTTGGTAAAGTAGTCTTCTACCACTAACACATATCTGTTACCCTTAGAAGTCATAGGCAGTTCAAGAATGTCAGTTGCGACTCTCTGAAATGGTAGAGTAGCTTGAGAACCCCCCATTGGCGCTCTATGTTTGGGCGCTGGGGCTCTGCGGGTTTGGCATGGGATGCACTGCTCGCACCACTGTTGAATATCTTTGAACATAGAGGGCCAATAACAAGTTTGCCTTGCCCGTTCCCATACACGCTCCGCTGAAAAGTGTGCAGAGGCAGGGCCCCCGTGCAGGTGCTGCAGCACATCAGGAACCAGCGAGGAGGGCACAACTACTTGACACATGTCACCCCCTGTGCGGGAAGATTTCAATGTCCGGCAGAGCAGTCAATTTTTAACAGAAAGGCGGGGATATTCAGTCCATAATTTCCAACATTGCCGAGAGCTACCTTTCATGTGCCCCCGCGGCGGTCGAGACCCACTGCCTTCAATCCATTGCAATACTGCACTTGTGTCAGGATCAGTTCTTTGCAGCTCTCTTATTCCAGTCCGGTCATGTGAAAGTGCATGCACGAAAGACCTGTCGGACTCACGGTCAGTGTCCATTTGTTGTGCTGTGGTGAGACCAGAGGTGTAGGGGTCCACAGCAGACGGCGGAGACAATAAAATGTCTGGCTGGGGAGCAACTGGCGGGGTGTCTGAGTCCACAGCATTCACCTGAGCAGCTGTCTCCTGACAATTGTTATTCACCACACTAGACCCTGGGTTTGGAGGCCGCCTTGAGAGAGCGTCCGCATTGACATGCTGTTGACCCTCTTTGTGCTGCATGACCCAGTTAAAAGGGTCCAGTTCTAACACCCATCTTGCTCTCCTTCCTGTGGGGTCTTTATCAATTGACATGCTTCGAAGGCCAAGCAGAGGCTTATGGTCAGTTATAATGGTGAAGGCAGCTGATCCAATGTAGTGTCTGAATTGGCGTACAGCCCACACCACAGCCCACAACTCTCTGTCGAATGTGGACCAGCGCCTTTCGGTGGGAGCCAGCGACTGACTAGCATACACAACCACTCTCTCCAGCCCTTCTCTATCCTGAGCCAACACAGCCCCCACAGCATCGTTGGAGGCATCTGTATACACTTTAAAGGGAATATGAAAGTCCGGCATTGTGACAACTGGGGCAGATGAAAGTATCCCTTCAAATACTCAAAGGCTGCTTCACAATCAGTTGTCCACTGGAACGGTGTGTCTTTGCATGTCAAGCGGTGCAGAGGGGCTGCACGCTGGGAAAAGTCCTTTATGAAACGTCTATAGTAAGAGCAAAGGCCCACAAATGCTCTCACCTCGGTCGGAGTCTTTGGTGTGGGCCACGTTCTGACTTTGTCGGTGTTTCGAGGGTCTGGCTGCAGGCCATGACGGGACACAACATGGCCGAGGAACACCACATGGTCTTGGGCAAGATGACACTTTTTAGGGTTTAACCTGAGGCCAGCTGATTGGATCCTGGAGAACACTTCCCGCAGTGAGGAAAGGTGCTCCTCAAAGGTGGGGCTGTAGATCAGTACGTCATCGAGATAGACCATGCACACCTGCCAGGGAAGCCCTCTGAGCACCAGCTCCATCATACGCTGAAACGTGGCAGGTGAGTTAGTGAGGCCCATTGGCATCGACCGCCACTGGTAGAGGCCCCTGCCGGTTGTGAAGGCAGTTTTCTCCCTGTCGTCCTCAGCAACCTCCACCTGCCAGTACCCATTTGTGAAATCCAGGGTGGTGAACCACAGGGAGCCAGCCAGCGCATCCAGGGTGTCATCCACCCTGGGAAGAGGATGAGAGTCTTTGACAGTTATACTGTTCAAGCGACGATAGTCAATGCAAAACCTCCACTCACCATTCTTCTTCCTCACCAGAACGACAGGCGAGGCCCAGGGGCTACAGCTTTCCTCAATCACCCCATCAGCTAGCAGGGCCGTTACCTGCTTGTCTATCTCTTCTCGCTTGTCTGGTGAGGTCCGGTAGGCACGCTGTCGCATGGGGGTATGGTTGCCAGTTTTTATGTGGTGTTTTATAAGTGTACACTTGCCTGTCAACCTTTTTGATGTGCTGAATATCTCCCTGTGTTCTACTAGCAGAGCACCCAGTAGCTCTTTCTGCTGCTGACTGGCGGGCGAGTCCTCTAGTGACACAGGGGGCAGCTCCGTAGGTGAAATAGCAGAGACTGTCTCGACATCAATCTGTGGGAGTGATACAAGCTCGGACTCATCCACCGAGAAAAACTCCCCCAGGTGCATACCCTCTCTGAGTACAATGTCTTGATCCGTAGGGTTTAAAACACGGGCTGTTGTAACCCCATCTCTCACTGACGTCACTGTGTGAGCCACTACACACCCACATTTGTTTTGGAGGTTGGGTGCTAAGTAGCCCACAAAGTCAGGGAGCTGGTCAACGAGGCCAGCTGGAGACACATTTACTGGAACCAGCATCTCACTGAGTGGTGGTATTGTTGTGGCCGTGGTAATGGAAATATTGCAACACGCTGGAATCAAGTCTTTGCCACTTAAAAGGGGAATCACCGTGTCCCACAATTGTAGTTTGCCACGGTTATAGTCAAGTAGTGCATGGTTAACTGTAAGAAAGTCAAGTCCCAACAGTGCTACCTGTGTGGACCCCCGCAGCACATGGAACACGTGTTGCCAGGAGTATTCCCCTAGACGTAGAGTCGCAGTAACGGTGCCCAATGTATCAAGCATCTGGCCATTCACAGCACGTGCGGCAATAAAGTCTGCATTTAAGGGCCGTTTACGTAGTGCTGGAACTGACATGCGAAAATCAGAACTGATAAATGACTCCGTTGCTCCTGAGTCCATTAATATATTGATTTCAGTCCCTTCAATGCTGCCTCTTACATAGGAGGTATGTTGTTGCTCTGTTGTGTCATGTATTTGGATGTTACCTGTTGAGAGGAGAAGCGTTTCTCGCTCAAAAGGGCCCCCAAGTGCAGTAGCTGGTGTTTGGGCCGCAACATCAGCTACATCTCTTTTCCCGACAGGTTGGCAGGATCCTCCCTCTTGGGAGAGAGAAAACGCACCCCTCGTCTCCTCTGTGCATCATCCTGGAAAGAGCCTCTGGTAGGTCTCGTGTCCCGCCAAGTTGGAGAGGGGGTTCTGTCACCAAATGAACCCTTGTAATCCTGTCTTCCACCAGGACCTCCTTCTGCTTCTCTTTCACGCCAGCCACGGTCAGGTGAGCGCCCCCGTGGGCGACGCGACTGGCAGCCCTGCTCACCACACATACACGGGAATTGGCCTCCACGCACGGGGTGAGAGCTTTTTCTTTCATCTCCCCAGCCACTGCTTTTCAGTTTATTGTTTTCCTCTGCCATTCGCCTCATTTCCACTCTCATTTCTCTCATATCCTCAGTAAGTCTGTCCATGGTTCTGTACAAACCACCTCCCCCTTCAAATATGGAGTGCACCAAAGCTGCTGCACCGCCTCCAGTAGGAGTCTGGCGTATCTGATTGTTGCCATAGTCAATCTTTAAAGCCTCTCGAGCCATCTCACATCGGCCGGCGATGATAAGGGCCTCATCCAGATCGGTGGCCCCCTGCTCGTGACATTTAGCTCTCAGGGCCGGGTCAAGCCCCGCTAGAAACCTGCGAAACTTCTCTTCATTCTGAGCTATGTCGCCGTAGCCTGGGAATGCTTCCAGAACTAGCTTGCTTATATCTGCTGCATAAACCTCTAAGCTCTCACCCGGAGCACGAAGGCGGGCAGATATGTTTGCTCTGAAACAGTCTAGAAAATGTTTTTGTCCAAATGCCCCCTGCAACCTCTCCTTTACGGCATTGTAGTCGGCCTGAATGGCTGCGGGCAGGCTATCCCATAGTAGAAAAGCAGCTTTGGTAAGACGTGTTGGCAAAATCCTGACCACTTCAAAGTCATAGTCACCTCCAGTGCCTTCCACGAGCGCTCTCACTGCAACCTCATACTGCCTGGCCCAGCAGGGGAAGCTCTGCTTTTCCTCTCCCGCAAAGGGTGGAGGAAGTTCAATCTTCACGTTGCTGGAGAACGGTCTGTCTCCGCGGCGCTGCCTGTAGTCCAACGGGTCCTCGTCAAACTTCCACATTTTGCTGTTTATTTAATTTATTTGTAGCTTTCTTTTTTTTTTTTTTTACTGAGTTCACAACGATGATAAGATAAAGGGTGAAGTCCTCACGCTGGGCGCATCGCAGATTCTCCCCACGTGTTAGCTAGACTGTACAGCTAAACTAAACGGAGCTAGCAGTGGCTAGTAACTTAGCTAAACTTTTCAACAGTTTTGTCCGTTTCGCACTTATCTTCCGATGGGCGTCCGAGCAGAACTAATCCCACCGCTGTCACCAATGTAACCGAGCGTTTTGGCCGTCCCTATACTTCAGTATTATATGAATAAGGACTCGGAAAACTCCATTCACGGAACGGAACGAGCCACTTTACTCAAGCGCCCCCCAACATTAGACAAATCCACCACATTACAACCACACTTCCGTGTTCCACCTTTTCACAATAAGAGCCTATACAAGAAATAGGTTACACTAGGTTGCTAGGTAACGGAAGCTAACTAAAGATAGCTAGCTTCCGTTTTGGAAAAATAACTGGTGGAATCGTCGGAAATATTTAGAACTCACGCATCTAAAGGTTAAAGAATCATTTCTTACCACTGGCGGCTTGAAATGCCTATCTAACGTTTTATTGAAACGTCTCTGATAGTAGTTCTCGCAGATTTTATGTCATCTGATCGGCCATGTTTGATCGGTCGTTTTGAGAACGCCGATCAAAACCAATAATGGGAATATCGGCCGATATGGATCGGCGCCGATCAGATCAGAGCATCCATAGTCTTAGCAACACATCTGTCGAGGAATTGTCGTCAGAGGTACAAACAATCCTCAACAATAAACCAAACAACCCTAAGATAATCATCCACACTGGCTCGTTTGATATCCTACACAAGAAAACTGGCACTGAGATACTTAAAAAACATTTCACCCAGCTACAGAACACACTCAACAGATATCAAGATGTATTCATCAGTGGACCGATTGCATGTTTTTGCAGAGGAAAAGAAGCCTTCAGTCGACTCCTATCTTTCAACACATGGTTGGCATCTGTCTGTCTGACACACAAACTGAGATTTATCGATAATTTCAATGTGTTCTGGAACTGTGCAGACCGTTTTCAAGCTGACGGACTCCACCCAAACCGTAGAGGATCTCGATTACTAACAGCAAACATCAGTCACGTGCTCCTGACCACAAATCTTTCTCTCCCTATCCCTGTTGTGTCTAAGCTGACTGACGCATCCCAAACAACCTCCCATGGAACAGAACAGAACATTCAAACAGCCTCCTGCAAGGACATGGGCCCTGCACAGATCTGCACCCCCCGGATGAATTCCCTTGTGATGGAACAGCTCAGTGACATAGACTTTCCCAAAGAAAAGCTACGCTAGGACAGCCACCATGCTATTTCATTAAACATACCGGTCATCATCACAAACAGAAAATGGCATGGTAAAATGCATGGTTACAAACCTGAAACTAGTGTTAGAAGTCACAGAACTATCCATATTCTTCCAACAGATTTATCTACCCCTGTTTTATCTGTTAATACCCCACAGATGAAACTGGCCCTTCTAAATGTTAGATCACTAAATAACAAAACATTTCTAGTTAATTATCTGGTCAAAGAAAACAACTTAGACTGCATCTGTCTAACAGAAACCTGGCTAAACAATGACACGGCAACAGCAACTTTGATAGAAGCGTGTCCGCCCGATTACAGCTTTCACCAAGTTTCTAGGAAATCAAAAAAAGGTGGAAGAGTCGCAGCTATTTTCTCCTCTAAACTGTTGTTCAAAATCACTGAGCTAGGTGAATTCACATCATATGAATATCTTGCTATAGAGCTCAAAACCGAATCAATACTTATTGTTATTATATATCGGCCACCCAAGCACTCGCCAATATTCATACAAGAATTCTCTGAACTATTATCACTATGTGTCACTAGATATGACAAAGTAGTTTTAAACAGAGACTTAAATATCCAAGTAAATAAAAAAGCAGACGCAAGAACTATTGAGCTCTTAAATCTCCTCGACAGTTTCAATCTACCTCAACACATAACAGACCCAACACACCGGCACGGAAACACACTAGATCTAGTGATAACAACTGGACTAAATATCAATAATATTTCAATAACTGATCTACCCCTCTCAGACCATCATTATATACTTTTTAATGTGGAAATTATCCTAGTCCATAGAAGATATTTAGACGATACAGCTATGATGACATTTTCTGAACAATTTGCTCTATATGAGCCGACTAATCATGATTACTCTCTGAATGAAATGGTAGAGAACCTCAATGATGCACTATTATCTATGTTAGACTCTGTTGCACCACTGAAAACCAAAAAGAAGTGCACAAGCAGAACCTCCCCATGGCTGAGAAATAAAAATGTTAGTGAAACGAAAAGAAAATGCTGTGCAGCAGAGAGAAAATGGAGGAAAACAAAGATCACTATCCACTACAATATCTACCAAGATACACTAACCACCTATAACAAAACCATCCGTCTAGCAAGGAGAGAATATTTCTCCAACATTATTACAGAAAATGCCAGAAATTCCAGAGTTCTTTTCTCCACCATTGACCAGCTGCTAAACACTGTCCCTGTCCCACCTCCATCCTCAGCAGTTAAATGTGAAGAGCTTGCTTTGTTCTTCAAGAACAAAATAACTTTGATCAGAGCTAGTATTATTAATAGTGGGGTCGAAACTGACATCAATAGATTCTGCAACATAACCATGAGCACATTTACCTGTATCACACTTAGTGAACTTTCCAAAATTGTCAGCGAATCTAACTCCACAACCTCAGATATTGATCCTATACCCACAACAATCTTTAAGCGAGTGTTTGATAGTGTCTCAGGTCCGGTGCTAGAGATTATAAACACATCCCTTAGAACTGGCGTCTTCCCAGATGCCTTCAAAACAGCTGTTGTAAAGCCCCTATTAAAGAAACCCAAATTGGATAACAGTCTACTTGCAAACTACAGACCAATATCAAAGCTTCCATTTATTAGTAAAGTACTGGAAAAGATAGTTTTAGTCCAATTAAATTATTTTCTTGAAGAAAATAACATCCTGGAAGTCTCGCAGTCAGGTTTCAGGAAATATCACAGTACTGAAATTGCTCTCACCAAAATAATTAGCGACCTCAGACTAAACTCTGATGCAAATAAAGTCTCTATCCTTATCCTGTTAGATCTCAGTGCAGCATTTGATACCATTGATCACGACACCCTAATTGATAGACTGGAAAAGCTTATTGGGTTCACGGATAGTGTATTGAACTGGATGAAATCATATATCACAGGAAGGAAGTTTTATGTTAGTTTAGGAGAGTTTAGGAGACCATAGGTCCAAGAAACATGAGAACTGCTACGGGGTTGCTCAAGGAAGCTGCTTAGGTCCATTACTTTTTTCTCTTTATATGTTACCACTCGGCGACATAATCAGAGAACATAACATAGATTTCCATAGCTATGCGGATGACACACAACTATATATATCCATTGAACCCAACGATGCAATGGCCATCAATTCCAGTACCAACTGCCTGTTGGCAATAAACAAATGGATGAATGATACCTTTCTTAAATTAAATGAAGACAAAACCGAAGTCCTACTATGTGGCCCCAAATCCAAAAGAGAGATGCTTACTAAGAATCTAGGAGGCTTAACCCCCTGTCTTAAACCAGAGGTGACGAGTCTCGGTGTAATCCTGGACTCAGATTTGAATTTCAACTCTCACATTAATAAAGTGACCAAAACAGCTTTCTTTCACATGAGGAATATAGTAAAGGTACGACCATTCATAAACCAAAATAATGCAGAGAAGTTAATTCATGCTTTTATATCCAGCCGGCTGGACTACTGTAACACACTTTTCACTGGTCTTCCCAAGAAAACCACTGAAAGACTACAGCTCATTCGAAATTCTGCAGCTAGATTATTATCCAAAACTAAAAGGAAAGAACACATTAGTCCTGTCCTAGCTACTTTACACTGGCTCCCCTTTACCTTCAGAATTGACTTTAAGGTCCTTTTCCTCACATACAAAGCTCTACACGGACAAGGACCTAGCTACATTGCTAACTCCCTTATAAACTACACCAGCTAGAACACTGCGATCATCAAATGCAGGCCTATTAGAGGTCACCAGAAGCAGTCATAAGAAGTTTGGTGATTCTGCCTTTGTCAATTATGCCCCAAAACTATGGAACAAATTACCCATAAATATTAGGGAAGCAAACACGCTAGACATTTTTAAAAGACAGCTTAAAACCTTCCTTTTTACCTAAGCATTGAAGTAATTTTTATCTCAGAAGGGTTTTACTACTTTTATTAGTTATATTATTGTTTTTACAGATTTGCTATTTTAATTATTACTTTTATCACTTGTATTATTGTTTTTATTGATTTTATGTAAAGCACCTTGAGCTACAATTCTTGTATGAAATGTGCTATATAAATAAAGTTTTACTTACTTCATGACTCAATGCCCTTAAAACACACTGCTTTTTGCACTGCACAATACAATCTTGTACCATTTGTATTTTTTGTAATTTGTATTTTTTGTATTTTTATATTGTAAATTACTGCAACTTATATTTTATTTTATATTTTATTGTATAGTTTATTTTAATATAATTCCACTTAGTATTGCTAGTTATGTACCCTTAGTTAGTCCTCATATTACAATTTTAGATTCCTATATGTTTAATGTTGCACCTTCCTGCCAAAGCAAATTCCTTGTCTGTGCAAACTTTCATGGCGAATAAAATCCATTCTGATTCTGATGTTGTCTGATCAAAAAACACACAATATAAATAACTTCATGCCAATGTTACAAGTAAGAAATATAGCTAGTCACATTTACGTTCGCTGGTGTGTTGAAGTTTTGGGTCGAAAGCAGTCTGTTTAAATCTTAGGCAGTCGTAAACAAATGTGTAATCCTATCAAAAGGTTATTTTGAGAAAGTATTGCTTTGAGCCACTCGTGGCGCTTCGCAGCTCTTTGCAACACTTCAGCGCGCTTTGCAGCCAGTGTGTCCCAGGTGTTACGTGGGCCACCTGAACATTTTCAAAGCAGGAAAAACCCTGGATTCTTTTTCTGTATCATGTTGGTTTGGTGGTGCTGTGATAGAATTTTAGGACATAGTTATAATGCATGTGTTTTATAAGCGGTAATCTGTAAACTCCTTTGTTCATTGATAAAGGAGACAGTGAATGTATACTTTCCTCTGGAGAATGGGTGTAGAATCTTAAATGACTATCTATCTTGTAAGGAAAGAAGTTAGATCATCTTAAGGTATTCATGACCTGTTGTTTTATGATACCTAACTAAGGAGCCAGAGGTGTGGAGGTTGGGGGACTTTTGAGTTCTCATGACCTGAGGGATTAGTTTACATAGATCAGTTGATCCAGCTGCTCTGAACTTTTGGCCAAGGAGATTGTGTCCTGTGTTCTGTTTGTGTTTAATTAAAGGTATCTTTACTATCTCCTCCTTTAGAGAGGGAGCTGTGACATCAAAGGACTTTGGGACACTTGGCCTGGGGTTATATTGTCTTAACTGTCACTGAGACCAATCACAGAGACCGCGACATTGATTGATTGACCATCTAGAACAGTGGTTCCCAAAGTGGGGGGGGGGGGGGTCGCGAGATGATTTCCAGAAATAAGGAACATTTTAAAACAATTAGAAATAGCATATTTTAGCCAAAATTTAAAGTTAAAAATAGTAGTTAAATTAATGCATGCAAATGAAAAAGCCATCTGCCTTTTGATTCTCCATTCACTGTAAGTACGGCAAACCATCTGACATCCGACCAGGAGGATGCATTAGTTGAACTGTCAAGCGACCGAACTTTAAAGGCAGGGTTCTCAGCTAAGACACTGGCTAAGTTTTGGATTTCAGTGGAGAAGGAATACCCATGGCCGGGAACTAGGGGTGCTGCAGCACCCCCTGACAGCACGAGAATTAAAAATAATATGACTTGAAAATCATATTATGGCCATTGGGAGCACCGGGAGAAGAATAACGATGGAAAACCAGGCTAAGAAACGTAAGGGTGGGACTGAAAAATTAAGAGTCAAAAAGACATCACCTTCACTAGACAAGGTTTTACCAATTGAAAAATGTCTATGTTTATTTACACAAAGCTCAAAAACAATTTTGCGCTCAAATAAAGGCCAAAACATTTCGCTACGCGCGCTCACATTAACTATCGAACTCCCGAACTAGGCATCACATCAAACACAGAATGGGCATGCATTAGCAGGGCAGCTGTGGTTGCATATACGGGGACCGGATCTGGTGGGCCGGTCTGGTTCAAAGTCCAGGGCCTATTTTTACTCCCACGTATACGTAAACCACCTCCGTGGATGCGGGGGTCGCGAGTCACTGGAACCATTATTTTAGGGGTTGTGGGCTGAAATGTTTGGGAACCCCTGATCTAGAAGACCATTTGTTATAAGTTTATATAAGCCAGTGTGTGTGTGTTGTTTTGGGCCACTCTTCCGAACGACCTGTAGCTTATACATGTCCTTCATTATGACGGGTCACAGAGTACTCAGTTTTTTAATGTTTTTTACAAACTAAATAAATTGTATTTGAACCGCCATCTTGACTATTCAAACTACACAGCACCGTCAGAATTTTCCATCACAGTGCCCACAAATAAAATCTGAACATCTCTGCAGGTTGACTTACACCCTGAAATAGATGAAGCAACATTATAGCAATAAACTGAGGAAGAGGTTGAAAAATGCATACACATTTCTGGAAGAATGAAAGACACCAGGGGCCTCATGTATAAACGTTGCGTACGCACAAAAAGCTTACGTACGCTGGTTTTCACGCACACTTTGTGATGTATAAAGATTTACTTGACGTGAGAATGTGCGGGCCGTCACGGAAAGTTTTGAGCAGACGTGAGTATGTGCGGACTGTCCGCAAAGTCTTGTCTGGCTCTGTAACGTGGCGAATTCTAACTGAAAAGTGCCGAAACTCACCAACATTACAAAATAAAGTTTCCACTAATACGTTTATAACTTTGACTATTCAAAAAACATACAAATAAAAGTTTGATCATTAATGTGGATGATCACATCAAAATGCCAAAACCCAAAACGGGAAATGCTATATAGCCTTCTGTTTAATCCACCACCACTTAATAACTTCTGTTAAACTAGAGAGAGTCAAACGAACGACAAAATCACTCAGGAAATGCATGTCACGCTAACCCTATAGCTGCCATGCTGTCACGATGCGCCACCACTCGTTTCTTCATTTAAAGTTTTACATCGGACCATTTCTTCTTAATTTCTGCCATGGTCCGGTTCTCTGAACCCACAGCATTTATGGCCCTATAATAATAATAATAATGATTTTATTTGTAATGCACTTTACATTTAGCTAAATCTCAAAGTGCTACAGGTTAAAAACAAGAAAAGGTGCAAATAGTTTCCACTCCGCCGACTTTCTTTTGTCGCTAATACCTGATGACAGGCCACCAAACAGGACACATTTTCTCGCCTCCACCTGTCAGAACTTCGATCTCACAGTCACCGTATTTCTTCGAATAAACGCTGCGGTGTTTAACGTTCATTTTTGGTGCGGCGTTTATTCGAGGGCGACGTTTATTCGAAGAAATACGGTAATTCAGACAAAGAAATGACCTCAGGAGCGCATTTATAGCCTATCTGCATATTAATTTATGGGAGGAGGCAAGGCGGGGTCAGTGGCTCGTTCACGTGCGGTCCATCTCACGTTGATTGTGATTTATAAAGGAAAGGTATATGCAGGACCTGGCGTACGACCGGTTTTATACATGTGAATATTTCTGTGCGTAGGTACTTTTCGAGTTTTGGCCGTACGCCATCTTCTGGTATGAAAGCTGCGCAATCCTTTATGCATGAGGCCCCAGGATTTTAAGTTTCTTGTCAGTTGAACGCCAATTGAAGTCAAAATGTGTGAATAAATGGAAGGAATGTGATTGCTATAATCTGTGTGATTATTATGTGATTTCATAATGTTGTTGCTTATCTGTGTGTGTGCATGTGTTGTTGTGCATATTTAGAGAACACACTCCATGATGGTGTGAGGCTTACTACAGATCCGATGTTTTCCTTGGTGTACAGTAGGATGAGTAATCTCTTTTAGATCTATGTGCTAGTCTCGTTAAATTGCTCGTTAAATAGTCTCTCTGGGTCTGACACATGCACATACACAGTCCGGCTCAACCTACCCACCTACCTGTATGTGATATGGTTGTGCTGCCACTTCTGCCCTGTGAGGGCATACCGCCTTTTCCGGACATTGAATTTGGACACCCCCCCTAGCTGGTCTGGGACCCCACACCGGGGCTTCTTCATCCAGCTGGAAAAACAGAACGCCATTTGCTAAGATTTTGAACTGCAACAGGTGCTATGATGAGAATATCATTGTACTATTTACAGCTATAAATGTACCTATGAAGTTGGTACGGATGGTATGGAAAAATACATTTATAATGTGAATATCTGATAGATGCAATATAGTCACTAAATGAATGTTTTCACACACAAGTATACTAATACACACACCCGGTATAATAAAAGATTGCTTTACCTTATCGTGTTATCACTACATCATTACCGATAAGAAGCACAAGGAAACAGAAACAAAAGTGGTATTTTATAGACAATGGTAACAGATTGTTCCTATGAATAATTCTACAGTAAATCAGAAACCTTTCGTCACAGAAAAATTATGTTGCCCTAATTCTCTTCACCACAACCAAACTCACAAATAATTTGTCTACCAAATGATGGTTCAGTTAGGTGTAGACTATCAGATAATAATAATAATCGTTTATTTCGTATGTGATCATACATTTGAAAGGAAAAACAAAAAACGTAGAAGAAAGAAACAAAAGAACAAGAACTACACCGGCAAAAGCTTTAGAAACATTTTTACAGACAGAACAATAAATTAGTAACGACAAGCATTTTGTAGCATACATTCAATCATCGTGGGATCAAAACCCTCCAAAGTTAAAAAACCATTTTTTATACACATAATGTTGTTGACTAGGTCTACTGTGACCTGTCTGGTTTGAGATAGCACCTGACATTTTTTAATACGATTAATATTTACATACAATTCATCACAATAACGCACTGAATATTTATACCTGAGAAAGGATATATTTTTCCCGACGGGAGAAGCAGCACACTTCATTGCCAAATGGCTAACATAAGATACAAAATTATTAGGACTATTTAACATTGACGATATAAAACGTAGTGTTTTTATACATAACTGAGCATTCACATGTAATGTATTTATCAGAGGGCCAAGAAGCCAAGTGTGAGTCCGATAATTTAAATGTAACATTCTACGAACAGCTTTGTTCCACTGAACACATATTGAGTCGAAACCTTTGGAATTAAGTTCCCAGAGCTGTGACCCGTAAAAAGAACAACAGTAACTTTTAAACAACTTACATACTATATCTGGAGATAAATTACCAAAATTACCAATTAGTTTGTTGAAAGCACCATTAAAAACATGACATTTCGATACACAATCTTCTGAATCGCTCAAACTAGAGTGAACAGTATTACCAAGATGTTTAACCTTATCATACCACTTTATAAGGACACCATCAAGATATACCTTATCATCACCAGTAACTGGTGAACCAAACTTTATAGACATAGTTTTCTTTGAATTAAACGTAACATTATACTCCTGAGCAAACCATTGACATATATTTAACATTTCATTGAGACCGCGGATGCTGGGACTGATGAGGGTGAGATCATCAGCGTACCCCAGAGCCCCGGCATAAAAAGGCCCCATGTGACAGCCGAGTTGAGACTTAGATAATGTCACAATCAGGGCCCCGTTCGTCGTAAGGGTTGAAGCTAAGTTAATCAATTGTCCCTTTAGCCCGTTAACATTAGCGAGCTAATTGAGAACCGCAAATATCGGTTCATCGACGGCTGATCCGCATCCAAATCATCTGGTTTATTTCAATCAGGCTAAACTTATCAGGGCAAGTGCACGCCCACGTCCTACTTCAAAAGGCAGGAAAGGTCGATCACCAAAACCGTGATTTTCTAACGGTATGATGGTGGAAAAGACGAAAGAGAGAGCGGTGATAGGCTATTCTCACCATCCGAGCAAACTATTATTATTAAGAAATCCTAGTTGTGGAAATATGTTTAATTCTCATCAATCCGAGATGTGTGCCAATAAGGCCAGGCAACATTACACCCCAATGGGGCAATTTTTTTCCTTTACTCCTATCAAAATGAAACTTAACACAATGAAACTACCCATGAAAAGTACCTTTTTTCTAAGTTTAAATACTTCCCGTCAGAGTCACCAGCAAGTCTCCATGTGGGAAAATGTGGGAAAAGGCATCATCATTGCAGCAGGTGAAAAAGCTCTAGTATCACTGTATGCAAAAAAGATGAATCACTGGATATGCTGAGATACAGGAGATTCTGTAATAAAGTAACTCAGAACTCATCTCCAGTGGAACCTCAAACTCTCCCTCCAACATCAACAGCTGCAAAGTTCCATAGTCTTCGGGTCTTTTTTTGGAGTGGAAAGGGGCAAGTGAACGTATGGACCCAAAAGACTGGGGGTGGCATGTTTTGGATGGGAGATTTATGCCAATAATGACCGATCAGTCTGCAGCACCACCAGATATACTAGATGTAGTCTGCTGTAGTTGCAAGAAAGACTGCAGCACAAAGAGATGCACATGCAAAAAACATGGACTCCCTTGCACTGCCATTTGCGGAGAATGTCGTGGTACTAGCTGCACAAACTCACAGTTGCCTGATTTATCAGATGAATATGACCCAGAGGGGAAGAACTAAGCAAAGAACAAACCAGGAACTTATATAGGGGGTGCCAGAACCAAGAGCCACAGAGAAGGGGTCGAGGATCCAGGCTGGATTAAAAAAATTAAGAAACTAAAATAAAAAACACAAAAAAAAGTCCTCCCCTGTTGTTGCTACCTTGTCGTGGTGGGGAGGCTTGTGTGCCTCCGTGACCCTGAAGACTACTGGCGGGGGTTATACCCCTGGCAGGTACTACCAAGCCAGGCAGTTTTCAGGTTAGAGGCCAGTCTAAAAGCAGCATAGCCATCACCCATTGGCAGTAGGATGATTGGTTGGAGATTGGGCCGATGTATTGGTCCTACATATGAATGGTGTTTCTGCCTATACAAATTAGGACATATTCAATAAGCTCGTGTGCATATTCAAATACATTTCAAAAGAAACTTGTAATACAAAAAATGTTACTTTTCATGGGTAGTTTCATTGTGTTAAGTTTCATTTTGATAGGAGTAAAGGAAACAAATTGCCCCATTGGGGTGTCAATGCTGCCTGGCCTTATTGACACATATCTCGGATTGATGAGAATTAAACATATTTCCACAACTAGGATTTCTTAGGACTTTTAGTATGTTGTTCTGGACACCTCATAGAAATGATCTATGCAAAAAAATGTTTTAACAATTAGTCTGTCGTAAAACGTTACTTTGCCTGGACTATATGCAGAGTCTGAAGCACAGTTAAAGTTTCAAGTAGCTTTATTGTCAATTTCTTCACATGTCAAGACATAAAAAGGAATCGATATGACGTTTCCCACTCTCCCACAGTGAAACATATAAAAAGCACAGGCACAACAGATAAGACAAGACATTTCCTAAAACATAGCGTTACATATTCACATACAGCAGCATAAGCTCATAATAAAGCATAAAGCTTGCTGCGGCGTGTGATATTTGCAATGTACGGCCCGAGAAGGTCTTGCAAATAAATGAGTACTTGTCGGCTGAATCGATATCGCTCAAACAAGAACTCATCCGTGTGAAATAAAGGATCTTGGCAATCGCGAAGAACTCTATTGGTATGGAAAGGTAATCTAACTAAAATATAGCTCCTTGGTCAACTGGGTCTCTCAAAAAGGGAGCTGCCATGTTATTTTCCGGGGGTGTGGCAAGCTTATCCAGCTACACTTACGTTAGCCTGCTCTGGAGCAGGTTAGTGCTAATTGATATGTTACTATGGTGATTTATCGAAAGTTGCTTCCACGAACCAAAAAGAGGGGCGTTTTTTATCTTAGCCTGAAAATTAGCTCGCTAAACCGCTTAGCGAGCTACGACGAATACCCCCCAGCTCATCCATATACACAATAAAAAGAATAGGTGACAACACACCACCTTGTTTTACACCGTTAGACGCACCAAAGACGCGTGACCGACTGTCACCCCATAGTACAGACACTCGCTGACGTGTATAGCTGTCCAGTAATAAACGAGAGATAAGTGGAGGGACACCTCTCCGAATTAATAATTTAAATAATTTACCATAATGAACATTGTCAAATGCTTTACTGGCATCTAACAGACAGCTATACACATCAGAGTGTCTGCGAACATAATAATCAACAGTTTCCATATACATGGCTGTGCAAAGGGTTGTAGACAGACCCTTTTTGAAACCAAATTGTAGTTCAGATGTATAAAAATATTTACCAAATTGATCAAGTATAACGAGATCTAATACCTTACACAATGAACAACACAGAGCTATACCACGGTAATTATCACTAGAGCACAGTGACGCTCGCATGTTTTTTGGTATTGAAACAATGGTAGAGTACAATAAATCTTCAGCTGTATGACCGTGAGTTATCATACAATTAAACAAAATAGATATGAGACAAAATAACCGGTGGGAACCATGTATCAAGTGATCAGAGTCAAAACCACTACCTCCGTCACTCTTACCAGATTTGAGTCTTAAAATACATTTCTTAATGGCATCGACAGGAACATGAATATTGTTAGGATTATCACAGATACCATTGTAAAGATCCCGTTTGACTTCAGCCAGTTCAGTCTGTTTGGTGGGCACACTGGTGAATAATTGTTCGTACTTGGTCACAAATAGTTCAGCTATCTCCTCATTGCCAGAAGCATTATCCACAGTCACTGGAACATTGCGGCTGGCTGGGTTGATTTTCTTCAGTTCTTTCCACATATCGCTATCACAACACTCAACAAGTTTCTGCCTCTTGATGTTAAATTCATCCTTCTTGGCACGTTTGACAGCACGATGATACTGAGACCAAGTCTTTTTCATGATTTCATAAACGTAGCCAGTGTTGGGCTTTCTATTCTCGAGCCAGATCCAATGCCAGAATAGAGACCTATCTCTTTCCGGTTTCACATGTTCTTTCCAGCCAGGTATATGTTTACTGGCTGATTTACTTCGAGGGATATTATTCAAACCAGCTCTAATACTGCAGTTTAAAACATCTTTACACAATTTGTCGATATTAGATAAATGACTTGGATTGTTACACAATACATTACTACATATAACTGTTTCATGAGGAACAACCACATTATTTAGATACATATCCAGACTAAACTTGTAGGACACCCGGTCCTCTTCGGTCGCCTTGTACCAGGCACTCCGCTTCTCACAATGTGAAGATATGTTGCCCGTGACAACAGTATAGTTAACATCACAGAAAAAATTACACTTGACAACATTATGATTGGACGGATTAGTTGCATCATAAAGAACACAACTATTAGTGACACACTCGTACATGTTATCACTGACAATAAAGTGATCAATAACAGACCTGTGATTTAAAGCATGGTTTGTGTAAGTCCAATCAACAGTAGCCTTTGGACTATCCCACACGATTTTAAGGTTGTTTCTACTGACAAAGGCACAAAGGTACCGTGACTGAGCATTATCTCGCGTGAAGCAAGTATTAAAATCCCCACACATAATATAAGCATTACAATTATTTTCTTCCATAGCACATTCAATAGCATCCATAGTGGCCATATACTCTTCAGTGACATGAACAGAAGATAAATTATCACACGGTAAGTACACACAAAGGACTAGAATTTTGTGGTTTACACTGGTCTGTATTGTTACAGATACTTTTTTACCTTCCCTAAGGCTGAGAGTTAACAATAGTATGGCATTTACTCCCCTATGATCCAGCTGCTGAGGTCTGCTCCCGTGTAAAGACTCCTTTTATCTAAAAATGTCTAACTTGAATTCTGTCAGGGAGGATCTGTCTCAAATGTGTTGAGAAGAAAATTGGGACTGTGTCTGGAATAGCCACTATTGTTTAGGGTTAGAAGGCTTATGGCCATCTGTGCTGCATAATAACATATAAAGAACATGGTTTTCTAATGCTCTTAAGGATTGTTTTGCTGATACAGATTCTACCAAACATGTCAAGAGTGATCCTCCATTGAATGTGATTGTTGGTCCTATAGACTATGCTAAATCTGAATCCTGGAAAACCTGGGTTACATGAAGACTAGGGGCGGACGGTTTTAACGGTATAGAAATATACATGTATGAATTTCCCATACGGCTTCTGACTATACCGTGCTGACCATGGTAGAGCCTTCTGGAAAGAAGATTTGCCACAGCCCCATTCTCACCAGGCACGGCATAAAAGTACCATACTTTAACTCAACTTTAACGCAAACATTGCAATCAATCTACGCAAGCAGCCTTCCGCATCCTCATAACAAGGATTGCAAAAATCGAGGAGAGAGGGTGTCTAGTCACCCGGCTTTAAATTCAGAAGCTTACAGAGATTTAAACATCACAAAAAGCAGCATGGAATAGTGTCGCCAAGTAAATAAAAGATACCAAAAGGGTTAGAATTGTGAAATGTTTAATGTCAGCCTACATAATCAAGTATTCAGCCATGTGATCATTTATTATAGCTAGCCATCTACAAATATTGTTTTCTGTCGATCCCATAAAAGTATTGTTGAAAGCTACATATTAGTTCTCATTCGGTGGTAGATCAACTTCCGTTTCTGATAGTGATAGGAAGTTTGGATCATTTTACTGACTAGGTTCTTAGAATCTTGTTCAGTGAAATGAAAATATATTTTTATTGCTTAATTTAGAAATTTTTGTTTCCCACAATTATCTCAAGAACCGCACACTCAGCAAAGTTCATATTTCGCAGATGTCCTTTTTACAATCCAACAGAGTGCAGTGTCGCGATTGCCGTTGTTTGGATAAGCATTTCCCAAAAATAATTTGCTGACAGTTTCACGACAGATCTTTTTCAGCCATGTTTAGCTCGCACCATACGCTTCACTAGCGCGTGCACTAGGAGGCTGTATAGGAAGCTGTATGATAACTTCAGTGAATTACGTTTAGTTAATGAACTAATGCAATTAGGAAAGAAATTCACAATAAAATTCAACAAAGTGCATAATGCACCAGAGTTCTTAGTAAGGAAAATAGGGAAATTCAGTTACGTTAGAAGCCAATTAGCTTATACAACCGATATGGCCAGATTAGTGCTGACTGCTGGCATAAGATTGAATCAGCTGCTTTCATAGGGGTTTCTTTATGGATGAAATGCTGGCTAGCTAACAGAACGACAATATAAAGTGAATATACTTATATATAGTATAGATCTATTAATTTTGTTTGATAAATTAATGTTTTTACTGTGTACAATGTTCGTATGAACACATAATGCGTGATCATTGTCAGCCAACAATAGAATCTTGATAATGTTGGGCTACAACATTTATAGACCAACTGCAGTCTAACCCTCAACGAGTGTGACATACTTTATAATAAATACAATTTTGCTGAATTATTGAAGGGCTAGATAACAATCGTTGAAATAGTAATGAAAGTAATGAAAAAGTCACCAACTATCAACATGGAAATGAATGACAGATTGACAAAAGCAACTTCAATTTCCAACCTTGCCTTGGCAAGAATCGCTATCTAGCGATTGTTAGGGGACCATTGACCCCCTATTCACGCAACAAGTAGCCTAAAGAAAACCGGCTGCACCGTGATGCAAATCAAATAACATCATGCATGACGTACCCAACTGGAAGCTTAGGTAAACAAGTGGTAAACAAAACAAAAATTATGAGTATTTAGTGATGCTAAACATGTGGTTTTATATATTGAGTGACTTCTTCAACCATTTAACTTTTGTAATATGCAAGAAAAGGAAAACTATAAAAATAAAATAAAAAAAACAATGCCAACAACGGCCCCTTTTCATCAGATTGTGTCACGTGTCCTTGTAATACAGTTTCCATACCAGTGCTTTACCCCTTCAGATGCATTTATATAGAGATTTTAAGAAATACAAATATAGTGGTACCGTCTGTGCTTTAAACTATACCGTGATATATATTTTAGGCCATACCGACCAGCCCTAATGAACACATTAACTGAAGGGCATAGAGATGTGTGTGACCGACTCACTCTATAGTGTTCCTGTCCAGTGAACCTGTGACGTTGAGCCCATACAGGCGCTGCATGGCAGCGATAGCACACTGCATGGCCTGGGACGAGCGCAAAATCGACATTCGGGGGTCTGTGGGAAGAAGGTAGCCATACCTCTGGAGCCATGTCTGCAGAAACAAGAGAGAAGAGAGAAAAGGGTTAGAGGTACAAAAACCTTTAGTGTTCAGAGAGGTTTTCAACCACTCATGGCATATTGTACATCAACAGAGCTCTCTCTTATGGCGTGAAAACCAGTGCCAGGAGAGGAAGCTCTGTAAAAAAGATTTGTGTCTCTGTAGAAAAATATTTCTGTACTTGCAAAAAAAGATGTGTCTCTGTAGAAGGAGGGGGGAACACCGCTCCCAAAATCATCAAAGCCAATCAAATATAGCAATTTCTGTGTCCAGTATCATTGGACATTTTCGTCTGTCTATCACACAAAGAACAACAGCAAATAAGAAGAAAACTACAATGCTGATGATTTCAATCGCAAGTCATTTGGTAAGTAGTTAAAATATATGGGCATGTATCTTTAATGCAACATTTAAACATTTTTCGGTTAATACACTCTTAATAGTATAAATTAATGGATAGCTGAATCAAAACGAATACATTTGGCAGACCGGTGTAAAAATTGACCTAATCTCTATGACTTAAACGTCCTTTTAAGTTTTTCCCTTCTCGTGATATTTTCAGGCATTTAGCCTACTCATATTGCATTCATTCATTAATAAAGAACCCCCTTTGAAGATTATTCTACGACGTTACCGGTGTTACGTCCCAACTGGTTCCCAATTTAACTGGTTCCCCAGCTGTGCGTGCACCTATCAGTCTTCGCTATATCTTTTGAAATCAATTCATTTCATAATTGTATATTCTGAACAAATGTAGTGAGCACTACATTACAGCCATTCACGCCATAATAAATGGAAGCTAAGAAAATAAAAGATTCGAGTGGGATTCGATCCCACGAGCAAAAACACATTCCTATAACCCGTTGCATTAGGCCTACATCACGACCTACTGAAGCACACGAGTGTTACAGGAATCCAGTCATGAATTTGTTAATTACGTTGTCCTTCAGGCAACATGTTGTTTTGGTTCTTCTGAATCAACTAGTTACCGTAGACACTATACCGAATGTAGGCTACTCATCACGTATTTGGAGTTCCATTTATTATGGCGTGAATGGCTGTAATGTAGTGCTCACTACATTTGTTCAGAATATACAATTATGAAATGAATTGATTTCAAAAGATATAGTGAAGAAACACTCAGCCATAGGCTACACGAAATCGCATAGGAAACGAATGTTTCCATGTTGTGTTACTCGTATTTTGATCGTATTGTCTGGGTTAGCAGCGACGTTCTTAGTATGAATTTTTAATATGTGGTGTCAGAAGGAGCTGTGATGTCGTGGAAAATACGGCTATTGCCTCGAAACAACCCCAAATACGTGCATAGTAGCCTACATTCGGGTAGTGTCTATGGGAACCAGTTGATTCAGAAGAAGCCAAATCAAAATGTTATCTGAAGGCACGTAGTTAACAAATACGTAACGATTTAGCTGATTTTTGTGAGCTGGTGTAGATCGCGGTGTGAATCAACAGACTATGGTGCGCACGTATTTTTGCTCTAGTGCGATCGAATCCCACTTCATGCAAGCCTGCAAATGTTTTATTTTGTCTCCATTTATTTTGTCGCGAATGGTAGCCTAATGTAGTGCGCACGTAGCCTATATGCCTACTTTCATATTTGCCGCAGCAAATATGAGATCCGACTTGAAAATCGCCAGTAATATGTTTGCGAATTTGTGACGAATCTGGTGATGGAGGCAGACTGATAGGTGCACGCACAGCTGGGGAACCAGTTAAATTGGGAACCAGTTGGGACGTAACACCGGCAGTAGAAGATGGAATCTCTATTCAAACAGTACCATCTGCTAACTGAAAATATGCCCCCAAAAACGTAAATAAGCTTGACATTTATTTAGTGGAAAATCGCTCATTCATAAAAAGCTCACTGGTAGCGATCATTGTCAGTAACAACGCAAAATGCGATATAGCCCTGTGTGGAGAAGCTGCCCCGGTAAATTCTACTACTACGGTACAGTACTAGACTACTGCTGTGTTCGTCTTGGTAGCGATTGCGTTGATTGAATTCGATGTAACGTTCCGTTGTACGGTTTAGGCTGAAATTAATTATTTTCATGAACAGATTGACAAGGTTTAGGCGGTGGTAATGAAGTTCAGGTTAGTAGTCAGATAGTTTCACCTATTGAAAGACTTTTGATTTAAGTAAGGGGAGTGCCGAACATGTTCTGTCGCCGTTTGACTTCCTAAACAGCTAGATGTTTTTGTAGTGTCTCGCGTAGGCTACAGCGTTGCAGTGAGGTTAGTGACGTAAGTAGCGTCATTGACGGTGGCTAGCAAGTTAGCCACCGTTAGCTTCACTTTTCGCCACAAAAACGTAATTTCTACTTAAAACCTGTTTTTCGTCCAGGCCCGCCGGCGGGCCCGAAACACTGCCCCCTCCTCCCCCAGTTACTACGCACTAAATGTTAATAAATATATTTTTTCGACTACTACACATGTTATACATCATTGGAAAGCTACGATTCTTGTGCTTGTAGATATGTAAACCATTTCAAGATCGAGTCACAACAACAAGTTTAGTCAACGTCTTTGTCCAGTCACCACTTTGTAAATAACACCAGAGCCAAACGTCTCTACTTACCCTCAAAGGTTCAGTGTCCTCCAGATATGCTATCAACTCATCAAAACTTGATCTGCGTACATTCCAAAGGGTCCAAAGTATCTAACCATGTGAAGTAATTCGTCCGAATCCAATGTTTACGTTCATGTATAGCCATTATCCTTTGTTTCATTATGCAAGTTAGCCGACGGAAGAAACAACTTGTTCACATAAAAGTGTTATTTTCTCCGGGGGGTGTTCCATCAACGTCGATTAAGGAAAAGCGAGACTTATTTCGCCAAGTCTCACTTACTTTAGCGAGAGTTCCGTTCCATTAAAGTGGCTTATTTTAGTTCGAGCTACGTAACCAAGGTAACTTATACTTCGGAACTAGCCTGATCCGTGTCAGGCTAAAAGTCAAGCTAAACTAAAATGTGTTGCAAATAATTTCTCAAAAGACAGTTCCGTCGAGTAAATTCCTGCGCGCAAACCACTTTAGTCCGTGTTCGGAAACGTAAATTCAGACTTTTTGAAGTGCAGACATTAATGATTTAGCTACATGTTTACTTCATCTCCAAAAAATATATTAATTTAAATAAACAAGTTAAGAAATAATGTCACTTTAACTGTTTTCAAAAGCCATTGGTTAATTGACATAAAACAAGGATTTAGAAACTAAGCAGAGCGTCTAGACAAGTTACAATCAATTATGGCGTATCCATTCTGTGACAACCCTGTGGTGGATGAAGGTGCTCAGATTATACAAAGAGCGTTTATCCCACCAGCCCCAAGGGTCTTCAGAGACAGAAGTAATGCTTCCCTGACCAGTATCTGTGGAAGAAGTATAGGTTCAGCAGGCCCAGCATAGTTTATCTAGATAAATGTAATTGTCATTCTTAAAAAAAAAAACATAAATATATATATATATGAAATAATACTTTAGCAACTCTTAAGGATGGCAATGAACACATAAGAGCAGCCTACCATCCTTTGTAGAAAGTAATAGAAAGGAGAGTAGACTATAATAGTAGAAAGGAGGGTAGTAGACTGCAGTCTATGTTGGTAGGCCATTGTTTAAAGTAGCCTATATGTTGACAAGCCTCTATATTACCTCTCCTCTGGCTTCCCCAATATTATAGGTGCAATATACTGTCCCCATGGGTGTATCCAGGCCCATTGGAAGACTCAGGGGGTGACTGCCTGGTGCCCCCATGGTTGAAAGTGTTTCTAAAATGCCCTCTAGAGTGGCAAAAATTAGACCAAGTGCCCTACTGTCTGCCATTCACATTGTGAAATATGCTTGAGTGCACAGGATGCCCCATGCAATAAATGACAGTGTGCCCTCTATAAATGTAAAACATGTCTTTATGAGTTCCTTTATAGTATAGACAATGTGATGCAGTACCCTATAAGGTGCCCTTACAATGGCCTAAATTGGACTGTTCCCATGCCCTTACTTCCAATGGAAAAATGTGCTGTTATGAAGTGCCCTTTATGCTGCCCCTACATGACAGTGTCCCAAATGTTGCCCTTTCCAATCAATTAGATTCTGTGCCCAACAGTCTCCCCTAATGTTCCCAGTAGGGCATGCTTTCCCAAAGTGAGGCTGTGACAACACTTGGCACAGCCACAGTCTGTCACTGTCCAAGCCCCCTCTGGATCTGTGGAGGCAGACTATGTTAATTGGAAATACTCGTAATATAATAATGATAGTCATGCTGAGCAATTTTAAATGACTGTTCTGCCAAACAAAGTGTGCAGTTTGGGTCACCTTCTGATCTAAAAAGTCAGTGCTGGATCTATGCAATACTAGTCATTTCAGTGAATCCCCATTTAAGTCATGGTTATCTTTCCCTTTTATCTTAAAGCTCATCAGTTAATAAATGTGTGTGGCAAAGTTAATTTGAAGTAATTTTTGATTTTGCCTCATTATTAGCCCTCATCAAGTGCAATTAACCATGGCCTTCTTCAGTGTTTTGAATTTTATCTTACAATTTTCAATCCTGCCACGTTCTTTTTTGGGTTATTATTCTCAATCTCCTGTTGAGAATATCGGCCATAGGCTAGCCTACTGTCAGAATGGTTTCAGACAGCTCATCAAATTACGCTAATTATCAGTAGGCCTAAATGCATATATATATATGTTAAGTAGATTTGGTAGGTCAACAATTTACGCATTTTAACGGTCGTAATGTTTTGACAAGTTGTCTCCCTTGGCATGTTAATTGCGGCAACATTGCCCTTTTTGTGGACAACTCCCAAAAAACTCAAAAAATCCATTTACGCTGCTGAAAAAACACCCCTCTGCTGCTTCACGCTATACTTTTTGCGACATAACGATCGCCTGATCTGGGCTGCACAGTCTAAGCTTATTGAGGTCTAGCTTGAATTAGCGTTGCCTGTTAGTGGAACGGAACGTTAGTGGAACGGCTTGAGGCTCAAGTCTAAGTTGACGTTTACCCAAGTGAAACTTATTCGTGTTAGCGCGACTTGCGTTAGCGACGTTGATGGAACACCCCCCCGGTTAGCTCCGGAGTATTTACGATATGAAGGCATCAAAATGTCCGCTGAACCCTCCCCTTTCGATTGACACCAAGATTGACCCAATAGGAGCTTCCATGCCCCGTTGACAGCCCTCTAAAGCCAACTAGGTCTATGCGTCCTGCCCCCCCCTGCCCCCCCTTGACCTTGGTTACAAAGGGTCATTTTGGAGTCTCCAAAAGGCCCTTTTAGAAAACACCTGGATGTACTCTTATAAAAACATGTGTCAAATATGAATATATTGTGGTATTATGTTTGACTTTTGATTTGAATTGGGTAAGGCTTCAACCTGTGGTCCAATTTAGTCTTCCAGCTAATACCTGCCACCTCTAGGCCTCTTCAGGCCTCTGTTTTCAAAACAAAATCTAGGCGGAAATAGAAACTTTCACTTTCCTTGTGTTCAAGCTTCTATTCCTCAACACTAGTAGGACTGACAGGGGTCCTGACAACAGGTGAAATAGCTTCAGAGTGTCACCTTTCAAAAGAGACCATTTACATGCATGTACTCCAAATGGTTCAAGAACAGCTTTCAATTTACTTTGGGTATGCTGTTTAGGCGTTTTCAGGCAAATTTAACAGGATTATGAACAGGTTTACCGTGCAACGAAACGTAAATAAAAATACAAGCAACTCAATCGCTACCAAGACGAAACTTTTGACATCAACGTTGTCTATGTAGTCCAAATATTGACGAAGATTTAGGGGTGTGAAGAGAAACAATAATAATAATAATATATATGATAGAGAACAAAAGTTGTGCCCTTGCTGAAGGCAAAGCACACCCAATAATAATAATATATATGTGAGAGAACAATGGTTGTGCTCGCCGAAGGCGTGAGCACACCCAATAATAAGAATAAGTAGAAACACTTAAGGTGGCTTCGCGGCTTGGCCACCAATCATATGAAAACACAAAGGAAATGTCCATAGAGGACAAACAGTTCTTGAAGATAGCTGAAAACTCAGCTAAGATTATGGATGGACGCTAGAGTCTCAAATTACCATTCAGGAGGGATGATGTTTAATTGCCTGACAATCATGTCATGTTTCTGAACAGCGTCTTTCCCACCTAAAAAGAAAGTTCAAAAGGAATGAGGCATTTCACCCTGAGTACAATGTAATCCTCACTGATGTTATTGACAAAGGCTACGCTGAAGTGGTGCCACAGGGGCAGCTGAGGCGCAAAGACGGAAAGGTCTGGTACATACCTCACCATGGAGTGTACCACCCCAAGAAAGCTCAGAGTTGTTTTTGACTGTGGAGCATCTTTCAATGGCAGCCTGCTCAACTCTGAACTACTTAAAGGGGCGATTGATTGCAAAACCGATTTTACCTTGTCATAGTTGAATAACGACAGTTCGGTGGGTAAAATGAACATACAGTGAATATCAAAGTCCATTGATACCTCTTTCCTATGCAAATCTCAAAATGAAAAAAATTGGCTGTAAAACGCTAGCTTTTCAACAAAGCCACCAGTGTGACGTAGGACCGCCCTTTTTGGCTCTGGTCTGTATCTTTGTCACGCCCCAAAATGTACATCCAGACCAGCCCAATCACTGGTGTTCCTGCCCAGTCCGAGGTAGCGTAGATCTCCGATGCTAGTTTAGCTGCGCGCTGCTCTGTGTAGGCTACTTCTAAGCAATTACAAAGAATAACGTTTTGAAGTATAACAAGGATATTGAAAATGGACTACGGTCGTAAATGCTGTGTTCCAGGCTGTACAGGGAAGGCTAACACTCATAGTCTTCCCAAGGAGCCAAGCATTCGACAGGCATGGCTGCTGTTTGTCTATGAGAAGATCCCGGCGAAGTTCGACACTCAATTATTCATTTGCTCTGAACATTTCACCCAAGACAGTTTTGACAACCTTCAAAACGTTATTCTTTGTAATTGCTTAGAAGTAGCCTACACAGAGCAGCGCGCAGCTAATAGTTTGGTTGCTATAAGCTGTAACGTTCTACCCACCTAAGTCAATCCAGTTTGCTTCGACAACAGAAGTGGAAACAATTAACGTTATCATTTCAAATGATATCTAGTCAATCTGTTGAAAACAGTGTTGTGTAGACACAATAGATTTATTTGCGCGTTTTTATTTCAAGTCTCCACCTTCGGTGTTTCAGTGAGTGCTGTTGGCCTGTTGCGTTTTTGCTCCCCAGCTTCACTCGTTGAAAACCAACCAATCAGCGCACAGCTCATCTAAATATTAATGAGCATACCATAAAAGGAGAAAAACTAGTGTTTTTTCCCGGGAAAATTTCAGAGGATCTATCAGGGGGCATAGAACAGCACCCGGGCCATTTTCAACCCAACCAATGTTACATACCCTATTCGGAGACCTTAAGGAACAGTGTGAAATACCCAAAAGAAACAGTCAATCGCCCCTTTAAGGGTCCTGATTTAACCAATCGCCTCATAGGTGTATTAACCATGTTCCGTCAGGAACCAATTGGAATGATGGCTGATATCCAAGCTATGTTTCACCGAGTCAAGGTTTCTGAAGAAGACGCAGATTTTTTTAGATTCCTGTGATGGCCTGGGAGTGATGCAAGACATCCTCCCATGGAGCACCGTATGACAGTGCACCTTTTTGGAGCAGTGTCATCACCCAGCTGTGCCAACTATGCACTCAAAAGAACAGCTGAAGGTAAGAGAAAACACTTAAGACCTGAGGTGGTGGATACAATCTTGCATAACTTCTATGTTGATGACTGCCTAAAGTCCGTCCCCACAGAGGAAGATGCTATTCTGCTCATCAGAGAACTAACGGCTGCCTGACAACTTCATATTCAATGTCACCATCAAGTCACAGCCACACACTCGGCGGGGGATACTATCTATGGTGAGCTCCATAAATGACCCCTTAGGGTTTCTGGCGCCCTTCACTCTTACTGCCAAACTGCTGTTACAGGAGCTCTGTAGCATAAACTGTGGCTGGGATGAGGAGGTTCCCAAGGTGTTCCTCGAACAGTGGCTGAAATGGACAGCAGATCTCCAGCAAATCACCAAGTTCAAGGTCCATAGTTGCATCAAGCCAAATGATTTTGGTCCACACAAGGAAGCACAACTTCACCACTTTGGATGCAAGTGAGCAAGGATACGGTACGTGAGCTAGCTTAGACTGGTGAATCACAAGAGCACTATCCATGTTGCTTTCTTGATGGGCAAGTCAAGGGTGGCCCCCCTCAAAAAGATTACAATTCCCAGGATGGAGCTCGCTGCTGTGGTGTTGGCCACTAAGGTGGATAAAATATTCTGAAAATAATTACAACTACAGCTGCAAAGCTCTGTGTTTTGGACTGACAGTCAGTCAGTACTGACTAAATACATAGCAAATGACCACACAAGGTTCCCAATAGGGTCTCCACTATTAGGGAGGCTACTGTGGTTGAATTTTAGGACTTAGGAATATCGTTACAATGTATGTGTTTTATAAGCAGTGATCTATACGTTTCTTTGTTATAGACAGTGAATGTAGGATGCATGCTCTGTAGAATGGATGTAGCAGTTGGTCTTAAGGTATTTATGATGCCTAACTAAGAAGCCAGAGGCATGAAGGTTGGGGGATTCTTGAGTTCCCGTGGCCTAAAGGGAGAAGTGTAGATGGATCAGTTGATCTAGTAGCTCTGACTTTTTGGCCAAGGAGATTGTGTCCTGTGTCCTGTTTGTGTTTCATTAAGGGTATCTTTACTATTCTCATTTAGAGAAGGAGCTCGGACATCAAAGAACTGTGGGACACTTGATGTGGAGTCAAACTGTCACTGAGTAGTGCTGGCCAATCACAGAGACCGCTATATTGATGGATTGACCATCAAGTTTATATAAGGCAGGGTTTTAGGGTTGTTCTTCACCACTCTCTCGTACGACCTGTAGGTTACATCTGCATGTCTTTCGCTATGACGGGTCCAGAGTACTCTGTTAATTCTTAATTTGTACAAACTAAATAAATTGTATTGAAACCGCCATCTTGACTATTCAGATCTACACAGTGCCACTTGAATTCTTCCATTACATTTGGTGGCCAGTACGGGGATCCTCGATCGGTCTACGGCGTTCAGCAGGCGGCTCCCCTCGGCGAATTAATCCTCCGGCTAAAAGCCGCCTTTTTCTTCATGAGTGAGACCAGGGGTCTCCGGCAGGGCCAGGGGGGGCGCCCGTTGGACGTTTTGTGGCTGACGCGGGATCCTAAAAATCTGGTGAGATGTTATTTTTGGTCACTGTGTGATATTGAATTGTCTAAATGTGTGTTGTTTAGGCTATTGCCAATAATTCGGTTAAGTTAGTAATTGGGCAGAGGCCGGAGGAAAACTGTGTCCTGTACGTGCAAGTCGTACGAAATTAAGCGGATAAGGCCGGAGGAAAACTTATCCTTTACGTGGAAGTCGTAAAAACTCATGCAGGGAAAGTGTGCTGACGAGCGCACAAAGGGTGATAATTCACATGTGATATCGTGTTATGTGTCTCTTTCATCTGGAAATGTTTCGGTTTTGTGTTATGAGAACTCTGTAACGGTGGCAACCCCAGGTAGTGTAAGTTCGGGCGCCAGGCAGGCCCAAAATCCTGCCAATTAACTGGGGTGTGACTGTGATACCGTCAGCAATTAAGGTAAATAATATAACGAAGGCAAATCAGGAGAACAGCATAGAAGCTTGATGCAAGTGTACGTAGTACTCTTTACTAAACAATAAACACACAATCAAAAACAAACATAATTCGCCCTTGGACCCACGCCAAGGCAAACGAAACAAAGAAAAGCCATTAGCGACTTAAATGCCTGTATCCACGACACTTAGAACACGAAATAAACAAACGATGCAGCGAAACAGTCTGTGGTGTGTAAGGGTGCGTGTTTGTAGGTGAGGGTGCGTGTGGTGGTGGAGCGGCTTGAGAGTCGCACAGCTTAATCTACGAGACGAGCAAGGTGTTCTCCAGTCTGGGCTCACGGACACGTTAGACGCCACGGATCTGCCCTGGTCCTCATGAAGGTAGAACGGCAGGTTGGCGGTTCATATTGACGACCACTTTCGGATCTCCGTGTGTGGCCAATCCGACCTTTTCGGTGCCAGGTGGTTCTCCGTGTCGCGTCGGGAGGTCTTCACCGGACCACGGATTCCCGCACTTGCGGTCGGTAGGCAGCGTCGCTATGACTCGTATCCGAATACCAATCAACTGGATAACTCCTTCAGGCTCCGTCTGTGTCTGTCTCCTGTGTCTGTTTCTCGCTCTCCCTTTTTCCATTCATTCGGGGCACCCTAATATACACAGGGACCCCTCCCACAGTGACGTGAGTGGAAGCCGCATTCCTGACGTGACCCGTATAGTTTAAAGCGGCGGCATGCATTAGGCACCCCGCTACAGGGGTTACAGTAATATCTACATTTGATTTCAACACATGTGCGTAGTGATATCCATTGACATGGAATCAATCTAAGGTTTTTATTTTCATAGCTGGGAGTTCAACAGATGTTACTGTTGTTTAAGGAAATGTATGTAAAGGGTTATGAAGACGTGATTAGAAAGGTTGTTTTATACACTTTGATGTGTCGAGAAAGGAATAATGAATATTCTTTGAAGAGGTATATGGGCTAAACATTTGAGGTCAAAATAGTGAACTCTTGGGTTTTTAATAGAGTTTTGATACGGTATTAGATATAATTTGATAAAGAATGGAAAATATAAGATAACTACAATATACTTTAATTTGGGTGTTTTATCAGGGCCTGGCACAATGTTTTGGGATAAACAGTTAGGCTGTGATGAGGTTGTTTTTATTATGGTATTGGTTCATAAAGAGGGTTATTTAGGGTTCCTCCGGTAGGAGGAAACCTATTGTTTTTGTTAGTATTCTTATTAGGGTTCCTCCAGTAGGAGGGAACCTATTGTTTTTGTTAGTATTCTTATTAGGGTTCCTCCGGTAGGAGGGAACCTATTGTTTTTGTTAGTATTCTTATTATTATATTTCTCCGCTAAATGGCCCAATAGCTCAAAAAGTCCTTGACCCGATTTTTTCAAATTTGGCCCAATGATACACCAGGTCACTCACTACTCCCAGACCGCTAATGGCCAATGTACGCCCATAGGTGGCGCTATAAGCCACGCTCAAAGTCTACGTGATTTCCCCAGCGCCCCATTATTCCAAAATGCCTGAAAATTGGTATACATGCCTTATTTCTCATGGGGAACAAAAAAGCCTCAAGAACCCATAAGGTCCGCTATGATAGATTTAGCTGTACTGTCCAAATTTGGTACAACCTTCAAAACCCTTCTCCTCATGAACCATAGATCTAATCGACTTGAAAATTGTTACAGATTTGTAGAATACATGTCTTTCCATAGGGTGAAATTGAATAAGGAATGCAATACAAAATGGCTGAAAGAAGTGTATTTATGTAAATGTCCACATTGCCACAATATCTTTGTGTTAATAAATCAAATATAGTTTTGACTGATGGTTTTTCAAACCTTTGTGCCTTCAAGATGACATCATTCTGAAGTACCATACGCAATTTCACCTTGATATGTCAATATATGATTGAATTCAATTGAATTGCTCCACAGCGCGCGTGCTCCAAATTCTCAGACTCATCCTGCCCCTTGACACTAGGGTGACCACCTGTCGCGCTTTGCGTTGTGTCGCACAGCATTTTCACCCCTTGTCCCGCACGTCCCATATTGAAAATGCTGTGCGATACAGCGCAAAGCGGGACAGGTGGTCACCCTACTTGACACACACGCGAGCTTGGCGAGACGCACACACATCCTTTCTGGAAATTGTGTGCTGACCAAGCCCCCACCCTCTGTTTTTAGCTCCTGTTTCATTTAGCTTCCAATCCATAGAGTTAATATAACTAGAGTAAGCTACTTTTGTCTTCCAAGATGGCGTCCCCATTCATTTCTATGAGAAGTGCTCAGTGGCGCAGTGAGGCAAGCGAGAGCGCGAGACTGGACGCGGCCATCTTTCCACTTCCGTGTCTTCCGGTCTAGTTTTAAACAGTGGCTCTTTTTTTCCCTAGCTCCAAGACCTCGTGCACGCTTGCAACTAGCTGTACACGTCATACTTTGCGACAACCAGTCGGGAGCATAGATTTATATAGTTACGAGCGTGTGAGCTAAGGCATTGCAGTTGCAGAATCTATGGGCAGAATGGGGTACAAGTCCGATAAGAATCAGACACATGATGCAAACTTAACGGAAATGTATTCTGTCACTGTATAGTATTCCTTTCACTTGTTTTTTAGAAATAGGCTTTAGTGCTAAATATAGGGCTATTCTAGATGGAACTCATCACGTTTTTTTTTTTTCGTGATATGAGTATGATTTCCAACGCATTGTATCGGATTAAATAAACTGTTAACATGAACAGCTCCGTCGTTGTTCTCGCCAGGCAAAGAAAGCTTAATAGTTATTTTGGTAACCGAAATCTTCCATAATGCAGACTTACCATAGCTTACTGTCAACTTTATATTCAAACGAAATGCCACGAAATTCACACTGCCTTCAATTTCACATCAGTGTCGAAATGTGACCTGTGTTTTATATGTTCAACCTAGAAAACCAAACGTCTATTAATGGATATAACGTGATCTAACAAGACGTGTTAATAATGTAATAAATACAAGCTCGAGAAGTGTGTCTAAAATATACTTTATTGAACATTTTCCTTTGAAAGGGGCATATTCATAGAACCATATAGGCTACAAGACGTTTCCATCAGATGTAAGTGGGGGTGAAACATAGTCACTGAGGACCTTCATTGTCCCACAAAAGCAGTCTGGCTTGATGACACGATCAAAAAAAGAATAATGGGTGTGTTTAACAAAAGCTTATGAAGGCAAGACTAATATTATTTAAATATATATCATTTCCTATTGTGGTTAACAGTTAAAGTATTAATCTTCGTCTTTGCTCCAGATAGACATCAACAATCTATGCTCGCGCTTAACATAATATATTTGCAATCATGTCATGAACGTTTTTACGAAAAATCAAATCTGTTTTAAAATAACGGGAATAAACTATATTAACAACATTTCATGTATGTGTGACAACGATTTGCTAAACTTGCTACAACAAGGCAGGCAACTCAAGCCATTTCTCCCTGTGCTCATTCAATATAAGTCTATGGCTCATTCAGCTCAATGTAAATCGGCTATCGGCCAATGTGAATTTTTGTGCTCGTGCCCTGTTAGTATCCGCGAGCACATTTGCAGGCAACTTTTATTGACGTAGGCAAATAAATGGGGTGTTAGTTTACCCATTTCGGATTGGTTTCAAACTTAGCAAAAATCAGGAAAAATTCTTCTATGAAAAAGCTAGTAGTATGAGCCAGGTTCGAGAATCGAACAAAAATTATTGGGGGAGATAGTTTTGTAAATGTTGACTGGAGTTAATAGAATAAAAACGACCGGAAGAGTCGGAAACCTAACCGTAAATGCAATACCACCTACATCCACCGGGGCCGTTGCTTCAAGCCGAGGGGCGAGCCGTTGGGGCTTGTTCCAATCGCAGCTCGCCGTTACGAATATAAATTATTTTTCGGCGGCCATTGTTGTTTTCAACTGGAATCGCTTGATAGCCGTGTTGGAGGCAGCCACGTTCGGTAAGTCCTATTTTTACACATTTTAAGCTAGAATCAATGATTGGGTTCGTGAAAGTACACTACTCTTGAATTATGGTGAAGGTTTTAGCACTTTTAGACCTTTAGATCGTGAGTCTGAAGTGACGGAAAACCGAACTCGAAAAGTAGCTACTGTAGCTCTAGCTTTTTTCCTCTGTGTTTTTAATTAGTGAGTCATTTTGCATCTCGGCGAATTGTTCATCAAAAAGGTCGAGGAGGGCAGCCTTTAGGAGAAAAAGCAATTCCCCACAGACCTGTCGGCTCAGAATTTTGATTTGGGCGTGAAAGTCTTTGTAATAAGCCTATGCGCCAGGGAGACCGCATAGGCGGCAGCCATGTTTTGGTTGCGTCATGTTCATAAGTTCACCATTTTACAGTTAGGTCTACACGAAAAAGGTCGAGGAGGGCAGCCTTTAGGAGATGTGGGAATTGTGCTTTTAGCCAGATGCTCCGATTATTTTTGTGATTTGTGGACTTGCAAATGGAGTGATACTGCGTCCCGGGGGTACATTGTTTTGACGTTAGCCTCAGAGTCAGACTCGGCTCGCCCACTGGCAGTGTGTAAACAATTTTGTATTTCACTCAATTCTACTCCAAAAACGTCAGGGAGGACTGCTTATTGTAGACAAGGGCCTGCTAAAGATAGCCAGTATATCTGATTTTTCAAGGCGAGCCTGTTTCATTCGTCATATGCCCTGAGAAAGCGACCTACGTTAGCCAGGCTAGTTTTGCCAATTTCAGTAAGTCAGGCTATTTAAAGATAGCCTGGCTCTGCCGTCCTACGTACTTCCGCTCAAATTTATTTGCTTCTGTACATAGGTCTGGCCATGAGGTCCGTAAGTCAGATTCTGCAGGTCGATTTTCTACCTGTCCAATAAGCGAACAGAGGGAGTGGCTGAGAACGATGACGTTGGTGTCGTGTGCTAGTTTGTGTTGTAGTTCCGTAATGGCGGCGGAGAAAGATGCGAGGAAAGCCATTCGGTCCGTTGTGGCAACGCTGCCGAATATCCAACAGCTAAAGCCGGAGCAAGAACAAGTTTAGCTGAGTTTTGTTGGTGGCCATGATGTTGTGGCCCTCCTCCCCACAGGGTTCGGGAAAAGTTTGATTTTCCACCTACGGCAGCTAGCTCTGTTACAGTAGTGGTGAAGGAATTGGCTAAGGCGAACGCTAGCGATTGGTTATGGCAGATCAGAGTGGCTCTGGGCAGATCCAATAGTTTTAAACTTCAACAGAGTAACCGCCTACAAGGAAGTCAACGCTTGTCAATGGAGCGAGGCCAGACTCTCTGTACAAATGAAATGTACGAGAGTCTGGTTAGGACCAGGCTAATTTAAAGATCTCTGACAGTCAGAATCACTGTTTACAGGCAAAGGTCGAGCTGGGGGGTGTTCCATCAACGTCGCTAACGCAAGTCCCACTAACACGAATAAGTCTCACTTGGGTAAACGTCAACTTAGACTTAAGCCTCAAGCCGTTCCACTAACGTTCCGTTCCACTAACAGGCAACGCTAATTCAAGCTAGACCTCAATAAGCTTAGACTGTGCAGCCCAGATCAGGCGATCGTCGAAAAGAGGAGTTATGTCGCAAAAAGTATAGCGTAAAGCAGCAGAGTGGTGTTGTTTCAGCAGCATGAATTGATTGAGTTTTTTTGGAGTTGTCCCCAAAAAGGGCAATGTTGCCGCAATTAACATGGCAAGGGAGACAACTTGTCAAACCATTACGACCGTTAAAATGCGTAAATTGTAGACCTACCAAATCTACTTAACATATATATATATATATGCATTTAGGCCTACTGATAATTAGCGTAATTTGATGAGCTGTCTGAAACCGTTCTGACAGTAGGCTAGCCTATGGCCGATATTCTCAACAGGAGATTGAGAATAATAGCCCAAAAAATAAGGTGGCAGCAATTGAAAATTGTAGGATAAAATTCAAAACACTGAAGAAGGCCATGGTTAATTGCACTTGATGTGGGCTAATAATGTTTTTGTCTTCACATCTTGAACAAAATAAAAAATTACTTCAAAATAACTTTGCCACACACATTTATTAACTGATAGGCTAAATGCTGAGCTTTAAGATAAAAGGGAAAGATAACCATGACTTAAATGGGGATTCACTGAAATGACTAGTATTGCACAGATCCAGCACTGACTTTTTAGATCAGAAGGTGACCCAAACTGCACACTTTGTTTGGCAGAACAGTCATTTAAAATTGCTCAGCATGACTATCATTATTATATTACGAGTATTTCCAATTAACATAGTCTGCCTCTACAGATCCAGAGGGGGCTTGGACAGTGACAGACTGTGGCTGTGCCAAGTGTTATCACAGCCTCACTTTGGGAAAGCATGCCCTACTGGGAACATTAGGGGAGACTGTTGGGCACAGAATCTAATTGTCTTCTTTGGAAAGGGCAACATTTGGGACACTGTCATGTAGGGGCAGCATAAAGGGCACTTCATAACAGCACCTTTTTCCATTGGAAGTAAGGGCATGGGAACAGTCCAACTTAGGCCATTGTAAGGGCACCTTATAGGGTAGGCCTACTGCATCACATTTTGTATACTATAAAGGAACTCATAAAGACATGTTTTTACATTTATAGAGGGCACACTGTCATTTATTGCATGGGGCATCCTGTGCACTCAAGCATATTTCACAATGTGAATGGCAGACAGTAGGGCACTTGGTCTAATTTTTGCCACTCTAGAGGGCATTTTAGAAACACTTTCAACCATGGGGGCACCAGGCAGTCACCCCCTGAGTCTTCCAATGGGCCTGGATACACCCATGGGGACAGTATATTGCACCTATAATATTGGGGAAGCCAGAGGAGAGGTAATATAGAGGCTTGTCAACATATAGGCTACTTTAAACAATGAAAATACTTTATACAATTGAATAAAAAGTCTCCTTGATTCTTTGTGTTTCAAGATTACCTGAAAAACTGATGATAATATTCAGGTACTGCTTTGGAGCAAGGTATACCCTTCATATTTCCTGGCATAGTTGCCCGTTCAAGAATGTCCCACATGCAAAGACATAGACAGATGCAGACAGACTGAACAGTGTCAAGGCTTGGCTACAGTGGGTTTGCTTCCTTGTGTGTGATTCCAGCAGACTACATAGTCTAGGCCTACCTACATAGACTGCAGTCTACTACCCTCCTTTCTATTACTTTCTACAAAGGATGGTAGGCTGCTCTTATGTGTTCATTGCCATCCTTAAGAGTTGCTAAAGTGTTATTTCATATATATATTTATGTATTTTTTTTTTTAAGAATGACAATTAAATGTATCTAGATAAACTATGCTGGGCCTGCTGAACCTATACTTCTTCCACAGATACTGGTCAGGGAACAGCATTACTTCTGTCTGAAGACCCTTGGGGCTGGTGGGATAAACGCTCGTTGTATAATCTGAGCACCTTCATCCACCACAGGGTTGTCAAAGAACGGATACGCCATAATTGATTGTAACTTGTCTAGACGCTCTGCTTAGTTTCTAAGTCCTTATTTTATGTCAATTAACCAATGGCTTTGGAAACAGTTAAAGTGACATTATTTCTTAACTTGTTTATTTAAATTAATAATTTTTTGGGAGATGAAGTAAACATGTAGCTAAATCATTAATGTCTGCACTTCAAAAAGTCTGAATTTACGTTTCCGAACACGGACTAAAGTGGTTTGCGCACAGGAATTTACTCGACGGAACTGTCTGTTGAGATTCTGTTTCTGCCTGTTTGAAATTATTTGAAACACATTTTAGTTTAGCTTGATTTTTAGCCTGACACGGATCAGGCTAGTTCCGAAGTATAAGTTACCTTGGTTACGTAGCTAGAACTAAAATAAGCCACCTTAATGGAACGGAACTCTCGCTAAAGTAAGTGAGACTTGGCGAAATAAGTCTCGCTTTTCCTTAATCGACGTTGATGGAACACCCCCCTGGTCTTTTGTCAGATGTGTATATATTGACCAGTTTAGAGCTTAATACTCTTGCCAGAGCCTGGAATCAAACCCGTGTTTTGAGTGACTTTGCATAGGTCTCCATCAGGTCAACACATTTGGATTCAAGTTCAAGTAATGCCACTGCATTTCACAGTCAAAACTGTAGTTTATGTCAAGTGTAGATGGAAAAAGCTTTGTTTTTCACAACTGAACTGACATGGATCCTTTCTTCACTTTTACAGGTCTGGAGGGTCATGCAGAGGCCTGCTCAACAGAGTTCAATAGAGGATGCTGAAACCAACAACAGAGAATGCTGAGAGCAACACAGACCGCCCGCCTGCCTGCCTGCGATGTTCTAGCACGCAAGTTGGAGCTTGGATTATGAGTGAAACATGCCAACCCCCAAAATTACCAACCATTGGGCTTTTTTGAGAAAGCAATTTAGAGTGGAACTGCCATCTCAGATTTTTGATTTAGGTCGTGAAAGTCTTTGTAATTTTAGCGAGTGCGGGTCGCCCGTGAGACTGCCTAGGCGGCAGCCATGCAAGCGTCATAGTAGTCTAGTATTTTCGTAATTTTATAGTTCGGTCAATTCTACACCAAAAAACAGAAGGAGGGCAATGTTATGACGATATGACTATTGTGAAGACAGCCAGATGGTGAGATTTTAATGTAGGTTGCTGTAAAAACTTTGATTGGTTTGCTACGTGAGAGACCCGTCAGCCTCCGATTGCGTCTTGCGTCAGCTGTTGTCGATCTCTGATGAGTACACTCATCTATCACACCCAACAGCAAAACTTTCCAGAGGAAATGGCAACCTTGGGAGTGGCGGCATCTGGTGTAAAAAGGGCAAGTAGCCTTTATAGACTTGACCAGGTGCTTAAGGATTGACTACTCAGAGTAGGAGGCTGTCTGAGTAGGGCAGCCATGCCGGAAGAGACCAAGTTTCCCGTCATACTCCCCAGAAATTGTTGTATATCCACACTAATTCTAGGAACATCCATGAAAGGATTGGACATGGTGGAAGGAACCACATGCTCTCTGAGCTTCACAGACGATACTGGCTGAATAAAGCAAACACTGCAGCAAGGAAAACAATAAATGAATGTGTTGTGTGCAAGCGGCACAGAGCCAAAATGGGAGAACAGAAGATGGCTGTATTTTCAAATGTGGGTTTTGATTATTTTGGCCCTATTTAAGTTAAAAGAGGACGCACCTTATTAAAAAGGTACAGCGTGTTATTCACATGCATGACCAGTAGGGCTGTGCATATCGAGGGAGCCAACTCCCTCGACACCAACTCGTGTATCAATGCCCTGAGACGTTTCATCAGTAGACGAGGGCAAGTGAAATGTATTAGGTCAGACAATGGAACCAATTTTGTTGGAACTGAGAGAGAGCTAAGGGAAGCCCTCTCATCTCTAAATCAAAACCAAATACATGGAGCATTACTGCAAAAGGGCGTACAGTGGAGTTTCAACCCTCCTGGAGCATCCCACCATGGAGGGTGTTGGAGCGGCTTATTCGTTCCGTAAGACAGGTGCTCCATTCTGTTTGAAACAGCAGAGTCTGGATGAAGAGGGTGTAAGAAACGCTGGTGGGATCAGCCAATAGGAGACAGCATGCTGGCAGTGAGTAATCTTTAATTTAGACAAAGAGTGTGTTCATAATAAAACACCACACTCCTGTAAGAAAACTCAGCTAATTTTCTAGCAATAAACCAGCAAAAGAAAGCCGTTTCAAGAGTTGTGTTCTGACAGACACCCCGGGAGCAAACACAACGCACCAACTAGCTGCATATATATCTAGTTTAAATTTCTCACCAACAATTTTGGTCTTTCGAGTCGGATAAGGTGTTTACTTCCGGATTAATATGTGGAGCAGCGAGCAGAACGACCCAGTCGTCAGACCGAAGCGCCAGACACGTCTGCCTCAATGACTAGCGGATTTCCAGGTGGACCATACGAGCCAGAGACGTCCTGACCCAACACCTCTGCTTATGGAACATAGTCAAGAAGAAGAATATCTTTCTACCACGGAGGGAGCTGCCAAGATGACACCCCTCACTCCTGTAGGTGACTCTCCCACCAGTCAGATAAGATGGGATGCTACCATAGGTGAGTGGAACCAGTTCTGAGGAAACATCTGACCTCCATTCGGGTCCCAGTCAGAAATCCTCAGAGCCCGAGCCACAGCTAGCCCACTGTCTGCAGCTGGAGAGAGAGCCCTTGTTGACTTCATACAAACAGTTCACTTTATTCACCCCACGTAGAGAGCCTGCTGCACAGTTATTTGACGAACAGCTGCGCCAGGCCCAAAAGGATATCCATGCAGACTTCACGGAGCTACGGGAGGTCAAGGAGGAGATGCAGAAGCTGGTTGAGAGCATCCGTTGCCTCCACTACCTGCCACCTCCTTAGCTAACCCAGTTCCTGCCCCTCCACCAAACCCTACGCCTGCTCTACAAGCATACCCTTTCTCTCCCCCTCTCATTCAGATCACAGAGGAGGAGGACATTGAGGAGGATTTGGATTCACCGCCCTCCAGACGAGCTGGAGCAACCCCTCCCAGCTAATGATCCAGTTGCAGACTTGGTAGAGAGAATGATAAAGGAACTTCAAACTATGAAAGATTACACAAAATCTGCAGCGCCCTCAGTGAGGCCAGCTACCTCATTCCCCGATCCTCCACCACTGAGGACCACCAGGGACCCGAAGATCCTTTGTGCAAGCAACCAGGCTCTCTCACTCTGCAACGTATCACTGGGATGCCTGCATACGGTTACCCCAGCCTAGCTAGCGCAAGCCTATAAGTCCAGAGCAGTTACTGGTCATGTCCAGCCAGAGAATCGGACAGTTGACAGTGGCTGGTTCTCACAGCAGACACCAAAGATAGAGCCACAAACCTGCGCTCAGCGTTCCTATGCTTCAGCTGAACAGAACTACAGAGGGCCGAGACCATCCATCCCCAAATTCAGCCATCGCGGCCTTGGAGAGTTTGCTCGATTGAAGATGGCTTTGGATAATCTCCTACCAGCGGATGGTTCAGAGCTCTTCAAGTACCAGATTCTGGCTGGACCACTTGCAGTTGCTATACCATTAATGACAGGGTTTTTCCTGGGTCAAAATGGGTCTTCGGTGCTCAAAAAAGAAAATATAGGTATATATATTCTTTTTTTTTTTTTTTTTTTCTAATCAATGTATTTATTCCCAGGTGTTTTGCATCTCCCCCCCCCCCCCCTCCTAAACCTATATTTCGGAAGAGGTTAATGTAATAGTCTAATAGCTAATGTCATATTGCACATATTTTCGTCCTATTTCCCCTAAAGCAATAAAGTTAGGCTACTTAAAGACACCTTACACTCATAAAGTATGTTCTAAATGGCATAAATGCTGCTGTAATCTGAAGGTTGCCAGTTCGTGCCAAATGACATTGTGTCCTTGGGCAAGGCACTTCACCCTACTTGCCTCAGGGGGAATGTCCCTGTACTTACTATAAGTCGCTCTGGATAAGAGCGTCTGCTAAATGACTAAATGTAAATGGTCAGTAGCCTAGCCTATTGATTAAGGTAGGCCACTCTGAAGCATGTACACTGCCTGCTTCATTTGATCTTGATAGACATTCTGTAGCAAACAGTAACCATAAACCCACTTTTTATTCATTAAAACTACTTCAGTATAATAATGCACCTAAAATACAAACCTGAGCAAGGGCAGCAATCGCTATCGAATCAATAGACGTGCAATTTAGCTAGCAGAGGAAGAATACAAACAACGAAAATCACCAGTTAACTTGATTTAAATTTGCAAGAACTATAGACTTATACAATAACAGGCTTAAATGAACTGACAACATAAGTTATACGACTTACAGTTCTCAAGGACGCACACACGCAATCTCCGACATGCACTCTAACAATCACTGCTGATAGACGGCCTAAAATTTTGTACAGCCTGATTTCTGTCCATTCGCGCACCTCACAGTTGCGTATTGAGCAGACAAGACATCTTTCATATTTTTTTCATCGCAGACTTTTTTTGCCTTTGGCGCTCGGGATTTGTCATTGGCGCTCGGCAAAACGGCTTTGCCGCCCGCCAACATTTTCTCTATGCAGGAAAAACCCTGAATGAGGCCTTCACCGCAGCTCACCTAGGGCTAGCTGACCCCATTGACAGTTTGCAGAAAAGGTATAAGCTTCTGTCTGGACTCCCTCTGCAACAGTTTGCAGAGTCTGCTGCTCATTGGTGCTGATCACCCACACCTGATCACTCCTGTCGAACCAGTACGCTTAGGTCCTCCAGGGGGTTCTGCAGCTGTCAGGACCAGGTTGGGTTGGACTTTACAGGGCCCTACGCGGTTAGTTAAGCAGCGTCTGTGGCCACAGCAGTGTCTCTACACATCCGTGACCGCCCAGGGGGAAGAGCTAAGCCGAAATGTCAAAAAGGTCTGGCAGATGGACATCTTTCCCTATCGTAGTGAAAAGTTGGTGACCCGTTCTCGGCAGGACCAATACGCCATTGACTTGCTGGAGACTAAAACCACCTGATGTAGATGGTGTCCTCCGGTACGCTACCCCCTTACTATGCAAGAAGGACATGCCCTCCTTCCATGCCCGAAAGAGTCGGTCATGCCAAACCTGAGGAGCACTGAGAGAAGACTCAGTAAAGACCCTGAGCGTGCCAAGGCTTACTGCGAGGATATTCAGAAGTTGATTCGTGGCCCGGTTTAACCCAAATGAACGTGAAGATGACACCAAATCGTGGTATATTCCTCACCATATGGTACACCACAATGGAAAGAACAGAATTGTGTTCAATTGTTCCCACCAGTACCAAGGCCTGAACTTGAATGAGTCTTTGCTGCCCAGACCTACCCTTGGTGCATCACTCCTGGGAGTGCTACTGCGGTTCCGGGAGCATGCTGTGGCCATTAGTGGAGATATCACGGGGATGTTCCATCAGGTCCACCTGCTACCCGAAAGACCGACCCCTTCTAAGGTTTGTGTGGCGTGGCATGCAGAAAGACAACCCCCCGATATCTATGAGTGGCAGGTGCTCCCATTCGGCACAACTTGCAGCCCTTGTTGTGCCACATTCGCAATGCAGCGCCATGTCATGGACCCCAGCCATCCCCAGAAAAGGGCTAAGCAGTTGATAGACAAGTTAAGAGCCCTTCTGTCATCCGGTGGGTTTGACCTCAGACAATGAGCGAGCAATGAGCCAAGCGTCGTCAGTCATCTGCCGAAGGAAGCCAGATCCAACTGTATCGAGCTTAGTCTAGCCGAAGATAAGTCAAGTCCCACTGAATCAGCACTTGGACTTTGTTGGCACATCCAAACTGATTGCCTAGGGTACAAACATAGACCAGTCAGCTACAGAGTACTGACCCTGTGGAACGTGTACAAGCTTATGGTATCCCAATATGATCCCCTTTGATACATTCTGTCCTACACCACTCGTGCCTAGGTGATAGTGCGACACTTGTGGGACAAGCAGAGACTGGGATGACCCGCTTATTCCGCAAGAATGGTCGGCTGCCTGGAATACCCGAGAAGAGGAGCTGCAGGTTCTGCCTTGTATCACCCTACCCAGGCCCAAGTACCTAAACATATCGGCCAGTCCAGAGTCACCAGAGAGATCCATGTTTTCTGCAACGCCTCTGAACAAGCCTATGGGTCTGTTGCTTACCTCCGGACAGAAGATGACAAGGGTGAGATTCATCTGTCTTTCCTCCGGTCCAGAGTTGCTCCCAAGCGACTGCACTCCATACCAAGGTTGGAGCTCTGTGCTGCAGTCACTGGAGCTCAGCTGTCAAGACTCCTAGAAAGGGAGCTCACCCTGGAGATCAACCAGACTATCTTATGATCTGATTCAACTACAGTCCTGACAAGGCTACAATCAGAGTCATGCCGGTTCAAGGTCTTCGTGGGTACTAGGGTAGCCAAAATTCAAGAGCTCACTGACCCTAGTGCATGGCGCTACATAGACTCTGCAAGGAATCCGGCAGATGACATTACATGAGGCAAGACTCTGAGAGAGCTTGAGCAGCCCAATAGATGGAGCTAGGGACCACCTTTCCTCCTGGAAGGTTCAGACACGTGGCCAATGAAACCTTCTACAGCACCAGGGGAAGACATCTCTGAGCTTCGTAAATCAGCCTTTTGTGCTCAAATATATATATATATATACCGGGAGGCCGAAACCCTCATTCTCAAGAGTGCTCAGCAAGATAGCTTTGCAGATGAGCTCTGTCACTTGAAGAAGGGCAACCCTATTCCTTCCAGTAGTCAGTTACCGACACTGGCACCTGAGTTGGATAAGGATAGGGAACTCATCCGAGTAGGGGGACGACTGCAACGAGCGGTTGATATAGACCAGACTACTGTGCATCCCATTGTTCTGGATCCTAAGCATCCGTCTACCAGACTATTGATCCAGAACTGACAGGCATCTATGCCACCCGGTCCAGAAAGGGTGTTTGCGGATATACGCTGCACATATTGGATCCTGCGCGGGCGTGAAGCCATCCGTCGGTACCATCTAGTGTTGTTTTTGGCAGCCTGTTTTAATTTGAGTTTTAGTCTAGTCTTTGTGTCAAGCTGTCATTTTAGTTTTTATTAGTTTTAGTCACGTTCATACTCTTTTTAGTCGAGTCAAGTTTCAGTCGACTAAAAGTCTGAGCATTTTAGTCTTATTTTAGTCAGACTTATCCATGACTATTTTCGTCTAGTTTTAGTCGACGAAAACTGATGACATTTTAGTCTAGTTTTAGTGGACGAAAACTTTCATTGACTTAACCCTTGTGTTATCTTCGGGTCATTCTGACCCATCAGTCGCTGTGACCCACCGTCGTATTGCGACAACTTTACCGCATACAAAAACAAAGTGAAGCATTTTCTTTTAACCGTTGGGCTGTCTCAGACCCCCCACATTGCAAAGGTTAAAAGAAAATTATTTTTATTTGTTTTTGTATTGGGTAAACACCAACGATGGTTCGTTATGAACCTTTGGGTCATGTGACCCGAAGGCAGCACAAGGGTTAAACTAGACATTTAGTCTTGTTTAAGTCAATGAAAATTGTATCTATTTTTAATCAAAACAGAAGTAGTCTAAGCAGTAGTACCGTTTGTCAACAACACAAATTCATTGCTGTAAATTGTAATTTGGGGAACAAAGGCTAAGAAAACAAGGAAATAAACAAATATGTTTTACCTGGGCAACAGGGCTTGAGTATGCTACAGTACTGTTCACTCTGGGTCAGCATCCTGTCTCTGACCAGGGTCAGGCCAGAGATTTTCCTCAACATCAAAGGCAATGTTTTCTCTAGCCAAACAGCAGGGAAAATGCCCTTGAATTTACTATATACAGCTTGACTACACATAGCTAGCGACTGCGCTGTACCTGGCTTCCTTTGCAGTGGCTTACAGTCTCACTAAACAGAGAATCAGAGACATGACAAGCACGTCGACTATGGTTGGATTCAAACCTCCGACGTTGCCGTTGCCAGGACACCAACTTATCCTAGTGAGCTATTCTCAGTACTGGAAAACAGAGTTCAGTTAATGGTTAAAAATATAAGCAGTTTTTCTTGTGGCAAGCGGTTGTCAGATTTGGCCCACGTTTAAACAGCTGTAATTCAGTACTATTTTGACATGTCAAGGTGATTGTGGTCTGAAGATAATCTGAGCCAAATTTGGTGAATATTTGATACATTTTGTAAGAGGAGTAGGACAAAAACGTTTTATTCATTGCTTCAAAATGGCGGCCGCATCAATTCAGCTAGTATCACAATTTAACATGTATCAGACACGGGATCTACTAAGATATCACGAGACAAAGGAATCACTTAAATAAGACAAACAAATCAACAGTTATTGGTCAACACACAATCCTGCATATTGTAGTGCCCCCTAGATGTCAAATTACACTACCTGTCTCAGACCTCTTAATAAGAGGGTCCTGAGTCCATATACCAAGTTTGGAGTCAATGCATCAAAGATTATCTAAGATATGACCTCACTTCCCTTTTGCAGGATCAGTTGCTGAATTTGATTGGCTGTAACTAATAAATGGTTGCGAAAATCAAAACTCAATGGGATAACTTTTGTGAGGCTTGGTCTGAAGCTCATCTGTGGCCATTTTGAAGAAGATTCGACAAGAATTGTAGGAGGAATAGCGAGAGAAAAAAATCCCTTAACATTCAAAATGGTGGAGAATCTATATAACTGGGTATGACGTCATAGTTGGACTCGTCTTGATCCAGGGAATACAACGATACCTGTAAGGCAGAGTTTCTGGGCACATGTACAGCGTGTGTCTCTGTGAGGTCAAGAGGTCATGCAGCGAGGCCCTCGCTGAGCAGAATATAGCCACACAGCCCAGACAGTTAGGAGACAGTGAGGCAAAACATGTACAAACTGGGACTTATGTGATTAACGACCACTTCACCTGCTGAACGTTCTAGTGTATCAGTGTACTGACCACTGAAGACCTGTTAAGGAAGCAACTCTGTGCATTCTATGTTTGAACATGTCCAGATACTGTATTTAAGCACTCTTGTAAGAGAGAGTCTTCACTCATGCTAGCCACTCTGTTGTGGATTGGTGGCATGATCCGACGTCGAGCTAATAAAACCGAGTCAACCCTTTTTATAATTGTCGTGACTCTTTCCGGCCTGCCTGCTTAGAGATCTCATCCTTACAATACCTCATTTTGGAAAATGAGGCATATGGTTCAAAAGAAACGTGTGTAAACACACCTTCAACTTTGACCCATTGGTGGCGCTAGAGGGTTGGAATGGGAGACATGAAACTTGGTGAAATTGCTGAGGGGACTGGCCCCAAAGAGTGTGCCAAATTTCACAACTTCTGACCATACGATTCTAGGGGCTGCCATAGACTCTCATGGAAGATGTGTAATAATAATAATAACTAGAAAGTGCATTTCCTGTAGAAAATGCGTTGGAATGCTGAAAGATTATTATTTTTATTTATTTTTAATTGCTGAAAATACAGAAATGAGAAAATACCCGCAAGCTGAAAGCTGAAATGAATTTCAAAAATGTGTGAGTCAGACATTTGAGGCAGTGTGGAAGCTGAACTGCATCATCTAACAAAGCTAAGAGCTTAAATAGCCTACAATGTGGGAGAAGCTGAAAGCTGAACTGTGAAACAGAAGAATAAGTAGGCTAGCTAGTCATCACAAGAATATTATAGTTTTAACAGCTGAAATTATAGCCTACAATGTGGGAGAAGCTGAAAGCTGAACTGTGAAACAGAAGAATAAGTAGGCTAGCTAGTCATCACAAGAATATTATAGTTTTAACAGCTGAAATTATAGTTGGGATAGTAATATTGTTGTGCCCCTGCAAAAGGGAACTAGAGGGTACAATTTCTGGGGAAATTGTAGGGTGTGCTTGCTTGCGTCGGTTGTAAGTTTTTCCCTTCTAGTGATATTTTCAAGCATTTAGCCTACTCATATTGCATATTTCATTAAGAACACCCTTTGGAACAGCTGCAAACCCCCTTTGAAACAAGCTACTGTAACAACGTTGTCACTGGCAGTATGGAATCGCGATTCAAACAGTACCGTCTGCTAACTGAAAATATGCCCCCCAAAACGTAAATAAGTTTGACATTAATGTAGGGGGAAATGGCTAATTCAAAATAAGTTTGCTAGAGGCAAGCTAGCTGCTGTTGCTCCACATTTCACTGATTGTTTGAAAGCGCCGGAAATGAGAACGTTTCTTTTGACATAAAGTTTAGCTGTGGCATTGAAGACAGTACTACACACTGCCAGTGGGTGAGCCGAGTCTGACTGAGGCTAACGTCAAAACAAGCCGTGGTGTCACTCAAATTCCAAGTTTTACACAAATCACAAAAATATGCTGACGCGCTGGCTGTCTTCGCAATCGCCATATCTTTATAACACTGCCCTCCTTCTGATTTTTGATGTAGAATTGACCCTGGTACGAAATTAAGAAAATACTCATCAAAGATCGACAACAGCTGACGCAATCGTCAACGGAGGCTGACGGGGCTCTCACGTAGCAAACCAATCAACGTTTTTACAGCAACCTACATTAAAATCTCACCTTCTGGCTGTCTTCACAATAGTCATATCGTCATAACATTGCCCTCCTTCTGTTTTGTGGTGTAGAATTGACCGAACTATAAAAATACGAAAATACTAAACTACTATGACGCTTGCATGGCTGCCGCCTAGGCAGTCTCACGGGCGACCCGCACTCGCTCAAATTACAAAGACTTTCACAACCTAAATAAAAAATCCGAGATGGCAGTTCCACTCGAAATTGCTTTCTCAACAAAACCCAATGGTTGGTAATTTTGGGGGTTGGCATTTTTCACTCATAATCCAAGCTCCAATTTGCGTGCTAGAACGTGTATCACGTTGTATCCATGCGTCGTTGCTAACGTGTGCTGACGTAGTGACGTAGGCTAGCACTGCTACCCTTCGTTGACAGAAGACACTTTTCGCCACAAAAACTTAAGCTCAGCCTAAACCGTGCAACGGAACGTAAATCCCAATAGAAGCAACGCAATCGAGACCAAGACGAAACTTTTGACACCTAGGTTGTCTATGTAGGCCAAATATTGACTGAGTTTTAGGGGTGGGAAAATAATAATAATAATAATAATAAGATATATGTGAGAGAACAAAGTTTGTGCCCTTGCCGAAGGCAAAGCACACCCAATAAGATATATGTGAGAGAACAAAGGTTGTGCCCTTGCCGAAGGCAAAGCACACCCAATTATAGAAAACAGTAATTCAGACCTTCATCCTCAAGCTCTTCTAACTCTCCTCTGTGTATGTGGTTTGAAATTAGTGAGATGAGAGCCGTTCGGCCCTTGTCAGTTACATGTTCAAACTTTGCTCCAGCAATGATTAGATAGTCACATAGCTCAACCAAATCTTCTCTGGGCAGCAGACACAATTCTCTAATTATTTCAAGCTGTAGTTTCTCTAACTCTGTCGGCTCCATCTTTCCAGCAGAGTGTGGGTACTAGCAGTGGTATCGTTCACTATTTGGGTAGCAGTAGCAGCTCTCCTATTATTTAGAAATACCTCAGATCACATGCAATCTGCCCCCAAAACAGTCGAAATCCACTGCCTCTGATTCACCTGCTCCTGATAGTCGGAGTTGTTTAAAAGAGATGTGTGGCGGCTGGGGACACCTCTGGTAGATGGCGGACCATGCTGCACACAATCCCAGCGGTGCCTCCAAATGTTGTGCCCCTGCAAACGGGAATTATAGAAAACAGACAACGGACACAGGGCTCTCAAGTGTCACGCATTGAGCGTGACAGTCACTCATTTCCGTCTTTTGTTACGCTCTCCCGCCACACATTGTATTTCTCACGCAGAAAAAATAAATAATATATTTAATATGCCGCAGCACCCAACCAAAATTCCTCTGGCCGCGCCACTCTCACTATGTAACCGGCAGGAATCAAGCGTCTCCCCTGGAGTTCTTAGTCGAGCCTGCCACTTATCAGCCAATCAAAAAAAAGAATGGGTCTACACAATAGCCAATCGGAAAATAGCACCATTGTATCTGGGTAAGATTTAATGCAACAACCAATGGAAAAAAAGCATATCCTGTAATTTTTCACGTGATTCTGCTACGTCTTCCGAAAGTTTTGTTCACCTACAGAGCAAACCACTGGAGCTCGAGCAGAGTAGGCTAAGTCATGATCTCCTGTTTTAATGTTACAACAAATTCACAACTTGTTTGACACAAACAATGACAACTTGACTGCTGTTAGAAAATGTTTCCCAGATAATTTGCATAAGTTTTTCATGAGTGTCTGTAACTTAACCAACAGTTTTACAGCCTGTTCACTGACAACACCTGCTCAGAACAAGTAATTCATAGATGTAGCTGGTGTGTATCGGTGAAACTCACTCCTCAGGTATGTAACAGGCCACCCGCGTAGACGGATTACTAGCTTTTCGTTGGCGTAGTTGGTAGTGGGGGCACTTGGGATGTCAGAGGTGGCAGGTTCGTACCCAGTGCGGGACGAACATAGGCCCCGATACCTCTGACGGAGTTTGCATTACCACGTCTGTTACATAAAATTGGCCTAGTCATATTTTCGTTATCACACGATGACTGACATATTGTCACATTATAAACATCTCTTTCCAAATAGGCGTAATAATTTTATTAGCACTAAATACATTTAAGTGTTTTGCATAGTCGATGTTATAGGTCACTTTTAAAATAATGTCATATTTTATAATTATATCCTGGCCATGGATGCATTAATCATTGCTGCCTTTCAAAGATGTCAGGTATAAAGCAATTAATTAATTAATTAATTTTGAACCCCTCACGGGGGGGGGGGGGGGGGGGAGAGAGAGAGAGACACACGATGTAGCTTGGTCAAGTCCAATGTCGCAATGGATTTTTATGCATCTCAACTTGAAATATTACATCTAATGAAAGCATTACTTGATACCAACATGAAATGAGTGAAACACAGACTTTGGGAACGTGACAACTGTACCTCCGTTCAACACAGCTTCACGCGACTTAGCTAGCAAATAGGCTCAAATACAACTGAACTTTTCATGTCTGACAAATTAAAATACTTAAACTGTGACACCAACCAACAATTCACGGTGCATATTCATTTCAGTATCAAACATACAAGTCAAAACACATCCCAACCTCCGTTCATACCTGCAAAGGGGAATTATAGAAAACAGACAATGGACACGGCATGGTCAAGTCCAATGTCGCAATGGACGAACGTAAGCTACACGCTGACTATCCTACAGGCAGAATGAGGCATTAGCAATCAAACTGATACAAAACAGAAAACAAATGGAAACCTTAGGAAATTAAGAAAGATTGCAAAAATGTAATTTCAAATGCATCACATCTTATAGGTAAATTAGCTTTAACTTTTTGAACAGAAATAATCTTCCATTAACATTTACATTTTGATCTTATTTATTTTAGCTTAAGGTCAAAGCAATTGATTACCAAACTCCAGCATATCCTAACATCGATTTCAGCGTCTATCACCATTACACACTCCCCCTCATTACAGATGTTGTCCCCGACATCCCAACTAACAGGTAGGGTAATGTTCAAAGCAGTTCAACAGTGGACATGTCATCACATCACAACCGCAACAGGGGCCTGTACTACGAATCAAGATCAACATGCTCTGGATCACTTTCAGTTACCCGGCTACGCGAAGTGTAACAATCGCAATCACGATAAGTGGTATCACGACGGCGGTTATCAACTCTCTAACTCAACCCAGATCTTTCCAATCTAGAGACGTGCGCGTTCACATAAAGGGGCGGTGTTTGCACCGTATGTCCAATCGCAAACATGGACAAAACAAGAGCCGCATATTTCACGCAGGAGGAGCCGACAATAATCTTCCAAACTTTGTCTACTCCTTCTGCGTGAAATATTGTAATACAAACATATCAGGAATACAGATATATAATACAGACAAAAATCAACAAAGTCGCTGCTGCCATCTGGCAGAAAATAGCAGACGCTGTAAATGCGTAAGCTACATGACTTATTGATATCTTGTGCCCCAGGCACAAGATGTGACCATAATTACACGTGTGCATTCCATAACGTTAAACTTTTGTTGCTGTTATTTTAGTTGCAACCCTTGCAGTGGCAAACGATCGTGGGAGCAAATAAAAAATAAATATAAAACCATAATTCAAAACGGTAAGTAGCAGTAGGCTGCACACAGTGGCGGCTGCTGGTCTTTCAAAGAGAGGAAGTTCATTTTCGGCCTACATCCTAATTTTTTTAAATTTATTTGGCTATTCACTGGCTAGTTCACTCCTACGACACTAGCCTAGCCTACTGAATGAATGAACGAAGATCTAACAAAACAATATTAATCAAGGAGGAAATGTGGAAATTAGGTTCAACTGAAACAAGGAACGTGGTGTATAATTGTATGAAATGTATGATGAAAATTGGTTAGCAATTTCGCCAAGCAAATACCAAGAAAAATAAGGCAAAGAAAACTGGGGGGCCCTCCTCCACAGGACTTGACTCCTGCTGAGGAGCTGGCCCTCTCCAGCTATCAGGGTCGCCCCATGATGGAAGGAGTGGAATGGGGCATTTCTTCAGACCCTGGTGGCAGCAGCTCGGAAACCCAAGCATATGTATGTTTCAAGTAATCTATGTGACCATGTTCATTCAACAATTATTTATGAATATTGTAGGAGTGAAATGTATTACTGTTCTCTGCAGTGACAGGAAATACAGTGGTGTTGCTGCCACCACCCACTGTTGTCCCACTGTGCCATACAGAGGTAACAGTGAAACTAATAGTCATACGCCAGTATGTATGCCATATGTGGTTGCTGAATATTTATCAAATATGCCATTTACTTTCTCAAGTGGAGGTCCTAGATGATCAGGAAACTGTGTCTGCCTGCTCAGAGAGAATTTTGGGGGTACACTTTTGAGTTTTATTTACCACTTGCAACACAGATGGTGAGAGTGTGTGAACGTGTGGCTGTGATTGAAGTAATGACTTTGATTGTAATGAATTGCTAATGGTGGTGGTCTGAACATGAGACACAAGTCCTTACAGTGCTCATTTCAAATATGACTCAATTGATTAAATTGCTATGGTGTTAAACTCAGCAGGACTCCCCCTGAGCCTAGGGCCTCCACCTCAAGGCCAAGACAAAGACACAAATTATAAGCAATGAACCTTGAAACACAGTAGTCAAATGGACACCTTCAACTTTCTCCAAGTGTGCCTTGCAAAGGGACAATGTTCTTTATTTGTTTCAGGTTGGAGCAGACAATGTGAGGGCCCTGTATAAAAGAACCCTGGAGCTCGATATAGAGTATAAGAGGCTGGATATAGAGTATAAGAGGCTTTTAATTTAAAAAAAACAAGGCTGGCTTTTTTGTGTTCCTAGGAAAGGGACACATAAGGATGTATTTGTAAAACTTTTTTCTACGTTTTGGTCTTTTTATACCTTTTTGTTGTGCATTTTGAGTCTTTTGTGGGGGTTTTCACCATTTCTTTCTTTCAATGTCCTATTTATTCTTTTTGAAAAATGCTATAAAAGTGAATGAAACATCCAAATTCAATGAAAGTAGTGAAATGATCATTTATTTAACTTGTGAAGAGCATTGTATGGTACCATACACATTGTTCTTTTTGGTTTGAAATGTTTTGGTTGAAAGAAACACACATTTCTGATATGGAAATTATTAGAAAAAGGCGCAAAGCAACCCAAGGACAACAGAATGGGTTAAGGGGAGACACCCCAGTGAATAGGGATAACATATCAACATGAAACCTCCCCAGTTGATAACTAATATTAGGTCAAATATGGTTTTCATTACTAGTTTCCTGTAAATGTATGTTTAAATGAGCAAATCATGCATTAAGTTGTAAAATATGATAGAACTTACATACATTTCCAGAACGGAAATCAGAACATTGCATGAAGACAGAATGAAAATCCTTGTTTCATTTTGTCAACATATTAGAGTCCAAAGTTTTTACAAAGGGTACTTTGGATATCTCTTTTCCACCACTCCATTAATCAGAATATGGTGGCAACAGCCATTGTTGAAAATCCTTTACAAATTGCACGGCAGACCGTGTTCTTGCTCAGGTTCTCCGCATCACCCACACTATAAAAGTAGGTAGCGAAATAACGAAACGGTATATATAGTCTGTGGGACTGTAACCACCGAACGGCTTCGATGTGTCGCATTGGCAACATACGCTCAAGAAGCTGGCAAAGATACGTAATTCCCTCTATATCTACGTAAGAATCTATATCTTTCATAAAGATAGTCATGAGGGAATGCGAAAGGGTTTTGTCGGACTCTAAATGTTCTGGCTCTTCTGAGCGCACCTCTCACTATCCGCGCACCAAGCTCCACAGGATCTTCTATGAACGGTGACGGCATTATCCTCAAGAATGAGTTAGTGGGCGGGGCTTTTATACCGGTTGATCTTTGATCTCCAACTTAACCTGCTCCCGACCAGGTTAGCCGTTCAGCATGTGTTACCATGGCGATCTACCCCGGTAACAAGTGATCCACCGTCGTAGTGCAGAAAACCCTGGGTTGAACCTGAAGTTACCTCGCTAACGCCAAATCTTGATTCGTAGTACAGGCCCCTGATCTTACACAAGCACTCAACTTATATAAAAGTCCAGGGGCCTCATGCATAAAGGATTGCGCAGCTTTCATACCAGAAGATGGCGTACGGCCAAAACTCGAAAAGTACCTACGCACAGAAATATTCACATGTATAAAACCGGTCGTATGCCAGGTCCTGCGCACCTTTCCTTTATAAATCACAATCAACGTGAGATGGACCGCACGTGAACGAGCCACTGACCCTGCCTCCTCCCATAAATTCATATGCAGATAGGCTATAAATGCGCTCCTGAGGTAATTTCTTTGTCTGAATTAAAATGTCTAAACACAAAATAACAATTTCACAGACTGTGAGATCGAGGTTATAACAATAGCAGGGGGAGGCGAGAAAATGTGTCTTGTTTGTCGGTCTGTCATCAGGCATTAGCAACATAAAGTCGGCGGAGTAAACTGTCAGGCGCATGCGCCCTTTTTTTTTTTACCTGTAGCACTTTGAGATTTAGCTAAATATAAAGTGCATTACAAATACAATTATTATTATTATTAAAGGGTCGTAAATGCTGTGGGTTCGGAGAACCGGACCATGGCAGAAATTAAGAAGAAATGGTCCGATGTAAAACTCGAAATTAAGAAACGAGTGGTGGCGCATCGTAACAGCGTGAACAGTGAATTTGTCGTTCGTTTGACACCCTCAAATTTGACAGAAGTTATTAAGTGGTGGCGGATTAAACAGTAGCCTATATAGAGCTAGCATTTCCCGTTTGGGTTTTGGCATTTTGATGTGATCATCCACATTAATGAAAAAAAAATGAAAATGTGATTTGAATAGTCAACATCATAGACGTATGACAGTAAGTGGAAACATTACTTTTTGTAATGTTTGGTGAGTTTCGGCACTTTTCAGTTAGAATTCGCCATGTTACAGAGCCAGACAAGACTTTGCGGACGGTCCACACATTCTCACATCTACCCTCAGTTTGGTCAACAGTCCAGTTGTGAGTGTCATAAATGTGATTGTGTGAAGTATGTGTGTGTATGCAAGTGATGACCACAGTCAGTATCCTGGGACAACAACAGGCTGGTAGTCAAAGTGCTGTGCCCGAGTCATCCATGCACTTGTCGCTAGCATGGCTCCATAAGGTGCTGGGGGGCACCAGTGCATGGTGTCACTGGAAAATACAGTGCTGCAACAACCAGGATTGCCCAGCTGGTCATATGTGAAGACTCTTGGAGGTTGTCTCTCTCTGGCAGGTCGATGGTATCGTTCTTCTCTACTGTTGTTTCCACTCTGAACAGGTGACGGTGCTACTGGCGTTCTCACCAAAAGAGTTTCCTCTTGAGCAATCATCTCCTGTTGTTCCGAGGTGTCCTCCTCAGTTGGTGTTTCTCCCCTATCCTGCTCCTGCTGGGGAATGTCCTGTTGCTGAGTGTGAACATCTTGTGAGAGTTGTGTGACTCCCCTGTCAGCGTCCTCCCTGTCTGTGTTCACCTGTGGCTGCATCCCAGGGAGAGGCTGATCTCTGAGCTGATAGTATCCATAACCATCATCATCATCATCATCATCATCATCGCTATCATCGTCTGCTTCAGGATTTGGTTGCTCCCTGCCTTTGTAAGTCCGAGCTGTGGTCTGTCTCCGTGCTTTAGCTGGTTTCAGTTGAATTTCCAGAGGCAGGTGGTCACATGGCAACAGAAGGTTACGGTGCAGGATCCTGCGTCCTCTTGCCTTGCCTTGCTCTGGTATTACCTCATATATGGGCATGTCCTTTCCCACCTGACGGAGGACTTTATGAATACAATCTTCCCAGTGGTTTCTGAGCTTCCCTGTTCCCCCTCTGGGTGTCATATTCCTGACGAGAACACGGTCACCCTCATGCAATACTGAACTCCTTACTTTGCTGTCATGATTTCTCTTGCTCCTCTCAGCACATTCTTTTGCATTGGGTGTTGTGATCTCATATGCCTCTTGCATCTGCTCTTTCCACTTTCTCATGTACTCCTTATGATCAGTAGTTCCAGTCTCAGGGGTCAACCCAAACAGCAAGTCCACAGGTAATCTTGGTGACCTTCCAAAGAGGAGGTAGGAGGGTGAGAAACCTGTGACTTCACACCGAGTGCTGTTATACGCATAAATGAGTTTGGGCAACGACTCTCGCCAATCTGACTTCTGCCTCTCAGTAAGCGTTCTCAGCATTTGCAGTATTGTTCGATTTAGGCGCTCTGTCTGACCGTCGCCTTGAGGATGGTACAGCGTTGTTCTTGAGCCCATCAGCCCACAGTTCTTCTTCAACTGTGCAAACAACTGATTCTCAAATTCTCCTCCCTGGTCATGATGAATCCTCAGGGGGAACCCAAACCCAAAAGCGCATAATCATTAAATATCTTATCAGCAACAGTTTTGGCCAATTTTGATGTGGTGGGATAGGCTTGGGCAAAGCGTGTATAATGATCTACTATTACCAATATGTATTCATATCCACCTTTACACTTGTCGAGATGCAAGAAGTCAATGGATACTAACTCGAATGGCTGAGTGGTGACAATTGATGTAAGCGGAGTTTTGGTTTCTCGACAGGGCTTTTTCTGCTTAAGGCAGTTACAGCTTTGAGTGACATAATGCATTATCTCCCTTTGCATGTGTGGCCAGAAGATGGTGTGTCCCATTTCGTCGTGGAGCTGTCTCAAAACTGTTGATTTGTATATTTCAGGTAGAACAAGTTGTGTCCTAGGTACAGTCTTTCGTTGAAGTACTCCATACTCATCAAAGCTGAGCTTCTCCCAATCACGGAGGAGACACTTACTCCGTGCCCCGAATGATTTAAGCTGCTGTCCCACAGGCTTCTCATTTGACTGTTCGCAGGCAATGATTGGGCCAATATCTTGATCATTTCTCTGAGCTTGACAGATAGCTGTTCTCGAAAGGGGTATAGGCAGGTCTCCATCCGTTACCGCACACCCATTAGCCAGCACAGACCACACTGTGTGTGAAACATTCAATTCCGCAGCTTGTACCGTGGTTTGCACCGAAGGGGAGGACATTTCCTCTGAGCATATTCTAACCATCGTTTCTATATCACAGGGCATTCTCGAAAGACCATCAGCATCACCATTCTCTTTACCTGGACGACATTTGATTGTCAGGTCAAAGTCTGCTAACTCGGCAACCCACCTATGTCCTGTGGCATTGAGCTTCGCCGTCGATAACACATAGGTGAGTGGGTTGTTGTCTGTATATACAGTGCAAGATGAGCTGTGTGCGAGATGCGTAGGCTATTACACGAAGCTTACCCTGCGCTCCTGGTAGAGCACTGCACCTAAGCCTTGCTGTGAAGCGTCTGTGTGTAAAATGAATGATTTGTTGAAGCCTGGAAACCCAAGTATCGGTGGCTCAATCAGACAGTCAATCTCTCCAGTATGTGTTGATGTTTGTCAGTCCATGTGATCGGCTTGTGTGACGGTGTTCCTTTGGACTTTCACTTTCCTTGTCATTGAGCTGCGATCCCTCTGCTTGTCCATTCCAGGGTCCAACTCCAACAGGGCGTAAAGAGGGCTGGCAATCCGGGAGAAGTCCTTGATGTACTGTCGGTAGTAGCTCAGGAGCCCCATTACTGTCCTCAATTCTCCCACAGTCCGTGGCCTCTTCTGCTTTAAAGCCCTCACAGTCGTAGTATCAGCAGGGTCCATTTTACTGCCCTCATGATGCGCCCCAAGTAGCGGACCTCGCACTTAAACACTCCACACTTGCTTGGTTTTAACTTTATCCCGTGCTGTCGTAGCCGCTGAAGCAGTCCTCACATGCTCAACGTGATCCTCGAAGGTCCTACTGAAGACCAGGGTGTCATCCAAGTATGGAATACAGATTTAATCTCTTAGCCCCTCGAAACATTCTTCCATGCAGCGCTGAAAGGCAGCTGGAGCGTTCATCAGGCCGAAGGGGATTATGATCCATTCATAGAGACCCCATGGTGTCACAAAAGCGGTTATGGGTCTACTCTCCTTTGCCATGAACCCCTGATGGTAGGCCTTCCCTTGATCCAGAAGAGAGAACCACGAATTTCCTCCCAGGCCGTCCATTATCTCTTGCACTCTGTGGATAGGCTGGCGAGTAGTCCTTTTCTTTACTTCGCGGAAATCAATACACAACCGCATACTCCCATCTTTTTTCCGTACACACACGACTGGTGATGCGTATGATGAGTGAGACTTCTTCACCCAACCCTGAGCAATAAGGTCACTCAAGTAATCCTTAATTTCCTGATAAAGAGGCCTAGGCACAGAGAGATATGATTTGGCTACCGGCTCTGTGTCTTTCAGGGAGATGCTGAGTCGGAGGTTTTCTATGCAGCCAATATCATCATCTGTTCTCAAAAAGGAGGTACACTCCTCTCTTAACATCTTGGAAACTATCTCCCGTTCTGACTCGTTGAGATGGCTCAGATCCACAGGTGGATCCCAAACCTTACCAATAACTTGATCCTTTTCAGCTCTGAGGTGATTTGTTGTAGCTGGGGATGAAGGGCGGGACCCCTCCAGTGTGGTGGCCAGGTAGATTGCCTGAACCTGCTGGACAGTCCCGATTACACTTCTCCCGGCCAGCACATCTCATGAGCTGTAGGATTCTGCACACTAATAGTAATAGAGGGTTTTTTGCTACCCTTACTTACTCTTACGAGCATGTCACACAGTTCAAGTCCCTCAGTCCAGCTGGAGTTCACATCAGGCTCGAAGATAAGTGTTTTATCTTTATGTGGGAAGTCCATATTTAGATGACACTCAACCCTGACTGACATGTGTTTAGGTATTATGATCCTCTCCCTTTTTGTCTTGACGACATACTCATCCACTTGATTGGTACTGACTTGCTCTACAACAGCAGTTACTTGCTCTACAAAAGCCCTTGCTTGGCCTGGGAAGGCTGCCCTTACTGTTCTACTCAGCTGTCCTTGGTCAGTGTCATTGAATTGTTTCAGTTCACTGTCTATAATGATCTTAATTACATTAGACCCAATGATTGGTTGAATAAGCTGGCCACCCTTCATTACAAGTATGGGGACAATAACTTCTGTATTGGATGCAGCCCCTGAACTCAATCTGAAAGTTGCCTCAACCCAACCTGTATATGGAATGCTTTCCCCATTTGCTGCCTTTATGTAAAAATCTGTGGTAATGTCTAGAATTTCTAAAATGTCTCTTAGTCTTGCGTCTGGGAGGTGTGCTTCTTTCCACAGCTCATCAATTATGGTGACTTGGGAGCCTGAGTCCCACAAAGCCTGAACCCTTTGTTCTTGGATGAAGCAGTCAACAATGTGCTTTTCCCCTACCAATGGCGCCCTGTTAGACATTCTTCCTCTTTTAGGGGTAGTATTCGTGGTCATACATGAGGAAGGTTCACACTTGATTTTGTGTTCAGCCCAGTTATTAACTTGACATGACCTCGAACAGTAAAGTACTTCCTTACAAGATGCACATTGCTTCAAGATTGCTTCTTCCCCCTTTAGTCCACAATATGTAAATTGATGGGACCTTGCTTCTTTATCAGTCACTCCCTGTCCCGTCCGAGTGACCTTCCCCCATTTAAATGCTCACCTCCAAACTGTCTCTCTTCCCTTGCTTGACAGCCCGCCAAGAAGTGCTCACTGCTGCCACACCTGTAACAGTGTGTGCAATAATCTCCAGCCCCGCTCTGTTGACAGCCAACAGAGCGGGGCATTTTCTCCTTTGTCCACGATTTGCTGGGGGAAAGCTGCGCTGTGGGGCAAACCTTTGCTGATACTGCACAGTTCCTCCTTGGTATCTGGGGTCTGGAGTGAACCAGTATCCCTGTGATAAATCCTGCATCTGCTGACTTGAGAATTGTGGTCCTGATGTACCATCGGCCCCTCCTGCTGACGGTGGCTGTCTAGCCATGAGCTTTGGCTGTTGCATGGACTCCCTAATTTGAGACACTTCAACTTTAAGATTTTTCAACGGAGCCATCTCCGCTTTAATTTCCTCAAGCTGGGAAATAACAACTGGGGAAACTTTAGGACTATGTTGAATTGGCAGTTTTTCCTTCTTTGTAGCAGGAGCATCGCTCGACTGGACTGAGTGTGTGGTCACCGGCTTTTGTTGTCCCGACAATTTTTTCTTGTTCTGCCTTTCTGTCTCATAGGCACATGCTGTGTTCATCCGCTCGAGCAACAGTTCATCAGAAACGTCCGCTTGCTCCAAATAAGGCTGAAGATACTGCCTGATATTGTCATTCTACAGGCCAGTTAAAACAGTGTTAAGAAACATTTTCTGCACTAATCCAGGGTCATATTGGAGACCAGACTCAGATTCCTGCGAAGCGAACAAGATCTTTTGTCTCAGGTCAAAAGTGCGAATAAGGAAGTTCTGTGGTGTTTCCTTAATGCCCTGCACCTCTGAAGTCAGCTGCTTATAAAGTTCGGTCGCACTTTTCTCTTGATAGTGACAACGGAGTATTCGCCTCAATGTGGGTAAGGTCAAGTTGGCTTTGCCCTCTAAATAACTTCGAAGCTGCATGCCAGGGGATATCGCTCTGATCACTGCATCTATAATCTCCAGTTGAGGAAAACCCTTGCTTAAGCCATGTTCAATTTGTCGTGCTAGGCTTGAAAAAGTCAGTTTGTCTTTCTGACCAGGCTCACCAATTTGGCCAGCGATTTTAAAGTCCTTGTGCCATGGGTGAGGTCCCGGACTATAGACTGTGCTCTGCTGTGGCTGCCTTGTGGAGGCTACACTCATCATTTCTCTATTCTGTTTTTGTAAGTTTGCCAACCGAAGCTTCAATGCCTCAATTTCTTCCACACATTTTTCCTCCTCTTTATTCTGTTTTTCCTGTTGCTCGTCTACTTGTCCTAGTGTGCCAGCTTTACAAGCTATCTGGAGTTCAGAAATGTTGTCTTGAAGGTGGAGTAATTCAGACCTTCATCCTCAAGCTCTTCTGACTCTCCTCTCTGTATGTGGTTTGAAATTAGTGTGATGAGAGCCGTTCGGCCCTTGTCAGTTACATGTTCAAACTTTGCTCCAGCAATGATTAGATAGTCACATAGCTCAACCAAATCTTCTCTGGGCAGCAGACACAATTCTCTAATTATTTCAAGCTGTAGTTTCTCTAACTCTGTCGGCTCCATCTTTCCAGCAGAGTGTGGGTACTAGCAGTGGTATCGTTCACTATTTGGGTAGCAGCAGGGCCGTTGCTAGGAATTCTGGGCCCCCTGAAAGAATATTGGTGTGGGCCCCCGCCATAGCCACGGGAACATATTTTATCAGGGGGGTGCTGGGGGGACGGGGGACGGACGGGGAGTAAAAATAGGCCCTGGACTTTGATCCAGACCGGCCCACCAGAACCGGCCCCCGTATACGCCACCACAGCTGCCCTGCTAATGCATGCACTTTCTGTGTTTGATGTAATGCTAGTTCGATCCTTAATGCGAGCGCGCAAGACAAATTGTTGGGCCTTTATTTGAGCGCAAAATAGTTGAGCTTCATGTAAAATAAACATAGCCGTTTTTCAATTGGTAAAACCTTGTCCTAGTGAAGGTGATGTCTTTTTTTCTCTTAATTTTTCAGCCCCACCATACGTTTCTCAGCCTGGTTTTCCATCGTTAGTATTCTCCCGGTGCTCCCGATGGCCAGTCGCTACTGCGGGGCTGTGCCGCGGTGGTGGATTTTCAAGTCATATCATTTAAAATTCTCGTGCTGTCAGGGGGTGCTGCAGCACCCTTAGTTCCCGTGGCCATGGCCCCCGCCCCCCGACTTTTCATCGCCAAAGATCACTTTTTTTCTTAGACTATATGCATTATAATTTTTTCTTTATTTTTCTGTTTCTCCATGTTCTTGACAGTGCCTGACGCAATGCACCCAATTTGTTTATTTTTTTCAATTAACCACTCAACAAAGAGTCACTGGGTATTATTATGTAAAAATCAATGTGTAAGTAATTGCCAATGGTACAGCAGTTCATTAATAAGTCAACAGCCAACAAGTGTCTACCTCACTCACCATCATCAGCATCTTCACTATCCCCTTCACTAGTATCTGTAGTAGCCCTACTTTCTGGTATTTGTTCTTGGGTGGGGTCTGGCTCTGTAGACAGCAAGGACAGTCAGTGACTTAAGTAGACTTATAAATATTTCATATCTTATTTAATTTCATATTGCTTTTGTACACATTTATGATTACATTTTATGGAACAACCGATTAAGAACTAACATACCCAGTCTTGGCATTAACATAAAAAAAATCTAAATTGGCTTATCAATGCCAAAGCTCTAGAGAAACAGCTTCTCTTTATTATTGTATGAAGACGGCAAGCTGTAAGATTTGCCCCTGCTTAACATTAACAAGACTCATGTCAACAGGCTACCATAGCGGTTAAGTTTTAGTAAACACTCATGTAAGAATGGAAAATTGTGTCCTATACTGCTACTGGAATTTTTGGACAGCGTATTATAACGTTTGGAGAATTATAACCTTACTGATCTTTTCTGTGGATGATATTTAGTGGATAATTTTGTAATGTCAGGCGATTATTTTACACTGCTGACCACACGTAACGTTAAACGTTAGTGTCATTCGGTTAACGCAGTAATGTTAGTAGCTGGCTAAGCGCTAGCTCATAACATTATTCACTCCAACATCGTAACGTTGGACGAGGCAAGCTATGCTATTTCTCGTGAACCACAGGGTGCCATGTGCAACTAGCTTAACACTCTCACCTTTCTTCGAAAACATATCGCTGATATTCTGGGCTCCTGATGTGCTCCTGGCCTCTCTTTTCTTCCTCTCCTCTCTTTTTTGGCGTCCCGATTTGTTTCTGTTTTGGCATTGTCAGTTCTCTATTGATAACCAGCTGGCTGCTGCTGCAGTCCGCGCACATTTTCAAAAGAGCAGCGAACCATGGACCAAACAATTTTTTTAAAGAAGGGTGTTATTGCTCGCAGTATCCCAGTAGCCTACATAATAGGCTACTGGGATTTTTGTGGGCCCCCCCTGGGCTGTGGGCCCATAGAATTGTTATCACCTTTCACCCCTAAACGACGGCCCTGGGTAGCAGTAGCAGCACCTATTATTTAGAAATACCTCAGATCACATGCAATCTGCCCCCAAAACAGTCTAAATCCACTGCCTCTGATCCACCTGCTCCTGATAGTCTGAGTTGTTTAAAAGAGATGTGTGACGGCTTGGGACATCTCTGGTAGATGGTGGACCATGCTGCACACAATCCCAGCGGTGCCTCCAAATGTTGTGCCCCTGCAAACGGGAATTATAGAAAACAGACAACGGACACGATGTAGCTTGGTCAAGTCCAATGTCGCAATGGATTTTTATGCATCTCAACTTGAAATATTACATCTAATGAAAGCATTACTTGATACCAACATGAAATGAGTGAAACACAGATTTTTCGGGAACGTGACAACTGTACCTCCGTTCAACACAGCTTCACGCGACTTAGCTAGCAAATAGGCTCAAATACAACTGAACTTTTCATGTCTGACAAATTAAAATACTTAAACTGTGACACCAACCAACAATTCACGGTGCATATTCATTTCGGTATCAAACATACAAGTCAAAACACATCCCAACCTCCGTTCATACCTGCAAAAGGGAATTATAGAAAACAGACAACGGACACGATGTAGCTTGGTCAAGTCCAATGTCGCCATGTAGACGCGTTTATTGAGTAATCGCATAACTAATTACACATGTAAACGGAGTAATCGTATTATTGGCATAAACCGACAATTGCTAGTAATCGGGTTTCTCATGGTCAAGTGAACGCACTCAGTGGCGTAGTAGAACAAAACAGTTCCATTAGCAATAGTAGTTAGTAAAAGAGATATTAGCAGCATCTGCAGAATTAGTAGGTGCTCTTAGTCTTTTAATGAGACGAGTTGACTGAATAGCTTGTCTTGTGTCTCCACTAATAAGCTAATTACTGTGACGTAAGCGCCGCTCTGAGTGGCAGCTGTTTTAGCAGCTCTTCGTTTTTCTGCTGTTTTCTCAACTTTTTCTTGAATTTGTTTTTGTTCTGTTGTGATGAGTTTGTTTGTGTTGGATAGTGTGCTGATCTACCTACAGGTGAATGGTTTTTTCGTGGTCTCGCTGGCCAGTTGGACCTGTTTTTCGAGGCCAGCCAGAGCGGCGGACACCGCCGGCATTATTTGATTTGGTTTGTTTAGATGGCTGAGTTGGTTGCCATGGCGCAGCGAGTGGCAGTCTGTTTTAGCAGCTCTATGTCGGCAGAGTTGTATACACTGAGCATGCCCTTGTGGCCCTTGTGGCGCTACGAGGGACTGCTAAACTGGCAATAAAGCACCCTATCCCAACGGAGCTTCGAGAGCCGTTCCGCGGGTGCAGAGCTGGAGCTAAGCAGAAGGCTAGGCTGGCAACACGGAGGATGAGATACAGGCTGGACAAGCTGGTCAGGAGGGCGGTGGAGATAAGGATGTGTGGCAGGCTCTTGGCCATCATGGGCAATCTCAATCATCCCCTCCGCCATGTCCTGGCAGGACAGTCCAGCAGCCTCCGTAGCGTGCGGCTCAACACGTTCTCGGACTGATCAGCGTCTTGGGAGGTCCTGTGCATGGCCTTATTGCAGGGCTCTAGAGTGCGACCAATTTGGTCGCATATGCCAGTGGTTCTCAATCCTGGTCCTCGGGACCCCCTGCCCTGCATGTTTTCGATGTTTCCCTGCTCCAACACACCTGATTCAAATGAATGGGTCGTTATCAGGCCCATTTATTTGAATTCCAAGTATTGTTCTTTGAATCTTTATTGTTGGAATGCTGCTTCAGTATTGTTCTTTGAATCTTTATTGTTGGAATGCTGCTTCAGCATTCCAAGTATTGTTCTTTGAATCTTTATTGTGAGAATGCTGTTAAGCATCTCAATATTGTTTTCCTGTTTCTCTTTATTATTCCAACTTCTTAGTTCTTCCGTTCGCTTTAATTCGTCCTGCATACTTTCACCGATTCCTACAATTTTGGTATCAAAACGTTCAGCTCCTTCAGGAGATTTGTGCTATTGACTTTTGGTATTTCTCACTTTTATACTTTTTAAAATATTAAGGTTTAAGGCAGCCTTTCAAATTATCTCACTAACTTCAATGGAGAGGTGGGTAAAATACGTCAGAGAAAGCAAGAAGGAAGACGATTTCGAAACTGCCGGTAGAGACATATTTCTGACCGCACAGACATATAAAGGACATCTCTAGTCTTGGGTCTCGGAAAATATCCTCATTTTTTGGATTGGACGTGTAGCTTTGCGTCTAGGTCAACTTGTTTGAGGTGTGGATGCTAGGTAAATGTTCGTTTTTCTCTCTGCCTAGCTCGTTAGCTATCACAGCTGCGCCATCACCGTGGCAACCAAACAGACGTTTTTTGAAACTGCCAAAGGAGTTGTATTTCTGACCGCACAGACACATGAAGGATATCTATGGTTTCGGCAGTCTTGGAATGAAATATACGTAATTATGTGGGCAATGTAGAACAGCGGACAGATTCGATATTTTATCTTTTGTTAGTTATGGCCATTCTAGTGACGCTACGGTCATCATGGCTGCTAAATACGACCTTTCAGCGTGACGTCCCAACAACAAATATCTTACTTCCGGGTGGATAACGTCGCTCCTGGCGATAGTAAACCTTAACAAGCCAACAGGATTTTCCATGTCATTTAACCAAGGTACGAACACGTTTTATGATTATTATGATTATGATTATAACAGGTTTTATTATTATGATCTTGTGAACTGAAAAACGAGACGTTCCCGATGTCGTTGCTGTTGAATTTGTTAGCGAATAACGGTTATATTGTAACGGTTTATTGTATCAAACTCGTAGGCTGGGTTGCACCAACATGGATTAAATTAATCCTGGTTTAGAGTTAATCTAGGGTTAGTAAATCTATGTCTAAACTGGTTTATAATTAATCAGAGATGTGTTGCACATCTTAATTTTAACCCTGGATTAGTTAAACTAATCCTGTTTTAACCCTTGTTTAAACTAGTTTATGTTCAATGTCCGCCATGATGGATTCCGACGAAATGTAAACAAATTCACAATTTATGTTTAACAAATAGCCTACGGAACTATAGCCCTAAATGAATGCATGCGCTCTTTTTCCTAAACTAGCTGCTTTTTGAATAAATGCCGAACTGATACCGTTAGTTACCGTTTATAGCCTAGGTTACCACTACAACGGCTATAATAAACTCCGTTACAAATAGCCAGCTAGCTAGCTATGGCACGTCAAAGAGGGTCAAACTTTTCAACATTTGAAAAGATGTTACTGACTGAATTGATGGAGGAGTTTGGGGTAATTATTGAGGACAAGAGGACTGACAGCAGTACTCTAGAAAAGAAGGAGCGGAACTGGGTCCGGTTAGCTGAGCGCTTCAATGGCTCTACCGGTATCAAAGAGACGAGGGACAGGGCGCAACTTAAAGCCTGCTGGAAAAACCTCAAGGCTAAAGCCAAAAAAGATGCGGCGGAAGAGAGGCGTAGCCAATTTCAAACCGGCGGAGGAGCACCAATCAATGCTACGGATCCTCTGTCAAAGAAGATAATTGACATGATCCCGCAGCAGAGTTCCCCCCTCCCCAACCCCTACGACGATGACGGGGCATTAGATGACAGTACAGCCACAGAAGCTGCACGTAAGTAACTACGAACTCCAACGCCGTTGGTTGCAGCAATAACGTGACAAAAATGACGAAAACAGGCTATAATTTTGCCTACAAAGCATTTGTTAGAGCCTATGTATTACTGTACATACCCCTCAGATGTTAATAATTTTCAAATTGAATAGCACATCATACTACAGAAATAACAGTTCCATGTTCTCTTTAGTAGCCTATGGTAATTTATTAAATTAGTTATTTCCTATGTCACTGGACCTCAAGAGACCTCAAGAGTAAAGTGCATTGTGCATATACAGTTGTAGGTAGCCTCCTAATGTGTTTATATGTTTTTTTGTTTTGTCTAGCTGACACTATCATCATACTGGAGCAAGTTGAGCCTCATGTAAACATCAAAGCAGCAGCAGCATCACCTGTAAAGCCCCCTGCTAAGCACCCTAAGCTTAGCTCTCACCAGGAGCTTCTCACATTAGAGAAAGAGAGATGCATGCTCGACATAGAAAATGCAAAAATTAAAAAAGATGTCCTGTTGCTACAGAAAGAGGTCCTAACTCTTCAGAAGCAGAGGCTACTGGATCTAAGCCAGTCACATGAAATAGAAACATTTTTGAATGAATTCTGAAACGGAAATTGTGTAATGTATTTGTATTTATGAGAGTAAAATGTTTCTTTCAATCAAATTGGCAGTCCCCTTGTCTTGCTGTTCTTATTAGTTCCTCCCTGTATGGATGAGAAAGTAAGAAGCATATTAGTTAATAAGTATGGGTTAAGGTAATCTATTGTATAAGTGCACATATCAATCAAAATATAACAATATTCTGCCAATACTGACCTTAATTACGCTGCAAAGTGGTTTTCAATCAGTGTTCTCCTGACAGCATTGCCATTTGCGTTTGCAGCATTCTGCACTTGAGCATCTTCCAGATCATCCTCAAGTGGGTGCTCATCCTCCTCTGGTAGCTCATCTCCTACTCTCTTCCCAAAGTTGTACAAAACAGCTACTGCAACAATGATGGTCAGGGTAGTGTCCAATTTTGTGCGGAGACCCTCCTGTATACATGGGAATCTCCTCTTCCACACCCCAAACACTCTCTCTATTATCCCTCTTGTTTGAATGCGAGAGTAGTTGTAGTTTTTTTCTGCCTGGGTCTGAGGGTTCAAAAGAGGAGTCATCAGGTATGGGCGACATGCATAGCCATTGTCCCCCACTAGGTGTCCACGGATCTCCCCTCTCTCCAGCAGTGCACAAAGTTGACTGTTGTCAAAGATTCGGCTGTCATGTGTGGATCCTGGCCATCTTGCAACAACGTGTGTGATCTGGGCCTGGTCATCACACACAACTTGGACATTAATTGAGCAGTAGCCCTTTCGATTCCGAAACAGTTCCCCATTCTCACCACCTGGGTTGGTAATGGGAATGTGGGTGCAGTCGATAGCCCCAATTACTCCTGGAAAACCTGCTCTCCCATAAAATCCAGCTGTTGTCTCTCTCCTTGGTTCAAAGTGAATGTACTGAGCCTTTAAACTTGCAATTGCCTTGGACACTCTGCTGACAATTCTGCAGACTGTGGATTTATGAACTCCGAAAAGATCCCCATCAACCATCTGAAAACACCCTGTAGCATAAAATCGCAAAGCTACTAGGAGCTGGAGAAGCGGTGGCACAGCAAAATTCCTCTCACTTCCATGCTTGATTGCTGGTCCAACCTTCCCATTCAGGTATATGACAGACTCCTTTGTAAATCTGTACCACTGTGAAAACTCGCTGTTGTCATAGAATTCAATTGGATTCAACCTATCTCTAATTTTCCTGCGAGGAACTCTTTCCTCTAACCCCATCCAGCGAAGATATGCAGCCATGTTGTCAATAAAACTGAGATAAACCTCCTCCAGGGGTGGTTTAAATATAACTGCTAATCCAGGTTTAGACTAGGTTTAAAATGACTGGTGCAACAGATTTAAATTTAATCTAGATTTAAATGGAAATTAAACAGAGATTGCCAAAGGGTTAGATTTACCCAGGATTAATTGTAAACTAAGGTTAAACTAGGTTTAAAGTTTGGTGAAACTGGATTAAAAGACAAACCTGGTTTAAACCTAGTATAAGAGTTAATCCTTGTTGGTGCAACCCAGCCGTAGTGACTGATCTCGAGATCGCTACAATATCCAATTTAGAGCTAACGATTAACGATTTTCTGGACTGCTTGTAGCTTTCTAGCTATCTGTCTGGACACAATAATTTCCCTTCGGTGGTTAATAAAGTACCTATCTATCTTATTGACAGTATTTAAAACGTTGTCATTGTATTGTAGATGAGCAGTTTTGAGGATTTGTGGATGATGAGCAAGCAGAGTTGACAGTACAGTAGAAAGGTAAATGTTGGATAAAGCAAACATTAAGATTTCTTATAAGTTAAATATTGATTGTTTTATATACGATTGTTTCAAGTTATTCTGATTTTTTATTTAAAACTTTTTTCCACAGTGAAAATGAGGGACCAGGCAGAGCATAGTGAACAAGACAGTGCAAACATAAACCATAGAGAAGTGATTTACAAGGAGGAAAGAGAGCCCAAAGAGGAATAGACAGGCAGGAGTATCCTGATTCCAGACAGAAAGAGGTTCAAATACAGAGAGAGAGATAGAGAAACCAAAGCTTTCACATTTAAATATGTTGAATCTTTCTACGTATGCTCTTCAGTTGGAGAAATCTGATTTAAATAGGTACATTAGGAAATTGAAGCTCTCTGTTGAAGATCAGATTCTATCATTGCCAGACCCATACAGTATAAATGATGGATGGTATGCTGCTGATCCTGACAAACTGCCCCCTGTTCAGTATATTGACCTTTATAATTACCTGATTAACACTCCAGGACCCTGTACTGGTGAGGCTTTGCGAGCCTATAAGTCACTGGAGGCTTATAACTACTACGTGTGTGGACATGTCAAAAACATCAGACAGCATGATGTATCAGAGATGAGTCCTGTTGCATTTGTCGCTGCTACAGTGGATCCAGAACAGCGGATCAAAGACGCACCATACAAATCCTGGGTTTGTGTTTATAAAAACGGCTGTATTGTTGCAACCCATTGCACCTGTGCAGCAGGTTTAGGGGAGGCCTGCAGTCACATTGCTGCTGTTCTGTTTGCCATTGAAAGCTGTACACGAGCCAGAGCCAGTACTGAAGTGTCATGTACTGATGTCAAATGTCAGTGGAACAAATACGAGAGGCAAAACATAGCTAGCTGTTCGGCTGAAAATCTTGATTTGTCACACCCAAAACATGGGAAGGTATTGACCCACAGACAGAGAAAATCGAAACAAGCACCAGGGTTATCCAGTCAGGAGCAACAGCAGGCCCTTGCAGAGCTAAGAGAGATCCTGCCCACTGCAGCAGTTTTATTCAGGGACAGCAGTGACACAGACACAGCCTCAGAATCAGAGGATGCTGTAGACTTCCCACAAATCCCATACAGGTTAGCAAGAATAACAAATGTTGACAATTGCTCCCCACAGGATATAATCAATGATGCCATCCCCACCAAGCAACAAATTGAGAATCTATCTAAAGCAACTGTTGCTCAGTCCCAATCCCACATTTGGAGTGCCCAGAGGAGAGGAAGAGTGACTGCCAGCAACATCCACCGAGTAGTAAATTGTAAGGCAGATGGCGCTTCAGCTATAAGTACCATCATGCAGTATGACACCAAGAGCATCTCCCACATTCCTGCGGTAAAATGGGGTACTGAGCATGAAGACACTGCAAGTTGTGAGTTTTACCGGCACATGACAACATTACACACCAACTTTGTCCTTAAACGCACAGGCCTTGCCATCTACCAGCCTTACCCATTCATTGCTGCATCACCTGATGGGATCTCAACCTGTGACTGTCATGGAGAAGTACTTCTGAAGATTAAGTGTCCTTACAAATACAAGGACTTGACTCCTGCTGAGATCCTACAAATCCAAGATCCAACCTTTTGCTTGGATACACATGGTGATCTGAAGAAGTCACACCAGTACTATGATCAGATACAAACACAAATGCTTGTCACCAACTGTACACATTGCAACTTTGTTATTTGGACAGAGCCTGGCCTTGTCATAATGAATGTGTCACAAGATGAAGATCGGATCACTCATTTGTTACACCAAACTAAAGTGTTTGTTGAAACACATCTCATCCCAGAACTGCTGAAGAAGAAAATAGAAACAACTTTCATTGACCAAAATGAAGTTATTTGCATTTTCAGCAGACCCAAGTTTGAAAGGACCATTCTCTGTTCCAGTGAAAACTGCAGTGTTAAACTGTACCACTACGGCTGTGTGGGTATCAAGAGAAAGAGACATCAGTGGCTATGTGACATATGTAGAGACCTTGAATAACAATCATTGTACTGTGTGTACTGTACAAATTACTGTAAATACTGTGTGTACTGTACAAATTACTGTAAATACTGTGTTTAGTGTAAATACTGTGTGTACTGTACAAATTACTAGTGTGTGTACTGTACACATTACTGTAAATACTGTGTTTAGTGTAAATACTGTGTGTACTGTACAAATTACTGTAAATAATGAAATATTTGTATTTTGCTTTCATGGCCATTTGACAATAGTGTTTGGCCTAGCTCAATTTTGTGCAAAAAAAAAAGACAGACAACATTTGGTGCTAAAATAGGTACCAAAATACCTAATACATTTGTATTGAATGTTCTTCGTCTTTGTCACTTGTTTTTGTCATTGTTAAGGTGAGAACGCACACTTGTCAGGTAATTAGTTTAGGTCTAAGATTGCTCAAGGCACAGCACACGGTCAAAATGTCACTGGAGAGAGGAACATGGGTGAGTGGCAAAGTTTTTTTGAGAATTTTTAAAATCTTGATGCGTTCAATGGCTCGCTCCACATGAATACGCAGTGCTGAGAGCTGGCGGGCCCTCTCAACGTCATGTCCAGGTAGCTGCTTTCTTCCCTTGAGGAATGGAGGCATGACCAGTGTGGCACCACATTTAGCCAGTTCTTCAGCAACCAAAACACCCCTGTCTGCCATAACCTGATCACCTGTATTGATGTTAGTGTACAAGTCAGACTGTGCACTGATCTCCTTGTCTGATATTCTTCCTCCCCACATTTTGGAAACGAATGATATTGAGCCATAGGGTGTGATACCTATTAGAGCCTTGAGTGTTATGATGCTTGTAGTTTGACCAGGTCTGGGCCCTAGCCCTGAGATTGAATGGCCTGTCGATGAAAAACTCGGTACAGTCAATGATGACTACACATTTTTTAAACCGCTCCTTGAACTTCTGTGGCATGTTTTTGCGAAGCACCTCTGCAGATGGCCAGGAGCTTAAAAAGCTGAGACGGTTGGCAAGGACAGGTATAATTTCATTAATGACATTTGAGACGCATGTAGAGGACACCCCAAACCGGAAACCGAGGTCTAAATGGTTAAGTCCATGTCGCAGCTTCATCAACGTAAAAAAAAGTTGATTGTCCTTGGAGATCACCCTTCGTTCTGAAATGAACGGTGAAATTAAGTTCAAGATCCATGTAAAAACAGTCAAATTTGGGAGTCCAGAATAAAATGAAAATATTTGGGTTTTCTTCTTCTTTTCCCTGTCCGCATCACTGTCTGTGACAATGAAGCTCTCAGAAGAAATTGACAAGTTTGACACCTTCTCTTTGTAAAAGTCTCTCTCTAATCGCAGAGTGTAAACCTCTTGCTGTAGACTTTCACATTGTTCTCTCAACTGCCCATTCAACGACCTTAGAGCATCACACTCATCCTGTTTGTCCCCTTCTTCATCCTGTTTGTCCCCTTCATTTTCCGGAATCATTTCTGACCTGGGCTCATGTGCAGCAGCAGAAAAATCCAGGAGTTTTCTTCTCACTGCTCGTTTGTACCGACCCAGTTTTTCTGCTACTCTCTTAGCAGATGTGGTTGGACTGGAGTTGGTTAACTCAGGTCCCAGGTGTTGTGATGGAGCAAAATCAGGGTGGTCAGCGTCAGGGTTTGGCTGACCTGCATTATAAAAAAAGATTAAGTTACCGTATCAAAGCCAAGCCGGTTTGTTTATTTACAACAACGGGACTACTACTCACGCTAGCAAGCTTGAACAATATGCTACCCAACGTTATGCTACCCAACAGCAACCCAAGAAAAACGTTTTATAAATTACCTGTGAGGAAATGTCTTCCGCAAATCCGGTCATGAGTGGTTGGTTGCCAGCCTGTCCACAGTTTGGTACTGTTAGATGCAGCGAGACCGCCCGGTAAACGTATTAAGGCTGGATCTGTACTAACGTTATCCACCCGTCTTAGTCTCTGTATCCACAAGTTCCGTTGGGTCGATTTTGATTTAACCGTGGGAAAACGGAAAAAGCCTAAACCTAATCCTTTACATGCCTGGGTACATTTGACATTACAACCCCAAACACTACAAGATTTCGGCATGACGTTAGCTAATATTTTCGATCTAATCTTTTAAATTAACTACTATGAACTACTATCATACTACTATACTATACTACATATCATACTACTAGCATATATGCTATGCTACTAACAACAGCTGTTAGTATAGTAGTTGACAGTTGACAGCTGTTGATATGGTCAGGATGACAGTTATCCACCCGGAAGTATCTTGGCAACCTTTGTTTACAAACATTCTGAATAGGTCTATAGAACGGCGAAACAGGTCACATACGGTCTAATAACTACCATTCATTACCTAGCTACAAACAAATGCTTCGTCACTGAAGAGTATTTATTTTTTATTGGCGATATTGACAAGAGGTTAAGGAACTTGTCTTTAATCAAAAGATGGTCTCCGTTTTCAATTTGAAGCAGTAGATCTAGCTTATGTAGGAAATGTTCCATTGCATCCTCTCTCTAGCTTCAAGCCTTCGGTTATTATTCAAGCCTACGGTGTTAATAGTCTGTAAAAATACCACTTTGACACACTTGCAAGAAATGATCCGCTGGTTAGATGTAGCATGATCTTATTATTTAAGTATAAAAAACTCACCAGGGACAACGACAACATTGGCAACCCTGTACTATGAATTATTATTTTGATGTCATCTTAAATTAAGTGTCTGAACAGGACTGGCTGTGCAGGCACACATGATTAGTTTCTCCTCCGTCTTGAACCTGAAACCTAGATTCTAGGTTAGAAATGTTGCCTGTCTGTTGCCAATGACCAACGGTTGCTACGTTTTTCCAGCAAGTTCAAGTCATTCCAGTGTTGTCCTTTTACCTTCAAATTCGTTCAACCCAGACTTCAGCAACTGGTTTTCTGCTAAATTTTCACATTTTCCTGCAGCTCATCTTTCTGAATTTTTGCCCTTATTGTTTTGCATTTTTCTTCTTCTTTTCTTCTCTTTTCTTCTGTTTTCTGCCTTCATCTTGCTCCAGGTCCTTTCAAAAATACCTTTCACAGCAGTACCTTCCAACTGCCAGTACTTTTGCATTTTTCTTCTCTTTTCTGTACTTTTCTGCCTTCATCTTGCTGCAGGTCCTTTCTAACATACATTTCAGGCCTTTTGAATCTCCAGCAAATAATTTTCAGCAACATTTTCAAATTCTTCAGAATTATTTCTCTTTTTGCATTTTTCTTCTCTTTTCTGTAGTTTTATACCTTCGTCCAGCTCCAGCCCCTTTCAAAACTACCTTTCAGGCGCTTCAGCTTATAACTTTCTACAAAATGTTCACAATTTTCCGCTTTTTTAGCATGGTCAGCTATCCCCATTCAGGTTTTCAGCATTCTCACTGCTGTTTCGCAGGAACAGCCGTTTCTAGTTATTATTATTGTTTATTTTCGCACCCCTAAGCCTTCGTCAATATTTGGGCTACATAGACAACCTAGGTGTCAAACGTTTTGTCTTGATAGCAATTGAGTTGTTTGTATTTTTATTTAAGTTCTGTTGCACGGTTTAAGTAGAAATTAAGTTTCTCAAAGCAGCTCATTAACTTCTGGGAGATAGCTAGGCTAACTGCTTTACTGCAAGGCAGCTGCAGAAACGCCACAAGCAAAGAGGCCAGGGTGATAACTATTTACTCATTTTACTTTGTGATATGACACACAATTGTGATGTGTAATGTACAATATAAGCTGATATTATTAAGGAAGTACATCTACTTTCGGGAAACAGTAGTCTACTATTTCACTGAAGTAGTAGCATCATGACATTAGCCTCTGTTGCCCGGGCAACACATACTACAGTGGTCTATGATGCATCTGTTTTCAATCGTTAAAATAAACATTCCTCACAAATACATTTTCGTTGTAGGATTTATTATGACATTACATTACAAGTAAACGATTTGTTGGTCTAATTATCATTACTACTATCTGTGGTTTCAAACCAGTGTAGCTGACTGCAACGCTGTAGCCTACGCGAGACACACTAGTAGCTAACAAAAACATCTCCACAGCTGTTTAGGAAGTCAAATGGAGACAGAACATGTTCGGCACTCTCCATACTTAAATCAAGTCTTTCAATAGTTGAAACTATCATGACTACTAACCTGAACTTCATTGCCACAGCCTAAACTTTGTCAATCTGTTCATGAAAATAACAAATTTCAGCCTAAACCGTACAACGGAACGTTGAATCCAATTCAACCAACGCAATCGCTACCAAGACGAACACAGCAGTACTGTAGTCTAGTACTGTACTGTAGTAGTACAATTTACCGGGGCAGCTTCTCCACACAGGGCTATATCGCATTTTGCGTTGTTACTGACAATGATCGCTACCAGTGAGCTTTTTATGAACGAGGGATTTTCCCCTTAATAAATGTCAAGCTTATTTACGTTTTTGGGGGCATATTTTCAGTTAGCAGCAGATGGTACTGTTTGAATTGCGATTCCATCTTCTACTGCCGGTAACGATGTAGAACAATCTTCAAAGGGGGTTCTTTATTAATGAATGAATGCAATATGAGTAGGCTAAATGCCTGAAAATATCACGAGAAGGGAAAAACTTAAAAGGACGTTTAAGTCATAGAGATTAAGTCAATTTTTACACCGGTCTGCCAAATGTATTCGTTTTGATTCAACTATGAGGCTGCCTTTTGCAGGGGAAATGAGAAGACATTTACACTTCACTCGTATTTTGAGTTGTAAATGAGCAGCAAAGTATGCATTTTTATATAAAATATACAGAAATATCAGTTGTAAAAATGTCATTAAAAAACGGACCCCTGTGCAACCGATGCAAGCAAGCACACCCTACAATTTCCCCAGAAATTGTACCCTCTCTAGTTAGCTAGATGGTATCGCGATTGAAACAGTACCATCTGCTAACTGAAAATATGCCCCCAAAAAAACATAAATAAGCTTGACATTTATTTAGGCGGAAATGGCTAATTCAAAAGAAGTTTGCTGGAAGCGATCATTGTCAGTAACAATGGCAAATACGACCATTTGATCTTAGACTAGAGCCCTGCACGGTGGAGAAGCTGACCTCAGTAAATTGTGCTACGAGCAAGCTAGCCTAGCTGCTGTTGCTAGCCAAACTTAAGGGGATTGTTTGACTGCGCCGGAAATGAAAAACGTTTCTTTTAACATCAAGTTTAGGCTGTGGCATTGAAGACAGCGACGCACCACACAAGCTTGAGTTTAAATACATTATTTAATGTGACATTACTTACTGTACATGCAAGTCTTGATTTGCTTAAATGTAACCTACATGTGCTGCTAGTACACCACGGCACGATACGATACTCGCTGTGCAACAGCACATCTATGCACGTTGCATCCATGCGTCGTTACTAACTGACGTTAGTGTGCTGACGTTATGACGTAGGCTAGCACTGAGTACCCTTTGTTGACAAAAGGCACTTTTTGCCACAAAAACGTAATTTCAACTTAAACCATGCAACGGAACGTAAATAAAGATACAAGCAACTCAATCGCTAGCAAAACTAAACTTTTGACATCAACGTTGTCTATGTAGTCCAAATATTGACAGAGCCTTAGGGGTGGGAAAATAAATAATAATAATATATATGTGAGAGAACAATGGTTGTGCTCGCCGAAGGCGTGAGCACACCCAATTACACACTTAAAAAATGTAAAGATGGTACAACATGGAAGGTGAAAGAAATATGCTGCTCCATCTCTATAATGTATTTACCAGTTTAGTTAGTGTACTTCAGGTACAAGTATTATCACTTAATAGATACGCGTTACTCCTACACAGAAGGCGAGCAGTGTACTCGGTGTGCCTGAACGATAGGGGGACAACAGCCTGGTCCTAACCAGACTCTCGTACATTTCATTTGTACAGAGTCTGGCCTCGCTCCATTGACAAGCGTTGACTTCCTTGTAGGCGGGTACTCTGTTGAAGTTTAAAACTATTGGATTTGCCCAGAGCCACTCTGATCTGCCATAACCATCGCTAGTGTTCGCCTTAGCCAATTCTTTCACCACTACTGTAACAGAGCTAGCTACCGTAGCTGGAAAATCAAACTGTTCCCGAACCCCGTGGGGAGGAGGGCTACAACATCATGGCCACCAACAAAACTCAGCAAAACCTCTTTTTGCTCTGGCTTTAGCTTATGGATATTCAGCAGCGTTGCCACAACGGACCGAATGGCTTCACTCGCATCTTTCTCCGCCGCCATTACGGAACTACAACACAAACTAGCGCACGACAGCCACTCCCTCTGTTCGCTGATTGGCCGGTAGAAAATTAACCGGAGACATCTGACTTACTTACCTAGTACAGAAGGAAAATCAAAATTGAGCGGAAGTACGTAGGAGGGCAGAGCCAGGCTAGGTGGACAAGTAAGTAAGACTTTATTTATATAGCACATTTCATACAAGAATTGTAGCTCTCGCCCCCCTAGAGGTTAGACACATATCTACAAAGCACAATAAATCTGACTCTTCTTGAGTATAGATCCCCTGAGAATGAAACATTATCATTACCATTATGATTATACTGTTAGACAGCTACCAGGCCCGTAGAGATTACCCCCACAGCCCCCGCACCGCGGGGGGGCCTCGCAGGGATGGGGGGCCTCGCGTGGCAGGCCCCCTGGTTTTCTGGTAGCTCCTCCGAGTCAGCACCTTACCGCGGTGGAGGGGTTTGCGTGTCCTAATGATCCTGGAAGCTATGTTGTCGGGGGCTTTATGCCCCTGGTAGGGTCACCCAAAGCAAACAGGTTCCAGGCGAAGGATCAGACAAAGCGTGGCCCAAAAAACTACCATGAAGAAAACGAACAATGGTTCTCAGTTGCCCCTGCCCGGAAGCGGGTCACCGGGGCCCCCCCCTGGAGCCAGGCCCGAGGGTGGGGCTCGATGGCGAGCGCCTGGTGGCCGGGCCTTTTCCCATGGGGCCCGGTCGGGCACAGCCCGAAGAGACAACGTGGGACCCCCTTCCAGTGGGCTCACCATCCGCAGGAGGGGTCATGGGGGTCGGGTGCAGTGTGAGACGGGCGGCGGCCGAAGGCGGGGGCCTTGGCAGTCCGATCCTCGGCTGCAGAAGCTAGCTCTAGGGACGTGGAACGTCACCTCGCTGGCGGGAAAGGAGCCGGAGCGCGAGGTAGAGAAGTTCCGGCTAGATATAGTCGGCCTCGCCTCGACGCACAGCATCGGCTCCGGAACCAGTCTCCTTGAGAGGGGCTGGACTCTCTTCCACTCTGGAGTTGCCCAGGGTGAGAGGCATCGAGCTGGGGTGGGAATACTTGTTTCCACTCGGTTCGGCGCCTGTACGTTGGGGTTCACCCCGGTGGACGAGAGGGTAGCCTTCCTCCGCCTTCGGGTGGGGGGACGGGTCCTCACTGTTGTTTGTGCTTACGCACCAAATGGCAGTGCAGAGTACCCACCCTTTTTGGAGTCTCTGGGAGGGGTGCTGGAAAGCGCTCCTCCCGGAGATGCCCTCGTCCTCCTGGGGGACTTCAATGCTCATGTGGGCAATGACAGTGAGACCTGGAGGGGCGTGATTGGGAGGAACGGCCCCCCCGATCTGAACCCGAGCGGTGTTTTGTTGTTGGACTAGACTGTGCTAGACACGGCTTGTCCATAACGAACACCATGTTCAAGCATAAGGGTGTCCATATGTGCACTTGGCACCAGGACACCCGAGGTCTCAGTTCGATGATAGACTTTGTAGTCGTGTCGTCGGATCTGAGGCTGTCTTGGACACTCGGGTGAGGAGAGGGGCGGAGCTGTCAACTGATCACCACCTGGTGGTGAGTTGGCTACGATGGTGGGGGAAGACGCCTGTCAGGCCTGGCAGGCCCAAACGTAATGTGAGGGTCTGCTGGGAACGGCTGGCAGAATCCCCTGTCAGAAGGAGCTTCAACTCCCACCTCCGGGAGAGCTTCGATCATGTCTCGGGGGAGGCCGGGGACATTGAGTCCGAATGGGCCATGTTCCGGGCCTCCATTGTTGAGGCGGCTGACCGGAGCTGCGGACGCAAGGCGGTCTGTGCATGTCGCGGCGGTAACCCTCGGACCCGGTGGTGGACGCCGGAGGTGAGGGAAGCCGTCAAGCTGAAGAAGGAGGCCTATCGGACTTTGTTGGCTGGTAGGACTCCAGAGGCAGCTGATGTGTTCCGGCAGGCCAAGCGGAATGCGGCTTTAGCGGTCGCGGAGGCAAAAACCCGGGCGTGGGAGGAGTTCGGCGAGGTCATGGAGAATGACTTCCGAACGGCTTCGAAAAGGTTCTGGACCAGCATCCGGCGACTCAGGAGGGGGAAGCAGTGCACTGTCAACGCTGTATATGGTGGGGATGGTGCGCTGCTGACCTCGATGGGGGACGTCCTGGATCGGTGGAAGGAATACTTTGAAGAGCTCCTTAATCCCACAAACACGCGTTCCGACGTGGAGGCAGAGTCTGGGGACATTGAGGGGGGCCCTTCTATCTCTGGGGCTGAGGTCACCGAGGTGGTTGAAAAGCTCCGCGGTGGCAAGGCCCCTGGGGTGGATGAGGTCCGCCCGGAATTCCTTAAGGCTCTGGATGTTGTAGGGCTGTCTTGGTTGACACGACTCTGCAACATCGCGTGGACATCGGGGACAGTGCCTCTGGACTGGCAGACCGGGGTGGTGGTTCCCCTCTTTAAAAAGGGGGACCGGAGGGTGTGCTCCAACTTTAGGGGGATCACACTCCTCAGCCTCCCTGGGAAAGTCTATTCAGGGGTTCTGGAGAGGAGGGTCCGTTGGATTGTCGAACCTCGGATTCAGGAGGAGCAATGTGGTTTTCGTCCTGGCCGTGGAACTGTGGACCAGCTCTATACCCTCGGCAGGGTTCTGGAGGGTGCATGAGAGTTCGCCCAACCAGTCTACACATGTTTTGTGGATTTGGAAAAGGCGTTCGACCGTGTCCCTCGGGGGCTCATGTGGGGGGTGCTCCGGGAGTACGGGGTACCGGACTCCCTGATCGGGGCTGTTCGGTCCCTGTACGACCGGTGCCAGAGCTTGGTCCGCATTGCCGGTAGTAAGTCGAACTTGTTCCCGGTGAGGGTTGGACTCTGCCAGGGCTGCCCTTTGTCACCGATTCTGTTCATAACTTATATGGACAGAATTTCTAGGGGCAGCCAGGGCGTTGAGGGGGTCCGGTTTGGTGACCTCAGGATCGGGTCGCTGCTTTTTGCAGATGATGTGGTCCTTGTTGGCTTCATCGGGCCGTGACCTTCAGCTCTCACTGGAGCGGTTCGCAACCGAATGCGAAGCGGCTGGGATGGGAATCAGCACCTCCAAATCTGAGGCCATGGTTATCGACCGGAAAAGGGTGAAGTGCAATTTCCGGGTCGGGGAGGAGATCTTGTCCCAAGCGGAGGAGTTCAAGTATCTCGGGGTCTTGTTCACGAGTGAGGGAAGAATGGAGCGCGAGATCGACAGGCGGATCGGTGCAGCGTCCGCAGTGATGCGGGCTCGCATGCAAAATGCATTGGTCCGTCGTGGTGAAGAAGGAGCTGAGTCGAAAGGCGAAGCTCTCTATTTACCAGTCGATCTACGTTCCTACCCTCACCTATGGTCACGAACTGTGGGTAGTGACCGAAAGAACTAGATCGCGAATACAAGCGGCCGAAATGAGTTCTCCGTAGGGTGTCCGGGCTCTCCCTTAGAGATAGGGTGAGAAGCTCGGTCATCCGGGAGGGGCTCAGAGTAGAACCGCTGCTCCTCCGGGTGTGGAACCGATCCAGTCCCTAGGTCAATGTGGTATTGATTTATAGACACATTAAATATGTGCAACAGGTGTAAATTCATCAACGCACTAATAAATCTGCCATATTGTATTACATTCCTTTTTGCTAAATATCTTATTGAAAGACATGTATTCTGCAAACACATACCACATTTCAAGTCAGTTGGAGCTATGGTTCATGAGGAATAGATTTTTATAGTTTTGGGCAAATCTTTATTGTATAGAAAAGAAAATAAATTCAGACGTTATAGGTTCTCGAGGCTTCATGTTCCTCATGAGAAATCAAGAATATGTACAAAGTTTCAGCATTCTGGGACTTATGGGCTGGAAATGGCATCACTTTGAAAATTGACAAATTGGGGCGGGGGCCTGTAGCGCCACATATTGTCTCACGTGTGCCATGTTTAGTGTGGTAGTTACTAGTGTGCTGTAGTTTCAATGTGCCAAATTTCCCAACTTTTCACGTTGCGGGTCTAGGGGCTACCATAGACTCCCATGGAACAAGCATCTCTCTAATCTCTCTCTGACCTCATTCTCTCCCATCGCCCCACCTCCTGTCCCCTTGATCCAGTCCCCTCCCCTCTCTTTCAAACCATCTCTCCCTCCATCATAATTTCTTCTCCATGTCCTTAACTCTTCTCTTACTTCCGGCACTTTCCCCTCTGCCTTCAAACAGGCCAGAGTTAGCCCTCTACTCAAAAAACCCTCCCTTAACCCAGCCATCCTCCAGAACTACAGACCGGTATCACGACTACCCTTCTTTTCTAAAACAATTGAACGTGCCGTATCTAACCAACTGTCAAACTTCCTCTCTCAGAACAACCTGCTTGACCCCAACCAATCGGGCTTCAAGACTGGTCACTCCACAGAAACTGCCCTCCTGTCGGTCACCACTGCCCTTCAGTCTGCCAGAGCGGCTTCGAGGTCATCCGTCATCATTCTGCTGGACCTTTCTGCAGCGTTTGATACGGTTAACCATCAAATCCTGCTGGCCAGACTTTCTGAGATGGGCATCACTAGCACTGGACTTCAGTGGATCTCATCCTACCTGTCGGGAAGATCCTACCAGGTCTCCTGGGGAGGCAAAGTGTCAGGCCCCCGCCAGCTCTCCACTGGTGTCCCACAGGGCTCTGTCCTTGGACCCCTCCTCTTCTCCCTCTACACCACATCGCTTGGACCAATCATCACCCCCCATGGCTTCTCCTACCACTGCTATGCTGACGACACGCAGCTGTACCTGTCGTTCCCCCCGACTGATCCGGGGATCTAAGCTAGGATTGAGGCCTGCCTCACAGACATCTCCGCCTGGATGACCGAGCACCACCTCCAGCTGAACCTCGCCAAAACAGAACTCCTCATCATCCCGGCCAAACCCTCCATCTCCCACGATCTCTCAATCACCCTGGGATCGGCGACGGTGACCCCTTCATCCTCTGCCAGGAACCTCAGGGTGACCATGGATGACGAGCTCTCCCTCACAGCCCACATTGCTGCGGTCTCCCGGTCGTGTAGATTCACCCTCTACAACATCCGGAAGATCAGGAGATACCTGTCTGAGCATTCCACCCAGCTGCTAGTCCAAGCACTTGTCCTCTCAAAGCTGGACTACTGCAACTCGCTGCTCGCCGGTCTCCCAGCATGCGCAACCCGCCCTCTCCAGAGGATTCAGAACGCGGCAGCCCGTCTGGTCTTCAATCTACCCAGACGCTCCCATGTTACCCCGCTCCTCATCTCCCTCCACTGGCTTCCCGTCACGGGCCGTATCAGATTCAAGACTCTGGTACTGACCTTCCGAGCGGTGAACGGGACTGCACCCGACTACATCAAGTCTCTCCTGCAGCTCCCCCACCCGCCACCTACGGTCTTCTTCTGACAACCGTCTGGTGGTCCCACCGCTCAAGAGCGCCTGTTCCCAACACAAGCTCTTCTCCTGTCTGGCCCCCCAATGGTGGAATCAACTCCCCACCTCCATCAGGGACACTGACTGTCTCCCCACCTTCAAGAAAAGGCTCAAGACGCACTTGTTCCGGGAGTACAACGGCACTTAGGAATGCTTGGCTGGACCTGATGTTAGTTTCCTCCAGGATCACAATGACTCGTATTGAGAGACTTGTTGCTCTTGTTGGTTAGTTGTGACGGTTTTTAAATTCTTGTACTCGCTGTGAAATATTTTACTGTTGATTGTTGTTTTGTCTTCTTTTCTACAGGTACACTCTTGCACTTTTTGAGTTTCATGTTGTTTAATTGTAACTTGTTTAACTGCATGCTCTTCCCTTTGGCACTTATTTGTTTTTTTCACAATGTATGCTTCATGTTTTGGCTGCTCGCAATGTTTGGGGCTATCTCGTTGTTATGATCAGTGACCTATGCTTTTTTGTAAAGTTCTCTCTTGGAAGTCGCTTTGGATAAAAGCGTCTGCTAAATGCATAAATGTAAAATGTAAATAGTCTGTGGAAATGAGGAGAGGATGATTTATTATTCTAATTATAAAGGCTAATTGTTTTATTTTTACATTGTATTTATAGCTATCATAGGAGGAAAGGAGAGGGAAAGATTGCAAACACCCCGGTAGCAAAGCTCTCCAAACAGAATCAGAAGATGAGGGAAAGGTGGAAGCAGTACCAGAGACATTATAGTGAGAAAAAAAGGGTACTTATTGATGTTCTAAACCTTACTCCCCCATCGGTGAACACATCAGGAGATGACCAGCATGTTGGCCCTCCAGAACCAATAGTTAACCTTTATGATCATGTGCAGCCAAATGTAGAGGTACCACAGATATCCTCAACCCCTTTAAAAGGCAGTACAGAAAAGAAGTAGACAACAAAGTGCAGCGCTGAAGGAAAGGGAAAAGCTCAGGTCTGAACTCCGCAGAATTAAGAGAGAACTTAAGGCAGCAAATTCAAAGATACAAAGGCTACAAAGGAAACTGGACAACCAAAAGAAAGGGAAAAAAAAAATCAGGAAGTCAGAGAGAGGAACAAACAGAGGGACATAAAGAAAAGTTCAGAGGAGAAAAGGGAGCAAGTGGTCAGCTTTCTTTGCAGAGAGGAGAATAGCCGCATGTTGTCTGGCAAAAAGGACACTGTGACAAAAAAACTTAATCAAACAACAAAGGAGAGTACTACTTCACTCCCTTAAAGACATCCATGCCAGCTACAATGGAACTGTCTTGAGACACCACAGACTGTCATACAGACAGTTTGTGAGATACTGTCCGTTTTACATTACTCCAGCCAAGTCAAGATTCAGACAGAAATTCATGTGCATGCATTGATCATGAAAATTTCAAGTTGTACCAGAGAGGCATTCTACAGACAAACAGCATTTCAGATCTGCTGGCTGGTATTGCATGTGATACATCCAGCAAACAGTGTATGTATCGTGTGTGTGTAAAATGCTGCTATAATGAGGTGGAATTTGAGGGCCCTCTGGATGAAGACATTCTAACTTGGCAACAGTGGTCGAGGATAACCAAAACAGAGGAGGGAAAAACCTACACCAACTTTGCCAAGGTAACACAGAGTGGGAAGACTGCTGACCTTCTTGCTCTTCTCAACAAGAAGCTTGACTCTCTGGCCAAACACCAATTCAACTGGATCCATCAAGTAAAAGCTCTCAGAGAAACAAAATAAATACTACAAGATGATGAAATCTGCATCCATGTAGATTTCTCAGAAAACTACAGCTGCAAATTAAATACAGAAATTCAAGCTTTTCATTTCGGTGGCAGCCGCAAGCAGGCCACCATCCATACCTGTGTGGTATACACAGCACTAACATCATATTCCTATGCCACCATCTCTGCTTCACTTCGCCATGATGAGCGTGCTGTGTGGGCACATTTGGAGCCTGTACTGAAGGATGCCATCCTGAAGTGCAAATCACCACCTTCTTCGTTTCATATAATAAGTGATGGGCCTGTTAACCAGTATAGAAACAGGAAAAACTTTTATTTATTAAGTACAGTGCCTTTTCTTTATGGTTTCAAGAATGTTTCGTGGAATTTCAGTGAAAAGGCCCATGGAAAGGGTGCCCCTGATGGGGTTGGTGGGGCTGTAAAGCGGCTTGCTGATGCAGCAGTCCTGAGCGGGAAGGATTTGCAGACCGCAGAGGATGTCTTCAACTTCATGAAGGATGAGTCCGGTGTCCGTGGCTACTGGATCTCAGAAGAAGAAATTGAAAGATATGATGAGAAAGTCCCGGCCTTCATTCCAGTTGTGAAAGGTACACTAAAGATTCATCAAGTGACCTGTGAAGAGCCAGCTGTGATCCAGTACAGGGACATTTCATGCTTTTGCAAAAGACCCAATATCTGCAAGTGTCATGGGCCATGTGCAGTTGATTTCCAGGACCCACCAGCCACCACCTCAACATCTGACAGCGTGGAAGATCAGGAAAGTAAGCAGGGAAGGTTTGCTCGTCAGATATGAGGGCAAACCATTTGTGGGGCAGATCATTCAGGTGGTTGGGGATGAAGTAGAGGTAAGCTGCATGCAACAGCTAGCCAGGAAGAATGTCTTCATCTGGCCTCATCCACCTGACATCCTGTTCTATTATGAGTCTGATGTTCTTCACATCAATTCTGAGCCAGAACCTGTGAACTCACGTCATTCCAAACTCCAAGAAGATGCCTGGAAACAATTCCAAGCACACAGCCTGAAAGGTTAATGTTTTTTCCGCAGACTTTTCTGGTCAGGAATATTTCAAGGCTTAAGTTTCAAAGACGCTGTTTCATTTATATTGTCATGTTAATGTGAAATAATTTGTACAGATCTCATCAGATGACATGAACTCACTTGAAATTGTATGAGAACTGAACTGAAATCACAACACAAGTTAATCCTGTTTCTTCATTGATGTTATGAAAAGATTTTTGATATGGAATATGATGAATGACAAATATATATATTAAAATATCCAATTCAGTTTACCTTGATGCCTATTTTCTCTGTCAATTTCTTGTCCTTGCTGTAGACGTTTTATGGTCAATTGGTGTAACCAGTATTTTGTCTAAAAGACTAATATTGTACAAAAAGGTTAATATGGATAATAATTGAATACTCTACTACACTGTAATAATGGGTGTTTAAACCATTTTTACTCAAATGGTCAAAGAATAGACATAAAATAAGATGTTTACAGCATATAGTCTTGCTCAGTACAATGAAAAAAACATGTAATTTAAATTCTGAAATAAATATAATAAAACATTCTCATAGGATATTACTAAATTAACTACTAATTTCATGAGAGCAATTACATGAACTCTAGGAGATGTGAAATATTAGATATTTGTCGTTTTTTGTGGTTACACCATTTGACAATTTAACGGGCTGTCAGTTCTATCTTTTGTAAAAAATAGTATAAATGTTATATTAAATAATATGAATACAACAGAAATACAAAATATACACTTTAACAAACCTCAGGCATATTTTGTTTGAAAGTTTTAACCATATTTTTGAATTGCTCATCTTACCAAGCCCTATCTGTCACTGACCCTAATACAAACATATAGCCAACATCCCTTAGGCTATATAATCATTTGCATGAATATACCAGACCATTGGCAATTTGTTTAAAATAATGATAAATTGCTTTTATGATGTGAATAAGTAACTAGAATAGATTGAGGTTGAAGTATTTCAGAGATGATAGAGAATTTCAGTTGTGATCTTAGAAATATAGAAAGCCACTAAGAAGAACTCACATCACCAGCTACATCACAGGTACTGCACTATCTATCTATAAGAAAAACAAAACCAATAGATTTCCTCCTGACAGAGGAATCCTAATGAAACAATATTGTAAATGTAAGATGATATATGAACACTGACATTTTTCCACAGCCTTCTTTGTTCATATTTACCTAGGGTGCCAACAGCACTTGAATTTACTGTATATGTAAAATATAAACATGGATGTTTGTTAGATTTTAAAATCCTCACAATTGATTGACATGTGGTCTACTTATTGAAAAGTGAGTGTGGATGTGGACATTTCAAGATTCTTCCAGCCAGATGAGAAATGCTGAAAGTATATCATTTTAGGTTTCAATATGCACTTTGGATTGAACCACAAGTAGAAAGGCCCCACCATCATGTGAGGTTTAACATTTTAGCAGCCACTGCCTTTGTATTCTTTTTTTGTGGGGGATGGGAGAGCATACCAAGTTTGTAAAACCATGTGGACAGAGCCTACCTTTGTTAGCAGAGTTTACTTGTTAAATTGTTGGCAATGACTTGAGTGTAGCCCTGGCACCCTGGCCCTGTGCCGCTCAATTGGTTGAGTTCAGTGCTTGCAATGTCATCATGGGTTCAATTCCTACTCGCCAGTAGTCAACTGTAACAGGTATTTATGCAACAACAGCATGTCATACATAAAGGAGTAAGTTACACACGGTTCCATATGGTTGACCATTCACAAAGGTTATTAATTGTGTGTGTTCTGTATGTGTATTATGGCTCAAAGTTATGTCTGCAATTTGACAAATCTGATTAAAAAGACGCCCACCAAGGGCCCACACACCAAAAGAATTATGCCGAGAATTATGCCAAGTGAATTCTGTAGTTTCCAATTTCGTTAACAGGTGTGGATGCCTGCCAAATATTAACATTCTATTCTCCATTTGTGTTTTATTCTTAATACAAAAATCCATATTTTATATAAAAAGTTGTTAAAGTTGCATTGCTAAAGTTTTGTATCGCTCCATTTCCGGAAAAGCCAGAATCTGAACAGAATTTTGGTCCAGAATCAAAATAACAAAGAACAGCCATGTTCTTTGTTGATGCTACACAAATTTCAAGCTAAGACAGATGAAAAAAACAGCTAGATAGGTTTGTTGTGAAATTAATTTTGACCTATCAATGTATGCTTAAATTAATTTCGATTACAGTGTGATACTGGAGCACAAGTCTGCACTCAAGCCCAACACTAAATGACTAGGCTACTATTGAAGTGGAAAACCAACGATTTGTCGTAGCCTATAGTGCTAGCACTTCTCGTTCATTTTATGACAGAAAACGCAAGATTATTGACACAGTCATCACAGTATGTTATGATCAATTCCCACGTCCTTACCTCCACGCTGAACGGCTGCTCCTCTCCGTTTACGCCACATAATATCCACAGCCAGATTTGAAGGCACATTGTGCCAAGGTAAAAGCTATTCAAACATATTTTAGAATATTCGAACAAAATCATAGCGAATCCCCTTTTAATGTTTTGTGTGTTTTGTTAATAGTCAATCAAGACAAACGAAGTCTAGAAGTATAAGGAGTATCCAGGCGACCCCTCAGACGTTCATAGGGATCATTGGTGATGGGATCTCTCAAAAACTCGAGAGATTACCATTTTTGCTGCGTTAAAAATATTCGGAGAATTCGGTGTGATTTCTTCGCAATTTTCCGTATTTTTGTCTACTGCTCAGACCTCCTCGATGGCTGTACATTCAATGGTGTTTTCAGACACATTTAGCTACATTCCTGTGCTGCGCTGCCTAGCTTCTAGTTTTCAACCATACTTTCCGCAACTGCGCCTGCGCTCTCCCGAACCCCAAAACAGAGCCGCATATTATATCACTGCCTTTTTTGGACCGTGCATGGCAAAACGTCACGGAATCTTGATCATAAGCCAAACCATGTTGTTACATACCGTACCCTTTGTATTATATCTTTAACCTATATGCACCATCCGGTATTACTTGTTTTAGTTTTATAAAGATTTTAACTTATCTCCTGCAACTTTTACAATGCGTTTCAATGCGCCTGACGAAATGGCTTGCCCGAGGTCTCCGCGCTTAGAAACGGTTACCATAGTATGATTGGACAATACATTTTTTGGAGTGGTTTAGCGATAGGTCAATTACTCGGCTGAACTTCAAAATCTATATGGCATAACATCAATGTTTTTGAATAATAACCAAATGTGTATTTAATTACATGTTCCATGTAAACAATCTACCTTTCTTCACAGTAGTTTACAGCTTGTAATAAATTAATCACATTTATCTTTGTACTTAAATATGATTGATACATGTATTGTAGTCTTTCGCTGACATCTAGTGGTCAAAGATAGTAAAACTATTTCATCTGCCATTTACAAAACACAGATTCAACAGACTTCGATGAAAACCTGACAATGTGTGATGGGTGTCATTGAAAACGTATGCAATATGATATCCTTGTCTTTGAAGCTATCCTGTCACAGTACAGTAATATGAAACTTTGTTTCTCCTGCAGACCATCCCGTCCTGCCAATAAGGTATGTTAGACACATATGTACAATAGAGTAGCATTAAGTAAATTAGAGTAGCATTGTATATTACAGTAGTATTGAATGCTTTTTCTTTTCTTTCCCTTATGTGTCTATTTGTACATGTTGATGCGTGAAGTTTGAAAAATACACCCTCTTACTGGACATTGAAGTGGAAATCTAGGGCAAGGGTTGACAAGCAATTAAAGTCCATCCACACTGGTTTTGCTTGTGGCAATGAGGCTTATGCAGATTAATTTGTTGATGCTTGCAATTAATTTCCAATTCATGTTGAGGAGGACTTTATGGATTGTGAATCATCTTTTGCTGAGTCTGAGGAGTTTGATGACGCTTTAGATTCTGACAACAATAACTTAGATAGCGAAGATGAGGGGAATAATTTGAATAAGTAATTTGGCACCCTGGGCATTAGAAGAAAATATATCACACAGTGCATTGAATAAATTATTGATATTTCTAAAGTACCATCATCCATCACTGCTAGTTGATGCGAGAACGCTGCTGCAGACTGCATGATCGGAGTCAGTATTTGTGAAGGAAAAGGCTGGTGGGACATACCATTACTTTGGAGTCCTGAAGTCGATGAAGACCACTGTCAAACAAGGCACTGCTTGAGGAGTACACTGAGTATGGAAATCAGGCTCTCGTGTTCTTTGTTCAGCACTTTAGGGAGAGCTGTATGGTGAGATGTACCTCTCCTACAATGTTCACAACCTTGTGCATCTTGCTCAAGATATCAAGGTGCATGGGAACCTGGACTCCTTCAGTGCCTTCAAGTTTGAAAATGTTATGCAAAAGCTAAAGAGGCCTGTGAGGAAACCAGGATTTCCCTGCAGTCAGGTTGTGAAGAGGCTTTCGGAGAAAGCGTCTGTAAAAGTGCAGAGAGTGGAAAGTTTAGGTGCAAGGAGAGAGCACACATCAGGGCCTCTGCCACCATTGTTTCATGTGCACAACAGTAAACCCAATATGGCACAGAGCTCTTTACCCTTAAACTGGACCAAGCCAACATCCATGTCTACATTCAGGGAAAGGTAGCAAAGATCAGGAATATAATTGTTAAGAAGGTAGATATACTTACACTGTAAAAACTGTCAGTGGAATTAACAGTGAAATGCTGTTAAATCATGACAGTAAAAAATTGTTAATAGAAAAACAGGGAAGCAGTGTTTGATTTACAGTAATATTTAGCAACATACGGAACCTAACACAACTGTTAATTTTAATGAAAGAAAATGTGAAAATAATCTTATTTAATTGTAAAACGTACAGATTACTGTAGTTTAAACACTGATAAACTGTAATACAATAAACGATACAATACAGTAAAAAGTACAACATGGGAGTGTTAAAATAATGTATTTTTTCCGGTATCTTTTTTCTTATACATAAAGAAACCGTTCTACATTTTATTCCTTGTGCTATAATTTACAGATGAAAATATGCACAAATACAGTAAACTTATGTTAATATGAAGGGTTAGGCCTATGACTATTTTAATAAATGTTAACTGTACACTGTAAACACATCAACATACAGCTTTTTAGCATCTTAGATGCAGAAAACAAAACATCTTGTAGGAAAACTTAAATGCATAAATTGAATGTAAGTCTTATTGTCAATGTGGGAAATCACAGTGGTGTTCACATGTACACAGAGGAAACACATGTAACCCACTCGAAAATAGCCTACTTAGCCCTCAGTTATGTTTCTCTGCACACCATATTTGTCCAGTAGGTGGCAGTAGCAGTGGTGATGCTGTATAGAGGGGAAACTGCCACAAATTTTAAAAAGAAGAAAACCGTTTTACAGCAGAACGATCATGAGCTGAAGCTACATTAAAGATATTAAAGTTAATAAGTTAGTTAAAAACATTGAAGAGCTAGTTAAAAGGGTTTTCCCACCAAACCTACTTCTAAGGAAAAATAGCAGAATAACGGGTCGAAATTACGACAAGGAGTTTACTTTCTTCTACTATTCATTTTCTCCGGTGAGCGTTTTGCACATGTTCGTCATTGTGTTACTAGCAGACATAGCATGATAGATGTTTAGTGAGTCAAACACGTGCAGAGCTGCGAACATTTTGGCGTAGCAGATACGATTTCCAGGCCCCAATTACGCTGCTACGCTTGACTTGAATATCCTACGCATTGGCTCCAAACTGCGACCAAATGGTCGCATTTTGCGACCAGTTTTTGAGGCAGTGCGAGCATTTTTTACAAGCACTCGCGCATGTGCGACCTACAAATTTGTAATTTATTGGGTGTGCACAATGTCAGCACACGTTAGCAACGACGCATACGACGTTCTAGTAAGACAGCCATATCAGCGAGCCCTCAGCATTAGTACCGTAGCTAAAAGTCTAGGAAAGTTGAGGCTATTTTTCGCTAGGTACCTATAAACCTAGGGGAGTCAGGTGGCTGAGCGGTTAGGGAGTCGGACTCGTAATCTTAAGGTTACCGGTTCGATTCTTGCTGTGCCAAATGACGTTGTGTCCTTGGGCAAGGCACTTCACCCTACTTGCCTCGGGAGGAATGTCCCTGTACTTACTGTAAGTCACTGGATAAGAGCGTCTGCTAAATGACTAAATGTAAATGTAACCTAGCTAAAAGTCTTGGAAAATTTAGGCTATCTTTCGCTAGGTTCCTACGAACATCTGCCAGACAAGTGGGTTCCCCTTCGTTCTTTTGGTGAGGAGTGTCACGAGCCCTTAGTTACCCGACGTCATGGAGCCTAGCAGCTAAATACTTATTTAGCACTAGCGTTGCTACTGTATCCCTGCATGTGTTTGAGCTGTTGTGCTGTTATACTCAGCAAGTATCGTGTTGTGGTGTAGGAGGACTGATCAAAAAGTGCATCATACATTTAAGTCATTTAACTAAGACTTGCATGTACAGTACGTAATGTCACATTAAATAATGTATTTAAACTCAAGCTTATATGGTGCGTCGCTGTATATCAGTTGTAAAAATGACAGTAAAAAAACGGACCCATCTGCAACAGACGCAGGCACACCCCACAATTTCCCCAGAAATTGTACCAGGGGCGATTCTAGGATCAGACCTTTAGGGGTGCTCAGCCCCCAATGAGAATGTGACATAAATACAGTGCCTTGCAAAAGTGCTAAACCCCCTTGCTAATATAAATCCCTAATTTCACTGGATAACAATTAATACATTTATGTATTATTATGCAAAATATTGAATGTAAAAGGATGTCCCTTCATGAACTACCAGCATCAAATGATAATAAACAATATATTAAAAAAATATATATTATTATTTTTAGGGGTGCTGAGATTAAATTTAGGGGTGCTTGAGCACTCCTAAAAAGGGTCTAAAATTGCCACTGAATTGTACCATCTCTAGTTACATTAATAAATGCATTGCAGGTCAATATAAGGTTTGCCGCTAAATTTTCTGCTTGCGCTCCTAAAATTTTCAGTCAGGGGCTACTGTGTTCCTAGTAAAAAAAGTTAGTCTGGAGCCCTGCATTACCCTAGCCTGACGTTGTCATACTCATAATTCTAGTCAGAATATGAGTCTGAGAACTCTCCGTTGGGCTGTGACTATGGGGCGTGTTTCAACCGAACCCGGAAAACAAATGCCTCTTCGCTCAATTGGATAGACCTACAACCAATCAGAGCAACATAGTATGTTGTTGGTTGAAAACGAATTCAACCAAAGCGCTCTTTGGTGACGTGGTTGATTACTTTACTGTTGATCATCTGTCCATCATCGTATAAAGCCCGCCCTGACAATTTCATTGGTCCGAACAGCTCCTGTTCGGACATAGTTGTTCCCCAACCGAGCCCCCCCAGACCCAACTTCCCGACCAAATTTTTTTGTGGGCGGGGATAAGTTGGGCTGGCAGCCAGGCTAGCATTACCCAAGAAATCAATGTCATTCTTTTAGCAGGCAGCCACGTGCATGTGTTGACATCCAAACAGCCGTAAAGCTCACATATAAGCCGTCTTGTGATTCGTCCCTTGCGTCGGCAAAGAGCCAATACAATCGGCCCGAGGCGAACATAAAAAAATAAAAAATTCCAGCCTAAAATTATTTTCGCCTAGCTCCGCTCGGCTTGCTACTACTTTCAAAAACACAATGTTGGCAGCTCTGCACGTGAAGTTCTCTATATTTCTATTCTGCTGTTAATTCAGTTGTAAATGCATTGTGTGAAAATGTATTGATGATGTGTACTGCATAAGTTTGAAACAAAAACCAATCGGAGTTGAACGTGAGTTTAATGATTTGAAGCCATTCCATGCTATGTTGAAGCTATGTTACTACGTGATATGCTTGTGCTTGAGTTTCATGTATGTAGTGAATGCAAAGATTTAATAAGTTATATTTCCAGATCTGGTAAAGTTATTGAGAGATTAATTGAATATTGCCCTGCTATGCAGGTTGTTTTTTTCTGGGTGCATGATTTGAGGGAAGGTCCCATTGGACGAGTTCGCCATTGGAGCAGAAGAGCAGAGGGCGTGCATGGTCATCTTGCCTGCAACACGGACTGTTTTCTACTCACCATTCCTTCATTGCATCATACAGATAAGAGCGAGATCTCACCACACAAAAACATACTACCCGGGTAGATGCACTTTGGTTTATTATTTTGGGGTTATTTCATCAGATCTCTGAGGTCATTGTATTTTCTTTATTTTCTCAACTTATGTGAAAGAAGGTTGAAACTAAGGGAAACAAGGTCATACTATTTGATATTTGATGTTTAATAAATGCTGGCTATATAATCTGAGTAAACTATTCTATATTTATTCTTCTCTCTCCTCTTTTTGAAAAGTTCCTTAGAAAGGCAGCACTTCACTTAACCTTATAATAAGTGCCCCTTACACACAGTTACATTTACAGATGAGCAGTTGTGAGCCCATGGAGCCATTCAGGTGTTTGAGGATGTGGATGACCAGTTTGCCTCAACTTCTAAGAAGAATGTCAACAGTGAATGTGACTTACATGTTTTTTAAAGGCTTCTCATAGAACCAAGGTATAAAAACAGCAGACTGGAGTTTGATGCTTTTTAAGCAGGACAAGTCTTGGTAACAGCAATCAAAACTAGATACTGATAACAAGCACAAGTAAGCTACTATCCATTGCTAGCTTGTTTGTGAGAGCCTTTTGTCATTTTGTACTCGATCTAATTAATACAACGAGTTAGTCATCAAGTTCTGATGTAGTAAACCATTATCAAATCATTGCACTACTGCCAGAGCTCTTCAGTAATTATGGATCTCCATAATGTTTGTTTTTCTTTTTACATTTTCCCATAGAGAGGTGGTTGCCTTGCACATCAAACAAATGAAATACTCATTCAGCTTTGTCAGCTTCTCTTATACTCCTTCTATATCAACCTCTCTCAATCCTAGTTTTCGGGCCTATAGCTTGCATGTTTTTAGATGTTTATCTGCTCCAAATGAATGGGTTGTCTAAAAAATGCGTTGGAAGCAAGATACCACTAATAAGTGTGCCCTTTGCGCCCTTCCCCCCACCTGTCACTGGGCCAGGCTGCTGCTGTAACTTGCTAGCCAACCTTTACTGATGGGACTGTTTGAACACGCTGGAATTAAAAAATGTTTATCTTTATGTTTTATTTGAGACCACACATTCGTAGATGTACTTTTCCACTATATGTTAACGGATTTTGAGGTCGATCCGACTAAATGGCTTCACTCATGACTGTGCGGCAAGTTTTTGTGGCGAAAAGTGAAGGTAACGGTGGCTAATTTGCTAGCCACAGTCACTGACGTTACTAACATCACTAACGCCACGAAAACACGCGTGACTACCTGTAGCAGAACATTCGTTTTGCATCTGTTAACTTGGGGGATAGCTAGGCTAACTATAGCTTTACTGCAAGGCAGCTGCAGAAACGCCACAAGCAAAGGGGCCAGGGTGATAACTATTTACTCATTTTACTTTGTGATCTGTTTATTTTAACGATTGAAAACAGATGCATCATAGACCACTGTAGTATGTGTTCCTGTAAGCAATGTTCCCTTTATAAATCACAGACTACCCACAAGTGTGCGTACCGAATATGCATTTTACCCCTAAACACGCCCCTTTTTTGACCATAAATGGTCAATGCAAAGCACCTCATGAATGACCCTGGCATGCGATTGTTCTTTACGGTGAATCATGGCGCATGACAACTTCTCAGACACTGTTAGCTATTGGCGGAGGCCCGAAAACCACATTATTTGGTGGCCGGTGGATCACCAAAAAAAAAAAAAGTGCGAGTGGTGTCAACTGTGCCAGTGATACCGCGAGTCGAGATACAATTTGAAAACAAAAGCTTTTTGTTATTGAACAGTAGTCTATTTAAGTCTGGACTGATAACGAGGACGTAGAGTGTAGCGATTGCACGGGAGCTTAGCGACTGTATTTCCAGTTTTTGACATATGATGATATATGCACAGTATTAAAGAAATTGCCTATATTTAGTTATACAATGTGTTCTGCAGTTATCTAAAGGTAGGATATGTGATGTTATCCTGTATTCCATGCAGTCAGGCTCGGGCATCTCCCCCTCCTACATCCCGTAGTGGACAATCTGATGGTGAGACATACAGTGCAGAATTTTTATTAAAAATTTGAGTTGGATTGTACAAGGTGTTTATGGAACAATGATCACTCAGTACAAGCGCAAATAACACTGCTGGATTTAATCTTCATGATAATGATGAAATCGAGTGAAAAAAACGTGTGTGAGGAAAACAAAATATATAAATATTACGAGTAATGTTCTTCCCACATTCACTTTCTGCAGTCTGACTACAGTACGGTCATCTGCGTCGCCAATTCCAACTGTTTCCAAAATGTGCGTAGGCCTACGGGAGGGTCAGAGTTTGCGTGGAAGACCGCACATTCTCCTGTCAAGTTTGTTTTTTATAAATCACAACCTTAGCGTGGAAAGTGGCGTATGCACATTTTCAGCCCCGTTTTGTGCGTACGCAAGCTTTATAAATGAGACCCCAGGGGCCTGTACTACGAATCAAGATCAACATGCTCTGGATTACTTTCAGTTACCCGGCTACGCGAAGCCTAACAATCGCAATCACGATAAGCGGTACTATGACGGCGGTTATCAATTCTCTAACTCCACCCAGATCTTTCCAATCTAGAGACGTGCGCGTTCACATAAAGGGGCGGTGTTTGCACCGTATGTCCAATCACAAACATGGACGAAACAAGAGCCGCATATTTCACGCAGGAGGAGCAGACAATAATCTTACAATCTTTGTCTACTCCTCCTGCGTGAAATATTGTAATACAAGCATATCAGGAATACAGACATATAATACAGGCAAAATTCAACAAATATAAAACCATAATTCAAAACGGTAAGTAGCAGTAGGCAATACTTGCACATATTTTAAGGCCAACATCTAAAAGACTGAATTGCCTGAATCAGTCCCTGTTGTAGGATATTGGTATAGCTACAAAGAGCCTGTAGAACAATGAAATTGCTTGCAGGAAGAAAAATTAGGCAACTGGGGCGGGGGGCCCTCCTCCACAGGACTTCACTCCTGCTGAGGAGCTGGCCTTCTCCAGCTATCAGGGTCACCCCATGATGGAAGGAGTCGGAGGGGGCATTTCTTCAGACCCTGGTGGCAGCAGGTTGGAAGCCCAGGCATATGTATGTTTCAAGTAATCTATGTGACCATGTTCATTCAACAGTTATTTATGAATATTGTAGGAGTGAAATGTATTACTGTTCTCTGCAGTGACAGGAAATACCGTGGTGTTGCTGCCACCACCCACTGTCATCCCACTGTGCCATACAGAGGTAACAGTGAAACTAATAGTCATACGCCAGTATGTATGCCATATGTGGTTGCTGAATATTGATCAAATATGCCATTTACTTTCTCAAGTGGAGGTCCTAGATGATCAGGAAACTGTGTCTGCCTGCTCAGAGAGCATTTTGGGGGTACACTTTTGAGTTTTATTTACCACTTGCAACACAGATGGTGAGAGTGTGTGAACGTGTGGCTGTGATTGAAGTGTCTGTAACGACTTACTAATGGTGGTGGTCTCAACATAAGACACAAGTCCTTAAAGTGCTCATTTCAAATATGACTCAATTGATTAAATTGCTATGGTGTTAAACTCTGGGAGGAACTTCTTCCTCTCCCTGAGCCTAGGACCTCCACTTCAAGACAAAGACATTAGGTATAAGCAATGAACCTTGAAACACAGTAGTCAAATGGACACCTTCAACTTTCTCCAAGTGTGCCTTGCAAAGGGACAATGTTCTTTATTTGTTTCAGATTGGAGCAGACAATGTGAGGGCCCTGTATAAAAGAACCCTGGAGCTCGACATATAGTATAAGAGGCATTTAATTAAAAAAACAAGGCTGGAGATAGAAAAACTGGAATATGAGAATAGATGGTACATGACTGAATGAATGACACTTAACTTAGTTACACTGACATTATTTTTCTGTGTTTCTAGGGAAGGGAGAACACAATGAGGATGTATTTTTTAAACTTGTTTCTACGTTTTATGTTTTTATACCTTTTTGTGGCTTTTTTGTTGTGCCTTTTGAGTCTTTTGTGGGTGTTTTCACCACTTCTCTCTTTCAAAGTCCTATTTATTATTTTTGAACAATTGTATAAAAGTGAATGAAACATCAAAATTCAATGAGTAGTAGTGAAATTATCATTTATTTAACTTTATTTAACGTGCATTGTAGATACACGTTGTTCTTTTTGGTTTGAAATGTTTTGGTCGATGTATGGAAATGATTAGTAAATGGGTCAAAGCAACCCAAGGACAAAAGGGTCAAGGGGAGACACCCCAGTGAATATGGATAACATATCAACATGAAACCTCCCCAGTTACATTTACATTTACATTTATGCATTTAGCAGACGCTTTTATCCAAAGCGACTTCCAAGAGAGAGCATTACAAAAGAGCATAGGTCACTGATCATAACAACGAGATAGCCCCAAACATTGCAAGCAGCCAAAACATGAAGTATACATTGTGAAAAACCAAATAAGTGCCAAGGGGAAGAACCATAAGAGCATGCAGTTAAACAAGTTACAATTAAACAACATGAAACTCAAAAAAGTGCAAGAGTGTACCTGTAAAGGAGAAGACAAAAACAACAGTCAACAGTAAAATATTTCACAGCGAGTACAAGAATTTAAAACCGTCACAACTAACCAACAGGAGCAACAAGTCTCTCAATACGAGTCATTGTGATCCTGGAGGAAATTAACATCAGGTCCAGCCAAGCATTCCTAAGTGCCGTTGTACTCCCGGAACAAGTGCGTCTTGAGCCTTTTCTTGAAGGTGGGGAGACAGTCAGTGTCCCTGATGGAGGTGGGGAGTTGATTCCACCATTGGGGGGCCAGACAGGAGAAGAGCTTGTGTTGGGACCGGGCGCTCTTGAGCGGTGGGACCACCAGACGGTTGTCAGAAGAAGACCGTAGGTGGCGGGTGGGGGTGTACGGCTGCAGGAGAGACTTGATGTAGTCGGGTGCAGTCCCGTTCACCGCTCGGAAGGTCAGTACCAGAGTCTTGAATCTGATACGGGCCGTGACGGGAAGCCAGTGGAGGGAGATGAGGAGCGGGGTAACATGGGAGCGTCTGGGTAGATTGAAGACCAGACGGGCTGCCGCATTCTGAATCCTCTGGAGAGGGCGGGTTGCACATGCTGGGAGACCGGCGAGCAGCGAGTTGCAGTAGTCCAGCTTTGAGAGGACAAGTGCTTGGACTAGCAGCTGGGTGGAATGCTCAGACAGGTATCTCCTGATCTTCCGGATGTTGTAGAGGGTGAATCTACACGACCGGGAGACCGCAGCAATGTGGGCTGTGAGGGAGAGCTCGTCATCCATGGTCACCCCGAGGTTCCTGGCAGAGGATGAAGGGGTCACCGTCGCCGATCCCAGGGTGATTGAGAGATCGTGGGAGATGGAGGGTTTGGCCGGGATGATGAGGAATTCTGTTTTGGCGAGGTTCAGCTGGAGGTGGTGCTCGGTCATCCAGGCGGAGATGTCTGTGAGGCAGGCCTCGATCCTAGCTGAGATCCCCGGATCAGTCGGGGGGAACGACAGGTACAGCTGCGTGTCGTCAGCATAGCAGTGGTAGAAGCCATGGGAGGTGATGATTGGTCCAAGCGAGGTGGTGTAGAGGGAGAAGAGGAGCGGTCCAAGGACAGAGCCCTGTGGGACACCAGTGGAGAGCTGGCGGGGGCCTGACACTTTGCCTCCCCAGGAGACCTGGTAGGATCTTCCCGACAGGTAGGATGAGATCCACTGAAGTGCAGTGCCAGTGATGCCCATCTCAGAAAGTCTGGCCAGCAGGATCTGATGGTTAACCGTATCAAATGCTGCAGAAAGGTCCAGCAGAATGATGACGGATGACCTCGACGCCGCTCTGGCAGACTGAAGGGCAGAGGTGACTGACAGGAGGGCAGTTTCAGTGGAGTGACCAGTCTTGAAGCCCGATTGGTTGGGGTCAAGCAGGTTGTTCTGAGAGAGGAAGTTTGACAGTTGGTTAGATACAGCGCGTTCAATTGTTTTAGAAAAGAAGGGTAGTAGTGATACCGGTCTGTAGTTCTGGAGGACGGCAGGGTTAAGGGATGGTTTTTTGAGTAGAGGGCTAACTCTGGCCTGTTTGAAGGCAGAGGGGAAAGTGCCGGAAGTAAGAGAAGAGTTAAGGACATGGAGAAGAAAAGTTATGATGGAGGGAGAGATGGTTTGAAAGAGAGGGGATGGGACTGGATCAAGGGGACAGGAGGTGGGGCGATGAGAGAGAATGAGGTCAGAGATCTCTGCCTCGGACAGGGGAGAGAAAGAGTTTAGACATTTAGTTGGGTTAGTCATAGAGGGCGAGTGGGTAGGAAAGGTGGGTTCAGGGAACCGACTGCTAATGTCAGCAACTTTTTTCTCAAAGAAGGAGGAGAAGTCGTCAGCTGTCAGGGTGGAGGGGGAGGGTGGGGGAGGTGGGTTAAGAAGGGTGGAGAAGGTAGAGAAAAGTTTGTGAGGGTTTGAGGCAGAGTTAATTTTGTTAAGGAAGTAGTGGGTTTTAGCATCAGTTATGCAGGCAGAGAAGGATTTGAGGAGGGAGTGATACTTATCGAGGTCCAGACCGTCTTTGGACTTGCGCCATCTCCTCTCAGCTGCCCGAAGGATGGACCGGTCTGCACGAATCACATCCGTGAGCCACGGGCAGGAGGGAGAGGATCGCGCAGGCCTGGTTGACAGGGGACAGAGAGTGTCAAGTGATGCAGTTAGTGTGGATAACAGGGTGTTGGAGGCAGTGTCAGTGGGGTGGCACATAAACTCGTCAATGGGAGGGAGGGAGGATGTTACAATGGAGGAGAAATGGGAGGGGGATAGGGAGCGGAGGTTGCGGCGGAAAGTTACTAGGGGAGGGGAGGTAGGAGGAGTTGGAGGGAGAGAGACAGAGAATTGGATGAAGGAGTGATCAGAAATGTGTAGTGGGGTTACAGAGGTTAAGTCAGTGATACAGTTACGTGTCAGGATGAGGTCGAGCTGTTTTCCTGCCTTGTGGGTCGCCGGTGTGTTCAGCAGCTTCAGGTCGAAGGATGTCAGAAGAGACTTGAAGTCGACGGCCTGCGTTCCTTCGAGGTGGATGTTGAAGTCCCCAAGGAGTATCAGCGGTGTTCCATCATCCGGGAGGACGCTGAGGAGCATGTCCAGCTCTTCCACAAAGTCGGCTAGCGGCCCTGGTGGGCGGTAGAGGACAACTAACAATGCTTTGATAGGATCAGTTAGCATCACATAATGGTGTTCAAATGATTTGGCAGTAACAGAGAGTGGGGTGGATGTGTATTTAATATGTGGGGAAAGAAGCAAACCTGTCCCACCACCTCGCCCAGATGAGCGGGGTGAGTGAGAGAACGAGTGGTTGACGGAGAGAGCAGCTGGAGTTGCAGTGTTCTCTGGGCGAATCCATGTCTCTGTCAGCGCAAGGGCGTGAAGAGAAGCATGGGATGCAAACGCCGGGATGAAGTCTGCTTTGTTCACAGCAGACTGGCAGTTCCAGAGCCCAATAGAAAGAGAGAGGGCAGGTGAGGAAGATCTGGATCGGTAGCTAAGATTAGAAGTGGACCGTATATACTTTGTGACATATCTACGTCTACGTCTGCGAGTGGTGTGATGAGCGGGAATGCTGAAGAAACACATGCTAGCTAGGAATATGTTCTAGGTAGAATAGAATACAAATAGGGTGATACCTATCGGAAGAGGTGGTCCGCCTCGTCGGCCATCCTCGGTGGACTCCCGCAGGTAGACTCCCTGTCTTTGTTCGACCGAGTCTTCGTGCACCGAGGCTGCCAGACGAGGCTGCCTCTGCACTGCTAGCCGCCTTAAATATGCTAAAGGCGCAGCTGACAATGGCCCTAATTATGTAAACAAAGGCAGGGTCTCACTCGGCGGCAAGTACCCTGAAACTCGACCTCTAGCTAGCTACCTATTGACCAATTTAGCTGCTATACCCTTACCCTCTATCCTAGAAACAACGTTTTAGCTCAACACAAATGAATAAAACAAACTCTGGTTACTTACTTACAGTCAAGATGGCAGTCACGAAGTACACTCAGTAAGACACTATTCGCTCTGAATCTGATTACAGAAGTCAGGGCTGATTTAACCAAATTCTACAATGGCCCTAATTATGTAAACAAAGCCAGGGTCTCACTCGGCAGCAAGTACCCTGAAATTCGACCTCTAGCTAGCTACCTATTGACCAATTTAGCTGCTATACCCTTACCCTCTATCCTAGAAACAACGTTTTAGCTCAACACAAATGAATAAAACAAACTCTGGTTATTTACTTACAGTCAAGATGGCAGTCACGAAGTACACTCAGTAAGACACTATTCGCTCGTTGATAGTTGATAACTAATAGTAGGTCAAATATTGTTTTCATTACTAGTTTCCTGTAAATGTATGTTTAAATAGGTGTAGCGGGGTTTGCTCGTTAAAGATAGGTATACTTAATATATCATAAAGTCTCGTTTTGATAGGGCACCACCTCTTATTTGTTTAAGGGATAGAGGAAACCTTGTTTAATAATATGGAATAATAATAATCAGTCTCATCTTTAGGAATGAATTCGTTCTAAGTGTAGAGCCAATCGTAACATCAGTGAACACGCACGTCAAAATCTTTACAATGAATTTATTCAAGTAAGGTAAACAGATCTTATGAACAAGTTAGATTATGGGTTTGATATGAGATATTGGTTTCAATGAACAGAATGAAATGGTCTAACTTAAAGAAAGACAGAAATTGTACAGTCAATGATTACATCCTTACAAATCATAAACAGAGCTCACGCCAATGCCATGTCGAGGAGGAAAGAGCGTTAGCCATAGTTACGTTTGATCAGGGGTTGATCAATGAGGTTGAGGGCGGTTTGCGCCAAAGGTCCATTTGAAGAGTCTGAAGTCAAGCGCGGCTGCGCTGGGTCAGGTGACTGAGTCTGCTGGTTCTCCGTGAAGTCGCATTTAGAATTGCGTTTTTGGTTCTTCTGTTGAAACGTCCAGATAGTGTCGCGATCACTATAAAGTTGAATCTCAGGAGAAGCTTGGCGACGTCCTTGGAACACCAATCCTGATGGCGTTCATGCCATGGTCGGTTTCGCTGGAGTCCGAGATTGATGGTCATCTTAGGGCTTTATACAGTTCACAGTTCAAGGGAGGACCCGTCTGGGGTCAGATGTGTATTGGGGGAAGTTGGGTTCTCAACTTCCCCCTCCTTCCTTCACACCTACCAAAGGTGTGATCTGATCTCTGGCTGGTTCATTCGATTGTTCAAATATGGTTCTGGACATCTTGGTACAGTTACAAAATATAGTTGAATGATTGTTTTATTATGATAGCTTTGTGTAGATACCAAGAATGACGTGGTTATCTTTCAGGAAGAAGGAGTTGTTACTAGAATCAAGATTTCAGTGAACACAACATTAAAACAAGGTAACAAACATGACACAAATATCCCTCTCATAATGCTCCACCTTGTACTCTTGTGGTAAAGGTGAAGTCTCAAGAACTTTCCTCAAAAGTTCTGATCAAGGTATGTTCTTTGTTCAAATTGCCGCCGAAATGGATAGCAAATGGTCGCTGGAGACGTCTCGTCTAGATCAGCCCTTAGAAGCTTGCAAGCTAGCAGGAGGGCTGATTAGGTAGATTGGGGAGGCCCCCCCCCAATTCTATAGTTCCTTTGCATCAGCGTTTGGTGGGTAATCAGCATACTGAGGGTGTCACGAGGGCTGATTAGGTTTGTCTGATGTGATTGAATCACTTTTCAGGTGTGGCAAGATGTTGGCTCTGTGTGGTCTGCTGACCTCACTACATAGGTAAATTATGCATTAAGTTGTAAAATATGATATCATTTGCATACATTTCCAGAACGGAAATCAGAACATTGCATGAAGACAGAATGAAAATCCTTGTTTCATTTTGTCAACATATTAGAGTCCAAAGTTTTTACAAAGGGCACTTTGGATATCTCTTTTTCATCACTCCATTAATCAGAATATGGTGGCAACAGCCATTAAAGAAAATCCGTAGCAATTTGCGCGGCAGAGCGTGTTCTTGCTCAGGTTCTCCGCATCACCCACACTATAAAGTACCCATAGAAATAACGAAACGCTATGCATACAGTATGTGGGACTGTGAGTGCACAGCTTCGATGTGTCGCATTGGCAACATACGGCTCAAGAAGCTGGCAATATACGTAATTCCCTCTGCTAAGAATCTATATCTTTCATAAAGATACTGATTGATGAGGGATTGCGAAAGGGTTTTGTCGGTCTCTAAATGTTCTGGCTCTTCTGAGCGCACCTCTCACTATCCGCGCACCAAGCTCCACAGGATCTTCTATGAACGGTGACGACATTATCGTCAAGAATTAGTTAGTGGGCGGGGCTTTTATACCGGTTGATCTCTGATCTCCAACTTAACCTGCTCCCGACCAGGTTAGCCGTTCAGCATGTGTTACCATGGCGATCTACCCCGGTAACAAGTGATCCAGCATCGTAGTACAGAAAACCCTGGGTTGAACCTGAAGTTACCTCACTAACGCCAAATCTTGATTCGTAGTACAGGCCCCAGGTGATTGCAGTGAACATAACATTATGGATAGATGAATGAGAAATTTAGAATTATATCCATAAATATTAGTAGTTATTCTTCCTGCTCAAAGCAGGGAAATGAAAGATAAACCATAACAATGTTCAACTTTTAGGCCATGGGTGACTGGTTTGCAGAAAGGTTAGGCCTATTTTCTCCTCCACATGCAGTTATAGCTGTTCATCAGTTATTTATTTTTGCTTGATGTCAACTGTTTAAATATAAATTATCAAATTGAAAGTTACTCTTTGTTTTCATTACAGAATAATGTATTACAATTTAAATGTAACACTAATACTTTCCGATGTAGGCCTACATTTTACATTCCCGCATTTTACATTCCCGCATTCAGCGGCTTTGAATTTCAAATTTGTCAAATCACTGAGTAGTAGAGTTTGTTTCCGTCCTTTCATTGGACCACGTAAAGATCGCGGGAGCCAAGTTCAAGCTTGTGCGTAGCTGCAGGTTGCCATTTCCATCCATCCACACTTCCAGCACATGGAAGAGCAATTTGTGTACCTGACAGTGACAAACGCCGATGACAATCTTTTGCAGGTAAATACTTGATTTTCTTCAAACTTGATGACTGTTGGTCAGAAAAAATACTAGCTTCTGTTTTTTACCGAAGGTGTATTTTACAGTATCGCCTACTGACCGAAGGTTAGTTAGCTAGCTAGTCTGGTGGGTTTTCATTCTAAACGCTAGAGCTAGGCTAGCTACCTCCAGTATATATATTTTTTGCTAACATAGAGCTAACGTTACAGTAGTAACATTGTAACATTAGTTGTGGAGCGGTGGTTTTTGCAGTGACACCTGAGGTGGGAAAAATATTTTTGTTAAACGGGTGGTCTTGTCATTTTACTGAAAATGATTTCTTGCCGTTTTTGCAGCAAAACTTTAGAGAGCTTAAGGGTTTATGTTCGGCACTGTAGAGTTCATAGGAATGAACCTCACTGTCTTTTCAAATGTGTTGGCGCTGACTGCAAGCGGACATTTTGTACCCACCCAGCTTTTAAAGGGGCGATTGATTGCAAAACCGATTTTACCTTGTCATAGTTGAATAACGACAGTTCGGTGGGTAAAATGAACATACAGTGAATATCAAAGTCCATTGACACCTCTTTCCTATGCAAATCTCAAAATGAAAAAATTTGGCTGTAAAACGCTAGCTTTTCAACAAAGCCACCGGTGTGACGTAGGACGGGGGACCGCCCTTTTTGGCTCTGGTCTGTATCTTTGTCACGCCCCAAAATGTACATCCAGACCAGCCCACTCACTGGTGTTCCTGCCCAGTCCGAGGTAGCGTAGATCTCCGATGCTAGTTTAGCTGCGCGCTGCTCTGTGTAGGCTACTTCTAAGCAATTACAAAGAATAACGTTTTGAAGTATAACAAGGATATTGAAAATGGACTACGGTCGTAAATGCTGTGTTCCAGGCTGTACAGGAAAGGCTAACACTCATAGTCTTCCCAAGGAGCCAAGCATTCGACAGGCATGGCTGCTGTTTGTCTATGAGAAGATCCCGGCGAAGTTCGACACTCAATTATTCATTTGCTCTGAACATTTCACCCAAGACAGTTTTGACAACCTTCAAAACGTTATTCTTTGTAATTGCTTAGAAGTAGCCTACACAGAGCAGCGAGCAGCTAATAGTTTGGTTGCTATAAGCTGTAACGTTCTACCCACCTAAGTCAATCTAGTTTTCTTCGACAACAGAAGTGGAAACAATTAACGTTATCATTTCAAATGATATCTAGTCAATCTGCTGAAAACAGTGTTGTGTAGACACAATAGATTTATTTGCGCGTTTTTATTTCAAGTCTCAACCTTCGGTGTTTCAGTGAGTGCTGTTGGCCGTGTTGCGTTTTTGCTCCCCAGCTTCATTCGTTGAAAACCAACCAATCAGCGCACAGCTCATCTAAATATTAATGAGCATACCATAAAAGGAGAAAAGCTAGTGTTTTTTCCCGGGAAAATTTCAGAGGATCTATCAGGGGGCATAGAACAGCACCCGGGCCATTTTCAACCCAACCAATGTTACATACCCTATTCGGAGACCTTAAGGAACAGTGTGAAATACCCCCAAAAAACAGTCAATCGCCCCTTTAAAGCTCATTTCTATCGTATAGACCAATTATTTGTTTGTAAACATTCGGGATGCACGCGCAATTTGCTTGCAGAAAACCGGGAAAGGATAGCCTTTATAATGGCTAGAGAAGTACACGGATTATACAAATAGTTCGATTTAAAAAGACCAAAAAGGTCGAGGAGGACATCCTTTAAGAGAGAATTTTTATTTGGGTTACGAAAGTCTTGAAATTTGAGTGAGAATGTCGCCCGGTAGACCGCATAGTCTTACGGTGCGTGTCCACTGCAGCGACGCGAATCGCTTGCCATCGCTTGCCTTCCCACAGTTCACCACGCTCGGGGGCGTTTCAAACAGATTAATGTAGAATGTAGTTCTCTAAAGTCACTGTTGTAGTTGTCATGGCCAAGTGTGCAGACTTGGGTTTACGTACTCGCAACATCGATCAAAATACAACTTGTATACAAAATACAAAACTGTTTAATAGACATACACGTTGACATGTGTAAAAACGTTTTATTATATTACTCAAAGTCTCTGCTAATCTGTCGATACGATAGGGAGTTCCAGCCAGGCTAGCTAGTGCTAGTTACCACAGAACGAAGTTACGTAATGTGACTAGACTGAATTTGAAAGTACAAGCACCAACAACTTCGGCAACCTTACGCCTTGCATCGTTTTTTTAAATTAACATCTCTGTACGAATACAGCTATGTATCGTACAGGACTGGGTAAAAAGCCACACAAACGATTTCTCCTCCACCTTGAAACCTAGAAAGCTAGAAATGTTTACCATGGTTGCTACGTTACGAGAAACGAGAAAACACTCCGATTGGCCATCGCTAGCGAAAATCGCTCCTCATTTGCATAAAGTTGAGAAAATCTCAACTCTGTCGCGTCGCTACCCACAATGCACCACGCAAGCGAAAATCGCTCCTCATTTGCATAAAGTTGAGAAAATCTCAACTCTGTCGCGTTGCTACCCACAATGCACCACGCAAGCGATTCGCCTGGCTCCATAGAAAATGAATGGAAAGCATCGCTCGCATCGCGTCGCTGCAGTGTGAACGCCCCGTTAGGCGGCAGCCATGTCTTCACGTCATGTCACAAATTTAATAATTTTACAGTTTTACAGTCAATTCTACACCTAAAAAGTCGAGCAGGGCAGCTTTCAAGAGATATGGGAATTCTGCTTTTAGCCAGCTGGTCCGATTATTTTTGTGATTTGTGTAAAACTGGCAATCTGAGTGAGACTGGGTCCCCGTTACACTGTTTTGATGTCATTAGCCTCAGTCAGACTCGGGTCGCTCAGAGTGTGCACAATGTTGTATGTACTGAAGATAACCAGAATCTTGGATTTCTTTAACCAAGCCTGTTTCATTCATAATTTGCCTGAGAAAGTGACCTCCTTTAGCCAGGCTAGTTTTGCCTGAGCCAGCCTAGTTTTGCCCGTTCACTCCATTTTACACTAAAAACGTCAGGGAGGACTGCCTTTTGTAGATACGAGCCTGCTGAAGATAGCCAGCATCTCGGATTTCTTTAACCGAGCCTGTTTCATTCGTCATTTGCCTGAGAAAGTGACCTCCGTTAGCCAGGCTAGTTTTGCCCGATCACTTGGTCAGGCTATTTAAAGGTATCGGGGTCAAGTGACTTTTGTGTATGGACAAATGAAACGTAAATGTACTTGTCCAAAGGACAAGTGCCTCAAAAAGTTCATGTCAAGCCCTGCAGTTGAGCATGCTTGACAGTCGTGTGACGTAGGGTGATAATTGGTCTATTCACAATGTGCCAGTACCCACTGTATATTGCTAGAGCCGTTACAGATTTGCAATGTGTGAGCGGCAATTTCACACAGTAAAGGAACTTCTCTCACACTTAAAGGAGCATATAGTGGAGGGGCGACCTGTTGCATGTCCTGCAGGGCTGGACTGGTCACTTGGCCAACGCACTTTTGGGCCGAATCACCGTTTTTTTTTGGTCGGGCCGGCGCATAGAGAACTGACAGCGGCCCATTGGTTAATTTCCTTAATTGGCACTCGCCTGACCCAATCAAATCCAGGAAGACACGAGCTGTTGGCTAATGCCTAACATCGTTTGGCATCGTTAAAATGGAGAAACAAAAGTGCAAGGGAGGCGCAGAAAAGCTAAGAGAGAAAAAGCTAAAAAATCTACAGGCGGATGCCTGCATTAATAATCCAGTGTTGTTCAAAGGCCATGCAGCTTTCCACTGTTACTTGCACTTGAGTATGGACATTGTGTACTATATGGCCTCCAAATCGTCAATAAAAAGTGAGTGAGTACACTGCTTCTCTTGTATTGGTGCTCTTTTCCAGGGCATATACTACTCTTAGCTTTATTGTAGGTTTTGGGAAGGGTTGTGGTTATTGTATTTAGCAGACACTTTTGTCCAAAGCGACAAAATATGAATCTTACAATAGTTAAAGTTAACAATAAACAGTTTTTAAAAGTTGCTAAGCCAATATTAAGCAAAATAGTAATAATAACAATAATGGCAATACAATATCAAATATAGCTGCAAGCAGCGATGCGGGTTCCCTCCGCAAAATGGCAAAATATTACAAAAACGTACATTGTAGAAGGTCAAGAGTTGGACAACAAGAGAGCAAAACTACTTCATGTTTGGCCAACAACAATAGACTGACTGAGGATTTGAACTCATGAGCATAAGGTTACAAGTCAGTCTCTCTATCCTCTCTGCTACACACCAACTGTTGAGATCTTATGAATAGCTTTGGTCAGGTTTGGGACAAAGGTTAAGAAACGGTTGACATTTCAAGGTAAAATTGCATGAAATTGCACATGGTACATCAGAATGTCACCTTGAAACCAATAAGGTTTGAAAAACCATCAGTCAAAATTGTATTTTATTTATTGACACAAAGATATTGAGGCAATGTGGACATTTACATACATACACCCCTTTCAGACATTTTGTATTGCATTTCTCATTCCATTTCACCCTATATAAAGACACATCTGCCCGCACACTATCCCCATCCATGCTGTTTCTCTCTCTCCCAGCGCAGGTCATGCCAAAGCAGAAATGCTGCAGCAGCCGCATGAGGTTTAGGTGTAGTCCAAAATTTGCCTCCCACAATCAAGACATATTAACCGCAACATTGTTTTCAAACTTTCTCACAGATGGCTTGAAAACCACAGATATTGACTTTCTTCTTGAGTAGATCTCTTCCCAGAATCTCAGTCAATCCAGGATCCAGAGTGGCCTCATAGGCAATTGGTCTAGAGCACAGCCCACGTTAAGCTCCTTGCAGGTATAACCTGTGATAGTAAAATGGCCGACTCTCTGTTCCCATGAAACTACACAGCATGCACACTCAGGGTGACCAACAAGATTATATTAACTAATAAACAATAACATTACAAACATCTAACTGAACGAACACAACAACTGAAATCCCTTGCGTAGCTGTTGTAACCGAACTATTTTCTTGTCTTTGCGTTTATTGTCTTTGCGTTTTTTTACATGCCGCACTGCATGCTGGATACCCAAGAGCGCTAACGCTGATTATCTAGCTGTGCTCCGACTGCGTGATATGACGAGATGCTAGTGGCGCGCTAAGGTCTCAGAGTCTCTCCTGCATTAACAAGTTCTGCCAGATTAGCAAGCTATTTTTACTAATGTTTTGTTAGCAATTGAATGGTAATGCAAGCTAGCTAAAAACAATGTTAGTTAGCTTGGCTAAACTGGTTTTCATAGCAACAGAAATCAACAAATCAGATCAGTCGAACTTTATTCAGAAAGGGGGGGATGGCGGGAACATTAAAGGTGTAGGTACAGTAAAAGTGAAATGGAACTCGTCTTTCTGCCTTGAAGCTGCGTGCGCATCATCATCAAGACCCCATCTATATGTAAAGATAACATCCAAGCTAACAATTTTGCCAAATCTGACTGCAGCTTTGTATACCATATGTACTGTGTTATGGTTGTTTGAGTTAAACAACTTGCTAAATGAATTAAATGTCTGTTAAATGTCAAATCCAACTATAAATGTATAAAAGAGAGAGTTCCAATCAAATCTATAGGGGAGTCAGATGGCTGAGCGGTGAGGGAGTCGGGCTAGTAATCTGAAGGTTACCAGTTCGATTCCCAGCCATGCCAAATGATGTTGTGTCCTTGGGCAAGGCACTTCACCCTACTTGCCTCGGGGGGAATGTCCCTGTACTTACTGTAAGTCGCTCTGGATAAGAGCGTCTGCTAAATGACTAAATGTAAATGTAAATCTGAATTTGTTTTAAACCTAGAGGTTTAAAAGGCTACCTTTGCCTAAACTGACATGCACCAACTCAGAGAACTGAGTGTCAACATCCATTTACACATTTAGTCTCTATTTGTTACTCTACTCTTAAGGCATGTTTAACTTAACGTCTGCACCTCTCTGTCACCAACTGTCTCTGGAGTGGGGGGTGTTATGGCAGTTTTTGACATAGTTACAATATCTATGTTTCTTTGAGCGGTAAAAAGTAAGTTCCTTAGTTATAGAAAGTAATGTAAGAAACTGAGGCTCTGTGTTGTGGTTTACTCTGTAGAATGGATACTCAGGTTGGTCTAAGGTATTTATGGTGTTGTCTTATGACACCTAACTAAGAGCCAGAGGGTCTGGAGGTTGGGGGAAGTTGAGTTCCCGTAGCGTGAATGGAGAAGTGTAGATAGAGACAGTTGTTCTGAAGATAATATAGATTCAACTGTATTGTTATTGAGATAAGATAGAACAGTGGAGGGCAGCCCTGACCTTTTGGCCGGGGAGATTGTGTCCTGTGTCCTGTTTATGTAGAGAGGGAGCTGGGACATCAAAGAACTGTGGGACACTTGGTATGAAGTCAAACTGTCACTGAGCAGTACTGACCAATCACAGAGTTTGCAACATTGATCGATTGATTTTATAGAATGCCATTTGTTCTAAGTTTATATAAGGCAGAGTTTTAGGTTTGTTCCGGCATCACTCTTACGAACGACTTGTGGCTAGCACCCCGTTGGTAAAGACTGATCCAGAGTACTCTGTTAATTATTGATTTGTACAAACTAAATAAATTGTATTGAAACCGCCATCATGACTGTTCGGATCCACACAGTGCCACTAGAATTTTACCATTACAGGGGTGAGGGCTTCACAGGGTGTCTACAGGTATAAACAAGTTAAATGTAAGACTTAAGACCTTTTAATACCACTTCCAAATGAAATTAAAGACCAAACTTACGATGGAAATACAAATCAAAAGTGGAAATATACAGTAATCTTTCCAAGTAAACACTGATGTCTGTTCAATATGAACAGTATGGTAAAATGACAATAATCGGTTGAGTTTAAGAACATTGACTAAATGTGTGTAATGCAGTAGCGAACCGTGACTCTTAAACCTTGGCCCTCTGACCTAAATTACTCGTCGGGGAAAAAACACAAGATACAGCGCGCACAGCATTAAGGCCTACATGAAATTGTGTTGGTCATTAAGCATTATTTGAGCCAGCCCTTGCGGCACTATTCACGTAATTAGTGCACAATGACGTTGCGTTGGTAGTGGTACCTACAGATTGACCGGTCATTCTGCACAACACTATAGCATATAGTTAGGCTCTCAAAAGCTTTGGTTTTCTGCACAAAATTAAGTTCTGGTGTAGGGCTTCCTTTGCCGATTAACTCCAACTTCTCATTAAAAGTTAACCTAGAAAACGGCCCATAACAAATGTGAAACAATGTCCTCCTCACTAGCGGGAACGTTACTCGCAGCTTTACTTGTGAAGTGAACGAAACAGGCTAGCTAGTTTATTGGGTGTGCTTTGCCTTCGGCAAGGGCACAACCTTTGTTCTCTCACATATATCTTCTTCTTATTGGGTGTGCTTTGCCTTCGGCAAGGGCACAACCTTTGTTCTCTCACATATATCTTATTATTATTTTCCCACCCCTAAAACTCAGTCAATATTTGGCCTACATAGACAACCTAGGTGTCAAATGTTTCGTCTTGGTCTCGATTGCGTTGCTTCTATTGGGATTTACGTTCCGTTGCACGGTTTAGGCTGAGCTCATGTTTTTGGGGCGAAAAGTGTCTTCTGTCAACGAAGGGTAGCAGTGCTAGCCTACGTCACTACGTCAGCACATGTTAGCAACGACGCATGGATACAACGTGATAGAGACGTTCTAGCACGCAAATTGGAGCTTGGATTATGAGTGAAAAATGCCAACCCCCAAAATTACCAACCATTGGGTTTTGTTGAGAAAGCAATTTCGAGTGGAACTGCCATCTCGGATTTTTTATTTAGGTTGTGAAAGTCTTTGTAATTTGAGCGAGTGCGGGTCGCCCGTGAGACTGCTAGGCGGCAGCCATGCAAGCGTCATAGTAGTTTAGTATTTTCGTATTTTTATAGTTCGGTCAATTCTACACCACAAAACAGAAGGAGGGCAATGTTATGACGATATGACTATTGTGAAGACAGCCAGATGGTGAGATTTTAATGTAGGTTGCTGTAAAAACTTTGATTGGTTTGCTACGTGAGAGCCCCGGCAGCCTCCGTTGACGATTGCGTCAGCTGTTGTCGATCTTTGATGAGTATTTTCTTAATTTCGTACCAGGGTCAATTCTACATCAAAAATCAGAAGGAGGGCAGTGTTATAAAGATATGGCGATTGCGAAGACAGCCAGCGCGTCAGCATATTTTTGTGATTTGTGTAAAACTTGGAATTTGAGTGACACCACGGCTTGTTTTGACGTTAGCCTCAGTCAGACTCGGCTCACCCACTGGCAGTGTGTAGTACTGTCTTCAATGCCACAGCTAAACTTTATGTCAAAAGAAACGTTCTCATTTCCGGCGCTTTCAAACAATCAGTGAAATGTGGAGCAACAGCAGCTAGCTTGCCTCTAGCAAACTTATTTTGAATTAGCCATTTCCCCCTACATTAATGTCAAACTTATTTACGTTTTGGGGGGCATATTTTCAGTTAGCAGACGGTACTGTTTGAATCGCGATTCCATACTGCCAGTGACAACGTTGTTACAGTAGCTTGTTTCAAAGGGGGTTTGCAGCTGTTTCAAAGGGTGTTCTTAATGAAATATGCAATATGAGTAGGCTAAATGCTTGAAAATATCACTAGAAGGGAAAAACTTAGAGGACGGACCCACCTGCAACCGACGCAAGCAAGCACACCCTACAATTTCCCCAGAAATTGTACCCTCTAGTTAGGCTTGTGATCGCGTTTCTCCGTTCCCACAGCGGGCGGAACTTGTCACAAAGTTAGCGATAACAAGGCCCACCCATTTAGAGGGAATATATGATTGGTCAATTTTACTGTCAATGGAAATTAGTCTTTCATTGAATTTCTATCAAGCGGCCCTCTGTTAAATTCATAGCTGGACCACCAATCACAGAGCTAGCTGCATAGCATTTTCCTCCCAACAACGGAGGCAGCGAAATTCTGATAGGGTGACAAAACTGGATTTTTTCATTTAACTCTTCACATTACAACATAAACTGAATAGGGCAGGATTGAAGGGTTTATTTCAGAAACATTGTCAATTTATGGATTGATAAAATACAATTATAACAGATTACGTTTAGAATATATATTTTTTGAATATATTAGGCCCTCTCTGAGGGCCTAGAGGGCCCTGACGGTTCCCCACTGGTGTAATTCATAGCAACAGAAATCAACAAATCAGATCAGTAGAACTTTATTCAGAAAAGGGGGGATGGCGGGAACATTAAAGGTGTCGGTACCATAGATATATATATCTATGGTAGGTACAGTACAATTTAAATGGAACGCGTCTTTCTGCCTTGAAGCTGCGTGCGCATCATCATCAAGACCCCATCTATATGTAAAGATAACATCCAAGCTAACAATTTCGCCAAATCTGACTGCAGCTTTGTATACCATATGTACTGTGTTATGGTTGTTTGAGTTAAACAACTTGCTAAATGAATTAAATGTCTGTTAAATGTCAAATCCAACTATAAATGTATAAAAGAGAGTTCCAATCAAATCTGAATTTGTTTTAAACCTAGAGGTTTTAAAGGCTACCTTTGCCTAAACTGACATGCACCAACTCAGAGAACTGAGTTTCAACATCCATTTACACATTTACTCTCTATTTGTTACTCTACTCTTAAGGCATGTTTAACTTAACGTCTGCACCTCTCTGTCACCAACTGTCTCTGGAGTGGGGGCTGGGCTTCACAGGGTGTCTACAGGTATAAACAAGTTAAATGTAAGACCTTTTAATACCACTTCCAAATGAAATTAAAGACCAAACTTACGATGGAAATACAAATCAAAAGTGGAAATATACAGTAATCTTTCCAAGTAAACACTGATGTCTGTTCAATATGAACAGTATGGTAAAATGACAATAATCGGTTGAGTTTAAGAACATTGACTAAATGTGTGTAATGCGAAAGGATAACACAAAAATGTAATTGCTGTCCTAAATTATATTTATTATTACACTATGGTTGAAATGGTGGAGCAGAAACTAGCAATTCCATGAATCCCATGGAAACAAAGGCAAATGTGTGAGATGTACTGATGTGGAGCACAAATCATCCAAGAAGCAGTACTTCTCTTGAGTGGTTTTTATTCAGATGAATAATCATTGGATTCAGGTCAAAAGTCTATCACTTGAACTGGTTTCATCACTTAAGACACTCAAAGTCAGCAGCTTGGCATACTGGGACATGGAAAGGATTAAACATTTAGACTTTCATCAAAGTAAAAAATGCTGGTTTGTCCTTTTTCATCAATGTCCTCAAAAAAGCAGGCTGCAGAGCTACTGTGTCTGTGGGGTGACTGTTTCTGGAGGGCTGGCAGGCAGGGGCAAGCAGGGCCTGCAGGCAGGCAGGGCAGGCCAGCTGGGTGAAGCTGTCCTGGGGTCAGGGCTGAAGAGAAGCTGTCCAGCTAGAGAGGGGTAGTCCAGCAAGGGGTCTGTGTTGATCTCAGCATCCTCTATTGAGCAGGCCTCTGCATGACCCTCCAGACCTGTCAAAGTGAAGAAAGGATCCATGTCAGTTCAGTTGTGAAAAACAAAGCTTTTTCCATCTACACTTGACATAAACTACAGTTTTGACTGTGAAATGCAGTGGCATTACTTGAACTTGAATCCAAACGTGTTGACCTGATGGAGACCCATGCAAAGTCACTCAAAACACGAGTTCGATTCCAGGCTCTGGCAAGAGTATTTAGCTCTAAACTGGTCAATATATACACATCTGACAAAAGACCAGCTCGACCTTTGCCTGTAAACAGTGATTCTGACTGTCAGAGACCTTTAAATAGCCTGACTTACTGAAATTGGCAAAACTAGCCTGGCTAACGTGGGTCGCTTTCTCAGGACATATGACGAATGAAACAGGCTCGCCTTGAAAAATCAGATATACTGGCTATCTTTAGCAGGGCCTTGTCTACAAAAAGCAGTCCCCCCTGACGTTTTTGGAGTAGAATTGAGTGAAATACAAAATTGCTTACACACTGCAAGTGGGCGAGCCGAGTCTGACTCTGAGGCTAACGTCAAAACAATGTACCCCCGGGACGCAGTATCACTCCAATTGCAAGTCCACAAATCACTAAAATATTCGGAGCATCTGGCTAAAAGCACAATTCCCACATCTCCTAAAGGCTGCCCTCCTCGACCTTTTTCGTGTAGACCTAACTGTAAAATGGTGAATTTATGAACATGACGCAACCAAAACATGTCTGCCGCCTAAGCCTATGCGGCCTCCCTGACGCATAGGCTTAAGCGGCATGATCTAAAGGTCTAAAAGTGCTAAAACCTTCACCATAATTCAAGAGTGGTGTACTTTCACGAACCAAATAATTGATTCTAGCTTAAAATGTGTAAAAATAGGACTTACCGAACGTGGCTGCCTCCAACACGGCTATCAAGCGATTCCAGTTGAAAACAACAATGGCCGCCGAAAAATAATTTATATTCGTAACGGCGAGCTGCGATTGGAAGCGAAATGAAACAGGGGCTAAAAACCGAGGGTGGGGGCTTGGTCAGCACATAATTTCCAGAAAGTATGTGTGTGCGTCTCGCCAAACTCGCTCGTGTGTCAAGGGGCAGGATGAGTGTTCGCGCGCTGTGGAGCCATTCAATTGAATTCAATCATATATTCACATATCAAGGTGAAATTGCGTATGGTACTTCAGAATTATGTCAACTTGAAGGCAGTAACGTTTGAAAAACCATCAGTCAAAATTATATTTGATTTATTAACAAAAAGATATTGTGGCAATGTGTACATTTACATAAATACACGTCTTTTAGCCATTTTGTATTGCATTCCTTATTCAATATCACCCTATAGAAAGACATATATTCTACAAATCTGTAACAAATTTCAAGTCGATTGGATCTACGGTTCACGAGGAGAATGGATTTGAAGGTTGTACCAAATTTGGACAGTACAAGGAAATTCATAAGTCTGACAATATGGGTCCTTTAGGCTTTTTTGTTCCCCATGAGAAATAAGGCATGCATACCAATTTCCAGGCATTTTGGAATAATGGGGCGCTGGGGAAATCACGTACACTTTGGGCGTGGCTTATAGCGCCACCTATGGGCGTACAAGGGCCATTAGAGGTCTGGGAGTAGTGAGTGACCTGGTGTATCATTGGGCCAAATTTGAAAAAATCGGGTCAAGGACTTTTTGAGCTATTGGGCCATTTAGTGGAGAAATATAAGAATAAGAATACTAACAAAAACAATAGGTTTCCTCCTACCGGAGGAACCCTAATAAGAATACTAACAAAAACAATAGGTTTCCTCCTACCGGAGGAACCCTAATAACAATAATAGTCTGATTTTAACCTTTTTATATTTAGCAGAGACATCTTTAACCTCTCCCTCAGCCTATCTCTACTCCCCACTTGCTTCAAGAGGACCACCATCGTCCCTGTGCCCAAAAACACCAAGGTCACCTGCATGAATGACTATCGCCCGATATCACTGACCTCTGTCATCATGAAGTGCTTCAAGCGGCTAGTCAAAACATGAATTTGCTCATCGCTGTTTCCCACCCTGGACCCTATGCAGTTTGTATACCGGTCCAACGGGTCTACAGACAATGCCATCACCCTGACTATGCACAACGCTCTCTCCCACCTGGACAAAGGCATATGTATGTGAGGATGCTGTTCATTGACTACAGCTCAGCATTCAATACCATCATCCCCTCCAGACTCGTCTCCAAGCTTGTGGACCCGGGACTAAGCACCACAAGTGGATCTTCCACTTGCTGACGGGGTGGCCACAGGTGGTGAGAATCGGTGACTGCACCTCATCCACACTGATCACCAACACAGGCACCCTCCAGGGCTGTGTGCTCAGCCCTCTCCTACAACGCACAGTTCCAACCTCCTTGTTAAGTGTGCTGACGACACAACCATTGTGGGCCTCATCTCTGACAGTGACGAGTCAGCCTACAGAGAGGTTGATACCCTGACATCATGGTGCCAGGACAATAACCTCTCTCTCAATGTCAGCAAGATGAGATTATTGTGGACTATAGGAGGCGGCAGGAGGAGCAGTCATCCTCACTAACTTCTATAGATGCACAATAGAGAGCATACTGACTGGTTGCATCACAGTGTGGTATGGGATCTGCACAGACAGGGACCAGAAGGTCCTACGTAGTGTGGTCAGGTCTGCTGAGTTCATCATCGGCAGGAAGCTCCCAGCCCTACAGGACACCTACCACACACGATGCCTCAGGAAAGCTGGCTGGATTCGAAGACACTCTTACCACCCATCCTTCAGTCATTTTACCCCGCTGCTTTCCGGCGGGCAATACTGAAGCATTCGGTCTCGCACACGCAGACTGGAGAATAGTTTCTTTCCAAGGGCCATCAGGCTTCTGAATGGACACATTCTCACCACTTTCTCACTAACCACTTTACACACTGTCACTTTCAGCTACTGGTTGTACTATCAGCAATATTGCACTAATTGTTACCCCATTTGTCTTTAGGTTAGTATAGGTTTATACGGTTAGTATAGGTTAATATGTGTATTACAGGTTTAGTATACTGTATTGTATATTATTTTGTATATTTAGGAGTTTTTATTTTATTTCTTATCATATATGTAATCTATGTTCAGAGTACTTATATGTTATGCCAGGTTGCTTTGCGTTGTCTTGTCCTAAGAATTTCAGTGCCCAGTCTGACCTTGTGTTGTTCTGTGCATCTGACAATAAAAGACTTGAACTGGAACTCAGCTAACAATCAGACTAAATGGTAGAACAGTGGTGAAAACCAATCCTCCTGTGGACACAAAACAACTTAAAATACATGAAATGGTATTACATTTTAAAACCAGCACACACAACTCATATTCACCTCTTCTTTGTCAGGGACACATAAAAAGGCTCTCTCTTGATAGTGACTCCAGCAAATAATATTGTCCAAACATTGAAAAAACAAAAACATCGTTTATTATCAAAATAGTAAGATCATCAATACATTATGACAATGTAACAAAATCAATACAGAAACAAACGCTACCTTCAGAGCAAACAATAACAAAGGTATTTTAAATGCAAATAAACATAGCGCACCTAACCTGAGCAAGTATAGGAGGCTAATCAAACTCAGTGATCGGTTTAGCTTCTCCTTTTGTAAACCCATCCTGCATACTAAAATAGCGACGCCGGCTATATGAAGAAACAATTGCCTGACACATACATATTCAAATGGCCCATCACCGGTACTTGGCTGCAGTAAGCCAAATATTCCTTTGCAAGACAAGAGAATATGTAAACATATTTTGGGCCTCTGCACCACAAAACTCTAGGCTATCAAACCAGCAAATATACATTTTACAACACTGAAAACATTACTAGAATCATGTGATGCATAAAATACGAAATTGATACCAAACATGACATGAAAACTTGCTTCAAACTATATTTACACACAACACAATTTTCTATGGTAATTTCGGAGTCCAATTCAGGTCTGCCAATACAGCCCAACACTAGCTAGCTGAAATAGCCACACTTGATCATGTACTTTCATGTTTTTCTCCCATTAGCTAGCTAGCCACTTAGCATACAGTTGCCAACTTGAGACCGGTTATAGCTAACTTACCACATAATAGCATAGCTAACTTACCACATAATAGCATAGCTAATTTACCACATATTGTCAGACGCTTGGCGTAGCGGCGTCCGTGATTGCAGACGCTTGGCGTAGCGGCGTCCGTGATTGTCAGACGCTTGGCGTAGCGGCGTCCGTGATTGTCAGACGCTTGGCGTAGCGGTGTCCGTCATTGCAGACGCTTGGCGTAGCGGCCTCCATCATTGCAGACGCTTGGCGTAGCGGCCTCCATGATTGTCAGACGGGCTACACGTCACACGCACTAATGTAACGTTTACAAAGATAACGTCGCCATATAGGTCGCCGCTATCAAAGTTCCCTTACGTACTACGTCGCTACGTCGCCGCTATCACCCCCATTGAGAACCAATGATAAAAAGGCTGAGACGACACGCACATTGTGGGAAAATCTATTACGCAGTGTATGTTGTCCGAGTGTGTGAGGGCACGAATCACCCCCCATACATATACCAGGAGAAGGATAAGGAGCAGCCTAACCATACGTTTCCGCTAGACCGTGTGGATTTTTGAATGGGACTAATGGGACTGCAAACGAGAGACTGGGGCGACTTGACGGCGACGCCATGTAAGGAACGTCTACCGGCGGCGACGTGGCGGCGACGCATGTTCGAAAGTATAAAAAAAACTTACGCCTACTAAGTACGTCTGAGATAAGTACGTCGCCACTAAGCCGTGTGAGACAGACGTCGTCGCCAAACAACACACCTACTAAGTAGCTACGTCGCCAAAGTCACTGACTTGTTTTGTCAAACCTTATTGAGTGAAATCAAGTTGTGCATAAGGCCAGGGCCGGCCCAAGGCATAAGCGAACTAAGCAGCTGCTTAGGGCCCCTGTGGCTACCAGAGGGCCCCCAAGAGCACATGAAATTACAGTTTAATGTATTTAAAAAAAAATAATATTCTTTCTTTTTTTATCGGCAACGATAAGCGACGCCGAGGGGCCCCCAAATCAATTTTGTTTAAGGCCCCATAAAGGCTTGGGCCGGCCCTGCATAAGGCTACATGTTTCATATGTTAAAATGTCTTTATTGAGAACTATAGTAGCTAACTGTGCACAGCCTGTAGCATAGAGGATTTTACCGCAGGTGCAGGGAGTGCTTTTGCACCCCCTACTGTTGGGATGAAAATATTACATTTTCAAATTAATGTAAAAAAACTAAATGTTTTTAGAACACGTTAAAGTGATGTCAGAGTTGTATGTTCTATCATGGTTTGTTGTACTCTAATGATTAATTATACATTTTAAGATCTAGTATTAATTTTGAGCATGTTTTTGCACCCAGTTTTAAAACCTAGAATCGCCTGTAGTATGCTCATTGTTTGTAGGCTATTCACATTTTGTTGGTGTTCCTTTGTCCTATTGTTGCAGTGGATTTAACAATTCTACATTGATATGTGGATATAATAATTCAAACCTTTCAAAGTGCCAATACACACATCTGTATAAGCCAGGCATGAGGTGTGTAGCCAACCAGTACTTGTTTAAAGCTGTCATAACCGGGTTCATAGGAAGATTAGATGGATACTTAGGAACTTCAGGAAGTGACAAGCCGTGGAAATAAGGATAACAGTGTATTTATTCAATAAAAAGTGCTTACAAAGAAACGGTTAGATGTGAGGGTCATGTAAATCAGTAGTGGATCTGGGATCAGTGCAAGTGTAGAATGTAGAGAATCATTACAAACTAAAAAGCAAACAGTGATGATGTCCCTGCTAGTAATGGAGAGACCCAGCTTGTTAGGGCACAGCTTATTAAGGACCAAGGCACAGATCACAGGTGTGCCCCTACAGCAATCACAGCTCCTCTACCTGCCTGCCATCCTGCAACAGAAGACACATAAACAGAAGACAAGGGAGAGGAGACCCAAACATTGCACATAGAGCCAACAATCTACATTACATTTACATTTATTCATTTAGCAGACGCTTTTATCCAAAGCGACTTCCAAGAGAGAGCTTTACAAAAGTGCATAGGTCAATGATCATAAACAACGAGATAGCCCCAAAACATTGTGGGTAGCCAAAACATAAAGCATACATTGTGAAAAGCAAATAAGTGCCAATGGGAAGAAACATAAGAGCATGTAGTCAAACAAGTTACAATTAAGCGACATGAACCTCAAAAAGTGCAGGAGTGTACCTGTAGGAAAGCAAGTCACAATAATATAATTCACAGCGAGTACAAGAAATTCAGTTACAACTAACCAACAAGAGCAACAAGTCCTTCAATATGAGTCATTGTGTTCCTAGAGGAAACTAACATCAGAATCAGAATGGGTTTTATTCACCATGAAAGTTTGCACAGACAAGGAATTTGCTTTGGCAGGAAGGTGCAAACATTAAACATATAGGTATGTAAAATTTAAATATGACTAACTATACTAAGGGTACATAACTAGCAAACTAAGGGTACCTAACTACCAATGGAATTAGATAAAAATAAACTATACAATAAAATATAAAATAAAATATAAGTACAGTAGCAGTAATTTACAATATAAAAATACAAATATTACAAAAATTACAGATGGTACAGGATTGTATTGTCCAGTGCAAAAAGCAGTGTTGTTTTAAGGGCATTTAGTCATGAAGAAGGGCATTTAGTCATGAAGCATGAAGCATACATCAGGTCCATCTAACATGGTTTATGCCATCATCAGAACAGGCATAACCTCCCGATCACTACAAGTCATTCAGGTAATGGTAATTTCCTATTGACTCATACAGCTGTGAACTGTATCCTTTCTCAAGTAGGATTTAACAATTATAGCCTACTGAAGAAGCCGTGCTTTTACTGAACAACAACCTAGAATAGACTACAACAGTGACCACAATACAGTGTGTTTCATGCTTGTAAAGTTTGCATTCATTAAATTTGTTATATTGCTTGTATTTGGTTATTTCCCAACATGTGGCAACAGTGCAGTTTAATTGTATTGAGTTTGTCTGATGTGTTTGCTAACTTGGTGGTGCTAATGAGTTACTAATGAATGTAGCCTATGGAGTTTTAATTTATAATTTTGCCTTCTGACTACACGTGCAAGGCAGCAAATTAAACATCTTCAGACCATCAGTGGTTTCCATGTTTTGTGTGGACACTACACTAACAGAAACCAGCAGACTGTTAGAACATGATACATAAGTGTATTTGTCACTAGCCTATTGATTTTGCTCATAATATTAAGCGTTAACACATGATTCTATACCATTGAATTACAACTGCAGACAAATTTACAGGGTTAATACTGAAGACGTATTCAATAGTACCCAATTGCTGTGAAAGTACCAAGTCAATGAAGTGAATCATCAAGATCTATAAAGTGCAGGTGTCTGATACACTCAAGTTGAGCATCTCAGAAGACTGGACAAAGAATACAGGAATCAGGGTAGTTAAATAGTATCACAATATGGGGAGTTTTACTCTCACAAGAAACGTCAGGGGGTGAAAATCAACATAGCCTTTGCAAGCACAGAAAGAGGACGCTGCATGCTAGTCTAGATAGCTTTTGTTTAGGCCTTTAGATAGGGCTCCTAGAAATGGCCTTGACGCTCCTTCTATTTTCCTTGTTCAAAGTTGCATGGCATTATACACTTTGGTAATATTGTGACCTCTGACCTACACTAGTGTCACAGGCATTTCCTAGTCACACCTCACAAATAACTAACAGGCATTAGCAAACAGCAAAATGTCAGTTTATCAATGATACAAGCAAAATAATTCATAGATTCTCTATATTTCTCTCCTGGACATGACCAAGGGTTATTTTCTCATTAGCTTGATATAGCAGGGTATAGATCAAACATTTTTTATTATATTCAGAGTATTCCAAACAGTATAAAAGTAATAAAATAATCATTATATTTAATTATTGTTAACTGATCAGTGGTTAAGGACAAACCTCTTCAATACACAGTAACCTAGGGCTGTAGGGTCAGAGGCTACACCTCCAAAACAAAATGTAAGGCTGTATCAAAAATGGGAAAAAGATCAAAGTTATTAACATGTAGACTACATATGAATCTATTTCAGTCTTTAAAAAAAGCAGTGTTTTGGCTACACAAAGGATAGAATGAAAGTGGCATAGGCTACAAAAAAAGATATTAAGATATTATCCACTACCTGTCTTGTCCTTCTGAAAGTTGTTAAATTGAATAGGCTGAACATCAACATGTAACATCAAGTATAGCCTATAATGTGTATGCCTACTTGGACCATGTCCTGATAATACATAAAGAACATTAGGCTACATGTTTTGCCAGGATAACTGCCGCAAGACCATTGAATGTTTATGATGACGTTCCTGTGTGTTAATTCCTTTGACTGGGTACAACAACGCGATCAGTCAACCGACTCTAAAATATTTTAAATGTCGGGCTACGCATTTATAGCACAACATCTGTCTGTGTTAGATGAATTTCTGTCAGAGGATGGGCCAAGGAAAGCACCACAATGAAAAGAGTTGACTTTGTTTATTAGGTCGAGCTGCTCGGATCACGTCACCACGACAGGCAGAGTGGTTGGCATGAGTGAGAAAACATGTCTCTCAGAAGTCCCTTAAATATTGCTGGACTGTACAAATATAGTTGACACCACAACATATCCTTAAACGGTACGGATTCCACAACTTGATGCACAGAAGAAACGACACACAGGGGATGCGGTCATCAATCATTGCTTGTACTATTCTCTGCATCTTGTACTTAACCTAAGTTGACCAGAGCACATTCCCTGATCTATATGTGTCTTGTCCTAGGCCTTCTACGTGTCCTCTTGACCACTACAAGAGACAACCTCACACATGTATAGAAAATCTGCGTATCAGTCTGATACGCAACGTGTGTGGCATCCTATAGCGGCCAAATAATTAGCCTACATTTTGTTGACAGATTGAAGGGCTAGACAACAAATGTGGTAATGAATCACCGACTAACAACACGGAAATGAATGACACATTGAGAAGGCAAGTCATCTTCTGACATTGCCTTTGCTCCGTGTTAAAATCTCCAAAATGATGAACTGGCAAAAACTTTATAACTATAAATTTACTCTAAAATGTAGGCTACTTAAAAGTATGGCGACGATGTACTTATCCAGAAGTAGTGGCGACGACGTATGCAATTTATCCAGAAGTAGATGTCACACGACAGTATAGGCAGGTTCTCCATGTCCCTTTCCGCACGCCATATTTCCGCACCCCATAGTACCACTAGCTACTGTCACGTACCACTCGCTCCACTGTCACGTACCACTCGCTACAGTACAGTACAGTTTCGGTTCTAACCGCTACTGCGAATAACACCAACACACTGACTTTCACCGAGGTGAAGTTAGTTTCATATTCGACATTCGTCTCACATTCAGAAGACGCTACTTTGCAGCGTCGAGTCAGGGACCGGGTGAAAATTACCCATACAATTTTGAAAAATGATGACTTTTATAATATTTTTATGGATATAAAAACCAAACTGTCACCGGATTATTCTAATAATGTCTGGACAACTTCCACACCCTTTATTTTTTCAAGAAAGTTTTGAATAAAATTCCAATTAATCGCTAATCTATGAAAATAGCATGAAATCCTCGCTAATCTCAATATCTTTTTCAAACGTGTGTCAAAAAATCTCAAATATACACCAGATTATTCTAATAATGTCTGGCCTACTTCCACACCCTTTACTTTTTCAATAAAGTTTTGAATAAAATTCCAATTAATCGCTAATCTATGAATATAGCATGAAATCCTCGCTAATCTCAATATTTTTTTCAAATTTGTGTCAAAATATCTCAAATATACACCAGATTATTCTGATAATGTCTGGCCTACTTCCACACCCTTTACTTTTTCAATAAAGTTTTGAATACAATTCCAATTAATCGCTAATCTCTGAAAATAGCATGAAATCCTCGCTAATCTCAATATCTTTTTCAAACATGTGTCAAAAAATCTCAAATACACCAGATTATTCTAATAATGTCTGGCCTACTTCCACATCCTTTACTTTTTCAATTATGTTTTTAAAAAATGATAGAGAATCGCTAATCTCTGAAAATAGCATGAAATCCTTGCTAATCTCAATATCTTTTTCAGACTTGTTTCAAAAAATCTCAAATGCACACCAGATTATTCTAATAATGTCTGGCCTACTTCCACACCCTTTACTTTTTCAATAAAGTTTTAAATAAAATTCCAATTAATCGCTAATCTATGAAAATAGCATGAAATCCTCGCTAATCTCAATATCTTTTTCAAACTTGTGTCAAAATATCTCAAATATACACCAGATTATTCTGATAATGTCTGGCCTACTTCCACACCCTTTACTTTTTCAATAAAGTTTTGAATAAAATTCAAATTAATCGCTAATCTCTGAAAATAGCATGAAATCCTCGCTAATCTCAATATCTTTTTCAAACGTGTGTCAAAAAATCTCAAATACACCAGATTATTCTAATAATGTCTGGCCTACTTCCACACCCTTTACTTTTTCAATTATGTTTTAAAAAAATGATAGAAAATCGCTAATCTCTGAAAATAGCATGAAATCCTTGCTAATCTCAATATCTTTTTCAAATTTGTGTCAAAAAATCTCAAATATACACCAGATTATTCTAATAATGTCTGGCCTACTTCCACACCCTTTACTTTTTCAATAAAACTTTTTTTTAAATGATAGAAAATCGCTAATCTCTGAAAATAGCATGAAATCCTTGCTAATCTCAATATCTTTTTCAGACTTGTTTAAAAAAATCTCAAATGCACACCAGATTATTCTAATAATGTCTGGCCTACTTCCACACCCTTTACTTTTTCAATTATGTTTAAAAAAAATGATAGAAAATCGCTAATCTCTGAAAATAGCATGAAATCCTTGCTAATCTCAATATATTTTTCAAATTTGTGTCAAAAAATCTCAAATATACACCAGATTATTCTAATAATGTCTGGCCTACTTCCACACCCTTTACCTTTTCAATAAAGTTTTGAATAAAATTCCAATTAATCGCTAATCTCTGAAAATAGCATGAAATCCTCGCTAATCTCAATATATTTTTCAAACTTGTGTCAAAATATCTCAAATATACACCACATTATTCTAATAATGTCTGGCCTACTTCCACACCCTTTACTTTTTCAATAAAACTTTTTTTTAAATGATAGAAAATCGCTAATCTCTGAAAATAGCATGAAATCCTTGCTAATCTCAATATCTTTTTCAGACTTGTTTAAAAAAATCTCAAATGCACACCAGATTATTCTAATAATGTCTGGCCTACTTCCACACCCTTTACTTTTTCAATTATGTTTAAAAGAAATGATAGAAAATCGCTAATCTCTGAAAATAGCATGAAATCCTTGCTAATCTCAATATATTTTTCAAATTTGTGTCAAAAAATCTCAAATATACACCAGATTATTCTAATAATGTCTGGCCTACTTCCACACCCTTTACCTTTTCAATAAAGTTTTGAATAAAATTCCAATTAATCGCTAATCTCTGAAAATAGCATGAAATCCTCGCTAATCTCAATATATTTTTCAAATTTGTGTCAAAATATCTCAAATATACACCAGATTATTCTAATAATGTCTGGCCTACTTCCACACCCTTTACTTTTTCAATAAAGTTTTGAATAAAATTCCAATTTATCGTTAATCTATGAAAATAGCATGAAATCCTCGCTAATTTTATAGAAGACGAGTAATCATGTCATACAAAAAGACAGGATCACATCCACCACAACGGTTCCATTGACAGTCTCAGCTGTCAAGTCTTAGGTAAAACACTTTATATGTAAGGAATATTTTGAATCCAGTCAATACTGAGAGAGAGAGAGAGAGAGAGAGAGAGAGAGTGAGAGAGGTATGTGTAAGATTACTCTGATGTAACCCCTCGACACACCCCATCACATGGAGTGTCTGCCTGTCAGAAAAATTGAAGATGTAACTTTTTTATTCTGTATAAAATGATACTGTGTTCAGCATTCCTTGTGTGCAAAGAGAGGCCTACCCCCAAATCTGAACTCTGGGTACACACACAAGACCCTTATCTTGGGGCTGAGGACTAAGGGGGGGTTTGTTTGTTTTAAAGAGATACTGTTTGACAAGGGCTAGATGGAGATGCAAACTCTGGTGACCATTTTCTTGACACCTATATGGTTGAGTTTTTACGACACCAGAACCAGAGATTCAACTAGGGTTGATGACGCAAACACACACACGCGCGAGCCAGGTCTATGCAAGGGAGCCAATGAAAGAAGAGTGTGGAAGAAATTGGGATTTCCTATGTGCTTACATTATTCACTTATCAATAGAACAAGTCATTGGATACTAGTTAGTACGTTCTCATGTAAGCTTGCTATTAATAAGAGTAGATTGTGTCTATGTGTCAGGGTTAATGGATGTTCGGGGTCAGGAGAAAGTACTGGCTAAACGTTCCTTGTCATGACTACAAGGAGAGCTCCAACTATATCGCTAATCTATGAAAATAGCATGAAATCCTCGCTAATCTCAATATTTTTTTCAAACTTGTGTCAAAATATCTCAAATATACACCAGATTATTCTGATAATGTCTGGCCTACTTCCACACCCTTTACTTTTTCAATAAAGTTTTGAATACAATTCCAATTAATCGCTAATCTCTGAAAATAGCATGAAATCCTCGCTAATCTCAATATCTTTTTCAAATATGTGTCAAAAAATCTCAAATACACCAGATTATTCTAATAATGTCTGGCCTACTTCCACACCCTTTACTTTTTCAATTATGTTTTAAAAAAATGATAGAAAATCGCTAATCTCTGAAAATAGCATGAAATCCTTGCTAATCTCAATATCTTTTTCAAACATGTGTCAAAAAATCTCAAATATACACCAGATTATTCTAATAATGTCTGGCCTACTTCCACATCCTTTACTTTTTCAATTATGTTTTTAAAAAATGATAGAGAATCGCTAATCTCTGAAAATAGCATGAAATCCTTGCTAATCTCAATATATTTTTCAAACATGTGTCAAAAAATCTCAAATATACACCAGATTATTCTAATAATGTCTGGCCTACTTCCACATCCTTTACTTTTTCAATTATGTTTTTAAAAAATGATAGAGAATCGCTAATCTCTGAAAATAGCATGAAATCCTTGCTAATCTCAATATCTTTTTCAGACTTGTTTCAAAAAATCTCAAATGCACACCAGATTATTCTAATAATGTCTGGCCTACTTCCACACCCTTTACTTTTTCAATAAAGTTTTAAATAAAATTCCAATTAATCGCTAATCTCTGAAAATAGCATGAAATCCTCGCTAATCTCAATATCTTTTTCAAACGTGTGTCAAAAAATCTCAAATACACCAGATTATTCTAATAATGTCTGGCCTACTTCCACACCCTTTACTTTTTCAATTATGTTTTAAAAAAATGATAGAAAATCGCTAATCTCTGAAAATAGCATGAAATCCTTGCTAATCTCAATATCTTTTTCAAATTTGTGTCAAAAAATCTAAAATATACACCAGATTATTCTAATAATGTCTGGCCTACTTCCACACCCTTTACTTTTTCAATAAAGTTTTGAATAAAATTCCAATTAATCGCTAATCTCTGAAAATAGCATGAAATCCTCGCTAATCTCAATATCTTTTTCAAACTTGTGTCAAAATATCTCAAATATACACCAGATTATTCTAATAATGTCTGGCCTACTTCCACACCCTTTACTTTTTCAATAAAGTTTTGAATAAAATTCAAATTAATCGCTAATCTCTGAAAATAGCATGAAATCCTCGCTAATCTCAATATCTTTTTCAAACTTGTGTCAAAATATCTCAAATATACACCAGATTATTCTAATAATGTCTGGCCTACTTCCACACCCTTTACTTTTTCAATAAAACTTTTTTTAAATGATAGAAAATCGCTAATCTCTGAAAATAGCATGAAATCCTTGCTAATCTCAATATATTTTTCAGACTTGTTTAAAAAAATCTCAAATGCACACCAGATTATTCTAATAATGTCTGGCCTACTTCCACACCCTTTACTTTTTCAATTATGTTTAAAAAAAATGATAGAAAATCGCTAATCTCTGAAAATAGCATGAAATCCTTGCTAATCTCAATATATTTTTCAAATTTGTGTCAAAAAATCTCAAATATACACCAGATTATTCTAATAATGTCTGGCCTACTTCCACACCCTTTACCTTTTCAATAAAGTTTTGAATAAAATTCCAATTAATCGCTAATCTCTGAAAATAGCATGAAATCCTCGCTAATCTCAATATATTTTTCAAACTTGTGTCAAAATATCTCAAATATACACCAGATTATTCTAATAATGTCTGGCCTACTTCCACACCCTTTACTTTTTCAATAAAGTTTTGAATAAAATTCCAATTAATCGTTAATCTATGAAAATAGCATGAAATCCTCGCTAATTTTATAGAAGACGAGTAATCATGTCATACAAAAAGACAGGATCACATCCACCACAACGGTTCCATTGACAGTCTCAGATGTCAAGTCTTAGGTAAAACACTTTATATGTAAGGAATATTTTGAATCCAGTCAATACTGAGAGAGAGAGAGAGAGAGAGAGAGAGAGAGTGAGAGAGGTATGTGTAAGATTACTCTGATGTAACCCCTCGACACACCCCATCACATGGAGTGTCTGCCTGTCAGAAAAATTGAAGATGTAACTTTTTTATTCTGTATAAAATGATACTGTGTTCAGCATTCCTTGTGTGCAAAGAGAGGCCTACCCCCAAATCTGAACTCTGGGTACACACACAAGACCCTTATCTTGGGGCTGAGGACTAAGGGGGGGTTTGTTTGTTTTAAAGAGATACTGTTTGACAAGGGCTAGATGGAGACGCAAACTCTGGTGACCATTTTCTTGACACCTATATGGTTGAGTTTTTACGACACCAGAACCAGAGATTCAACTAGGGTTGATGACGCAAACACACACACGCGCGAGCCAGGTCTATGCAAGGGAGCCAATGAAAGAAGAGTGTGGAAGAAATTGGGATTTCCTATGTGCTTACATTATTCACTTATCAATAGAACAAGTCATTGGATACTAGTTAGTACGTTCTCATGTAAGCTTGCTATTAATAAGAGTAGATTGTGTCTATGTGTCAGGGTTAATGGATGTTCGGGGTCAGGAGAAAGTACTGGCTAAACGTTCCTTGTCATGACTACAAGGAGAGCTCCAACTATATCGCTAATCTATGAAAATAGCATGAAATCCTCGCTAATCTCAATATTTTTTTCAAACTTGTGTCAAAATATCTCAAATATACACCAGATTATTCTGATAATGTCTGGCCTACTTCCACACCCTTTACTTTTTCAATAAAGTTTTGAATACAATTCCAATTAATCGCTAATCTCTGAAAATAGCATGAAATCCTCGCTAATCTCAATATCTTTTTCAAATATGTGTCAAAAAATCTCAAATACACCAGATTATTCTAATAATGTCTGGCCTACTTCCACACCCTTTACTTTTTCAATTATGTTTTAAAAAAATGATAGAAAATCGCTAATCTCTGAAAATAGCATGAAATCCTTGCTAATCTCAATATCTTTTTCAAACATGTGTCAAAAAATCTCAAATATACACCAGATTATTCTAATAATGTCTGGCCTACTTCCACATCCTTTACTTTTTCAATTATGTTTTTAAAAAATGATAGAGAATCGCTAATCTCTGAAAATAGCATGAAATCCTTGCTAATCTCAATATCTTTTTCAAACATGTGTCAAAAAATCTCAAATATACACCAGATTATTCTAATAATGTCTGGCCTACTTCCACATCCTTTACTTTTTCAATTATGTTTTTAAAAAAATGATAGAGAATCGCTAATCTCTGAAAATAGCATGAAATCCTTGCTAATCTCAATATCTTTTTCAGACTTGTATCAAAAAATCTCAAATGCACACCAGATTATTCTAATAATGTCTGGCCTACTTCCACACCCTTTACTTTTTCAATAAAGTTTTAAATAAAATTCCAATTAATCGCTAATCTCTGAAAATAGCATGAAATCCTCGCTAATCTCAATATCTTTTTCAAACGTGTGTCAAAAAATCTCAAATACACCAGATTATTCTAATAATGTCTGGCCTACTTCCACACCCTTTACTTTTTCAATTATGTTTTAAAAAAATGATAGAAAATCGCTAATCTCTGAAAATAGCATGAAATCCTTGCTAATCTCAATATCTTTTTCAAATTTGTGTCAAAAAATCTAAAATATACACCAGATTATTCTAATAATGTCTGGCCTACTTCCACACCCTTTACTTTTTCAATAAAGTTTTGAATAAAATTCCAATTAATCGCTAATCTCTGAAAATAGCATGAAATCCTCGCTAATCTCAATATCTTTTTCAAACTTGTGTCAAAATATCTCAAATATACACCAGATTATTCTAATAATGTCTGGCCTACTTCCACACCCTTTACTTTTTCAATAAAGTTTTGAATAAAATTCAAATTAATCGCTAATCTCTGAAAATAGCATGAAATCCTCGCTAATCTCAATGTCTTTTTCAAACTTGTGTCAAAATATCTCAAATATACACCAGATTATTCTAATAATGTCTGGCCTACTTCCACACCCTTTACTTTTTCAATAAAACTTTTTTTAAATGATAGAAAATCGCTAATCTCTGAAAATAGCATGAAATCCTTGCTAATCTCAATATATTTTTCAGACTTGTGTCAAAATATCTCAAATATACACCAGATTATTCTAATAATGTCTGGCCTACTTCCACACCCTTTACTTTTTCAATAAAGTTTTGAATAAAATTCCAATTAATCGTTAATCTATGAAAATAGCATGAAATCCTCGCTAATTTTATAGAAGACGAGTAATCATGTCATACAAAAAGACAGGATCACATCCACCACAACGGTTCCATTGACAGTCTCAGATGTCAAGTCTTAGGTAAAACACTTTATATGTAAGGAATATTTTGAATCCAGTCAATACTGAGAGAGAGAGAGAGAGAGAGAGAGAGAGAGAGAGAGAGTGAGAGAGGTATGTGTAAGATTACTCTGATGTAACCCCTCGACACACCCCATCACATGGAGTGTCTGCCTGTCAGAAAAATTGAAGATGTAACTTTTTTATTCTGTATAAAATGATACTGTGTTCAGCATTCCTTGTGTGCAAAGAGAGGCCTACCCCCAAATCTGAACTCTGGGTACACACACAAGACCCTTATCTTGGGGCTGAGGACTAAGGGGGGGTTTGTTTGTTTTAAAGAGATACTGTTTGACAAGGGCTAGATGGAGACGCAAACTCTGGTGACCATTTTCTTGACACCTATATGGTTGAGTTTTTACGACACCAGAACCAGAGATTCAACTAGGGTTGATGACGCAAACACACACACGCGCGAGCCAGGTCTATGCAAGGGAGCCAATGAAAGAAGAGTGTGGAAGAAATTGGGATTTCCTATGTGCTTACATTATTCACTTATCAATAGAACAAGTCATTGGATACTAATTAGTACGTTCTCATGTAAGCTTGCTATTAATAAGAGTAGATTGTGTCTATGTGTCAGGGTTAATGGATGTTCGGGGTCAGGAGAAAGTACTGGCTAAACGTTCCTTGTCATGACTACAAGGAGAGCTCCAACTATGAACTCTCTAGTCTGAGAGTTGTCATGTGTTGGGAGCAGTGAATCTCTTTCTCTGAGACTGTTGTAACGTCATTACTGCCTGACTGTCACAATCTATGTTTACATTATTGTGCCCTATAAAAGATGGTCCTCCGGCTTTCAGAGCTGAGAGAGACATGATTGAGACCTAAACCTGGTGTTGTGTTGCCATTTATTGTCAGAGATATGGTTTTCTTTGTTTGGCAAAACTCATTGCCACAATTAGTGCCACTGTGTTTAAATGCACACTTAAGATAAAACAACAGGCAATGAGAATAAGCCAAGGCCGTAATGAAAAAGTAAAGGGTGTGGAAGTAGGCCAGACATTATTAGAATAATCTGGTGTGCATTTGAGATTTTTTGAAACAAGTCTGAAAAAGATATTGAGATTAACAAGGATTTCATGCTATTTTCAGAGATTAGCGATTGTCTATCATTTCTTTTAAAGATTTATTGAAAAAGTAAAGGGTGTGGAAGTAGGCCAGACATTATTAGAATAATCTGGTGTGCATTTGAGATTTTTTGAAACAAGTCTGAAAAAGATATTGAGATTAGCAAGGATTTCATGCTATTTTCAGAGATTAGTGATTTTCTATCATTTAAAAAAAAGTTTTATTGAAAAAGTAAAGGGTGTGGAAGTAGGCCAGACATTATTAGAATAATCTGGTGTATATTTGAGATTTTCTGACACAAGTTTGAAAAAGATATTGAGATTAGCGAGGATTTCATGCTATTTTCATAGATTAGCGATTAATTTGAATTTTATTCAAAACATTATTGAAAAAATAAAGGGTGTGGAAGTAGGCCAGACATTATTAGAATAATCTGGTAACAGTTTGGTTTTTATATCCATAAAAATATTATAAAAGTCTTCCATACCGGTAATTGTCACCCGGTCCCTAACTCGACGCTGCAAAGTAGCGTTTTCCGAATGTGAGACGAATGTCGAATGTCGAATATTAAACTAACTTCACCTCGCTCTGACTTTCTACATATATGTAATTTAATCTCATCCATGTGTTTTAATAGAAATAGGCTATGTGCCACAACAGTGATGAAAACAAATTGGTGATTGAGTAGGCTACTACAGGGGTACCTAAATATACGAGACATCACTGATGTTTTTCACAGTCGTAGCCGTAGGCCTACCTGTCTGCGTTGCAAGTGGATGATGCTGCAAGTGGTGTGATTCACGAACGTGCTCTGCCTGCTCGAGAGGCATCCGTTGCGTCTGTGTTCTCGAGACCGCTGCTGGAGAAGGGGCAAATCCACCGTGGTGAGGGAGGGGAGACCGGTGTTCAGCTGGCTTTACAGCTTCGTTCTGGACGTGTGAGGCTGTGTCCACAGCAGTTACATGAAAGGTAAGGCTATAACCTTACGAATCTTGTCGTTACACAACAAGGCTGTTATAGACATGTTCTGATTAATTATGTGGTTATGTATTCATGTTCCAAAGCCACACTAATTAGCTATAGCCTACTTTTTTATTTTTTTATCGCCCCGATTCAAAAACATTTGTGTCAAGGTTAAAAATAGTACAAAATGATTTCCTCCAATGGTATTGCACACCCTACAACATCGACCCACAGGTTAAATTGCAGGGTTTTGCGTTTCGAGGACACCAAAGGGCTGAGACTGACATCCATATGTCCTTCAAAACCTTGACAAGATAAAAATAGTTGTAAGGTAAATTTCAGTTCTTCAAGCTGCCTTTTTTGGGGGAATATTAGCAGATCAAATGGCTATTGCAATCAAACTTCTACTGTTGTTTCCTCAATATAGATTTAAAAAAAATATATATATATATATTGCCGAGCTTCATGGAATACAAACGTACAATACATTTCTTCCACATTTCTAAAATTAGTTGGATTTATTTCAGAAATGTTATTTTCAAAGTGTATCCACCCCACTAAACATCATCCTGATGTGTCCTCATTGACTTTAATAACCCACAGTTGTGACACCATATATAAAATAAACTATGTAGCTGTCCTTGGCATTAAGAATCATAACAGAGTCTCTAACGGGGGAATATTTAATTATTCTTACATGAAGATGAGCAGAATGTCGGCACCATGAAAACTAAATATAAACAGAAAAATTGCTGCTCAATAAACCTTTCATACAAGTACAATAGGCTGTATAAAAATGTGTGAATTTAACAGTGCATTTATTATTTACACTTCCATACACACAAGTAGGCTAACAGATAACAACATTCTAATTAACATTTTCTTAGTGTTTATTTATAAAACACACAGTTGTCCCTCCTCCAGTAATCCCCCACCCAGGTACCTCATCCAGTGGTCTCTCATTCAGCTAAATCATCCAGAGGTCTGACATCCACCTCCAAGCCACTGTATCTCCTTGTTAGTTCATGTCAAAATCATTAACAATGCCAGACTACAAGGGTCAGAGACAAAACATACACACATGCACACACAGTAAGCTGTTGATGATCATCACATGGACTTACCGTTATCATGGTCTCTTACTAGTTTGCTTAGTAAACATTCACTTTATGAATAGATTAACCACGTTGTACTCTGGTTGATGGTGCCTTGACATTGTGTATTATCTCATCCAATTTCTTATCAACTCCCAGATTGTTTCACAGTTACAATAATTAAATACATCTATCCTCTCACACAAACTTGTTTGGAGGCATTCATCTCTCGATAAATATTTTAGTTGTTAAGATAATTTCTTTATCAAGTAATGCACAGAGTCGTCGGATTCAAAGAAAGTACAGTAGTTTAATGCTTGCCAGCAAGGAGACAAGTTTGATCATGGCTACAAAGTTGTCTGGTTCACAAGTCTTCATGTAAGACTATTTAAACATATTGGTGGGAAGTCCCCTCTCCTGAATATCAGCTGTCAATGTGATCAATCCCAGAGATAGAGTGCGCGTGCACGTGGAAACTTACAGAGTTCTCTGACCCTAGGCCTGACCATATGATTCACTCAACACAGATACGGTTAAATACATTTATTGCACCTCTAGTATGATAATGGTCAGCTTAGGTCAGTTTGTTTACGTAAGCCTAGTGTCATCTATAGGTCATGTGGGGAGGGTGTTCTCTGCTGACAAGGAATGCTAAACACCAGTATTTTCAGAATATAATGTTACATTCTAAATTTCTCTGACAATAGTGCACTAAATTACGCTAAACATTAGGATAAACAGCTCATAACTCAATTCGTAGCACATTAAGTGAGTGTTATGGGTCCCAAGGCTGATGGGCCACAGCAACAAATGAATTTGTTGGCTGTCTTTCAGTTCCCGGTCAATACAGAAATATATTAACAGGAATGGAGACAGCAGCGTTTTTCTCTCTTCCCAAATCTTCTCTGGAGGGGAGGGCGGAGCCCTTCACCTAGCGAAAACTGGGCGCAACACCACCTAAACTAATTAGTTCTCTTGTTCCTATTAATAAATGCTGTGCATGTTACAACAGAAATAACGCATTACTGTACATAATAGCTAATAACTAGCTAAATAAACTAGCTAATTGTGGTGTAACGGACAGTAGTTGATACAGGGCTCTACTCTAATCTAATCGACCAAAATGTGTACGGGTGCGACCTCGCATCCGCTGTCTCTCCACCAACGAAGCGTTTGTTATCCTTTGACGGAACTGACACTCATGGTTGGATCATATCGTGGTCTAGGGGTGGGCAATATGGCCAAAATCTTCTATCACGGTATGAGTCATTTTATATCACGGTTACGGTATATATCACGGTATAGTAATTGTTCTGTAAATTCAATTAAGAAATGGTACAAAATAACCATACTTCATCATCACACTCGATTATTTATTACAAACAAAAACAACTGCCTCACATGAGACAACACTTGACTTACATTTACATTTATGCATTTAGCAGACGCTTTTATCCAAAGCGACTTCCAAGAGAGAGCTTTACAAAAGAGCATAGGTCACTGATCATAACAACGGGATAGCCCCAAACATTGCGAGCAGCCAAAACATGAAGCATACATTGTGAAAAACCAAATAAGTGCCAAAGGGAAGAACCATAAGAGCATGCAGTTAAACAAGTTACAATTAAACAACATGAAACTCAAAAAAGTGCAAGAGTGTACCTGTAGAAAAGAAGACAAAACAACAATCAACAGTAAAATATTTCACAGCGAGTACAACAATTTAAAACCGTCACAACTAACCAACAAGAGCAACAGGTCTCTCAATACGAGTCATTGTGATCCTGGAGGAAACTAACATCAGGTCCAGCCAAGCATTCCTAAGTGCCGTTGTACTCCCGGAACAAGTGCGTCTTGAGCCTTTTCTTGAAGGTGGGGAGACAGTCAGTGTCCCTGATGGAGGTGGGGAGTTGATTCCACCATTGGGGGGCCAGACAGGAGAAGAGCTTGTGTTGGGAACGGCGCTCTTGAGCGGTGGGACCACCAGACGGTTGTCAGAAGAAGACCGTAGGTGGCGGGTGGGGGTGTAAGGCTGCAGGAGAGACTTGATGTAGTCGGGTGCAGTCCCGTTCACCGCTCGGAAGGTCAGTACCAGAGTCTTGAATCTGATACGGGCCGTTCACTCGATACCCATCCCTAGTTGTACCTGGCTTCCTTTGCAGTGGTTTACAGTATCGCTAAACAGAAAACCAGTGACATGGCAGGCTCGTTGGCTTTGAACTTCTTACATTGCCCTTGCCAGGACACCAATTTATCCTAGTGAGCTATTCTCAGCGCTGGAAATTACTGTGTTCAGTTACTGTGTAAAAATATAAGCAGTTTTTCAACTGGCAAGCGGTTGTCAGACTTGGCCCAAGTTTAAACAGCTGTAATTCAGTCCTATTTTGACATGTCAATGTGATTGTGGTCTGAAGATAATCTGTGCCAAATTTGGTGAATATTGGATACATTTTGTTGGAGGAATAGGGCAAACATTTTTTTTAACGTAAAATGGCGGCTGCATCAATTCATCTGGTATCTGGTAAGTTAACATGCGTCAGGGAATCGCCCCTTAGCGGTTAGATGACACAACCTTTTGTGGACCTCTTTGGAACAGGGTCCCGAGCACCTGTACCAAGTTTGATGTCAATTCAGCAAATATTTCCTGAGATATGATCTCATTTCCTGTTTTGGCGGCTTCATCACCAACTTTGATCAGCTTTACCGGAAAAACTGTTTTGAAAATCTAAAACCATGTGAAAACGTTTGTGAGGCTTGATCTGAAGATAATTGGTGCCAAATCTTTGCTTATTGCAGCGCCACCTAGAAATGAAATGGCATGACCTATTGGACCTCTTTACAACAGGGTCCCTAGTACTTATATCAAATTTGGTGTCAATGCAGTAAAGAGGTGCTGAGATATGACCTCACTTCTTTTATGGTGGCTTTGTTGATGACTTTGATTGGCTGTTCCAGTCAAAAGGTTTAGAAAATCAAAAAAACATGTGATGTCTTTTGTGAGGCTTGGTCTGAAAAGGATCTGTGCCAAATTTGGTGAAGATTGGACAACTTTATAGGAGGGGTAGCGAAAAAACTTTATATTCATTCGAAATGGCGGCCACATCAATTTGGCTGGTATCACAAGTTAACATGTCAGACACGGGATCTACTAAGATATCACGAGACATGCTAACGTGTGCTGACGTAGTGATGTAGGCTAGCACTGAGTACCCTTCGTTGACAGAAGGCACTTTTTGGCACAAAAACCCAATTTCTACTTAAACCATGCAACGGAACGTAAATAAAAATACAAGCAACTCAATCGCTACCAAGACGAAACCTTTGACACCTAGGTTGTCTATGTAGTCCAAATATTGACTGAGGTTTAGCGGGGCAAAAATAAATAATAAATATAGCTGCAAGTAGCGATGCGGGTTCCTCCGCAAAATGGCAAAATATTACAAAAATGTACATTGTAGAAGGTCAAGAGTTGGACAACAAGACAGCAAAACTACTTCATGTTTGGCCAACAACAATAGGCTGAATGGGGATTTGAACTCATGAGCATAAGGTCACAAGCCAGTCTCTCTATCCTCTCTGCTACACACCAACTGTTGAGATTCTAAGAGTAAAAAGGGCAGAGTATGAGCTTTGGTCAGCTTTGGGACAAAGGTTAAGAAACGGTTGACATTTCAAGGTAAAATTGCATAAAATTGTGCATGGTACATCAGAATGATGTCACCTTGAAGCCAATAAGGTTTGAAAAACCATCAGTCAAAATTATATTTGATTTATTGACACAAAGATATTGAGGCAATGTGGACATTTACATAAATGCACCCCTTTCAGACATTTTGTATTGCATTTATCATTCCATTTCACCCTATATAAAGACACATCTACCCGCACACTATCCCCATCCATGCTGTTTCTCTCTCTCCCAGCGCAGGTCATGCCAAAGCAGAAATGCTGCAGCAGCCACATGAGGTTTAGGTGTAGTCTAAAAATTGCCTCCCACAATCAAAACATTAACCGCAACATTGTTTTCAAACTTTCTCAAAGATGGCTTGAAAACCACAGATATTGACTCTCTTCTTGAGTAGATCTCTTCCCAGAATCTCAGTCAAGCCAGAATCAAGAATAGCCTCGTAGGCAACTGGTCTAGGGCACAGCCGACGTTAAAGCTGCTTGCAAGTGTTACCTGTGATTGCGAAAAGGCACTCTCTGTTCCCATGAAACTACACAGCATGCACAGGGTGACCAACAAGATTATATTAACTAACAAACTAACATTAACTAATAACATTACAAACATCTAACTGAACGAACACAACAACTGAAATCCCTTGCATAGCTGTTGTAACCGAACTATTTTCCACAAGTCTTTGCGTTTTTTTACATGCCGCACTGCATGCTGGGTACCCAAGAGCGCTGACGCTGATTATCTAGCTGTGTTCCGACTGCGTGATATAACGAGATGCTAGTGGCGCGCTAAGGTCTCAGAGTCTCCTGCATTAACAAGTTCTGCCCATTAGCAAGCTATTTTTTCTAATGTTTTGTTAGCAATTGAATGGTAATGCAAGCTAGCTAAAAACAATGTTAGTTATCTTGGCTAACCTGGTTTTCATAGCAACAGAAATCAACAAATCAGATCAGTCGAACTTCATTCAGAAAGGGGGGGGTGGCGGGAACATTAAAGGTGTAGGTACAGTAAAAGTGAAATGGAACGCGTCTTTCTGCCTTGAAGCTGCATGCGCATCATCATCAAGACCCCATCTATGTGTGTTTACATGTATCCATGTAAAGATAACATCCAAACTAACAATTTCGCCAAATCGGACTGCAGCTTTTTATACCATATGTACTGTGTTATGGTTGTTTGAGTTAAACAACTTGCTAAATGAATTAAATGTCTGTTAAATGTCAAATCCAACTATAAATGTATAAAGAGAGTTCCAATCAAATCTGAATTTGTTTTAAACCTAGAGGTTTAAAAGGCTACCTTTGCCTAAACTGACATGCACCAACTCAGAGAACTGAGTTTCAACATCCATTTACACATTTAGTCTCTATTTGTTACTCTACTCTTAAGGCATGTTTAACTTAACGTCTGCACCTCTCTGTCACCAACTGTCTCTGGAGTGGGGGCTGGGCTTCACAGGGTGTCTACAGGTATAAACAAGTTAAATGTAAGACCTTTTAATACCACTTCCAAATGAAATTAAAGACCAAACTTACGATGGAAATACAAATCAAAAGTGGAAATATACAGTAATCTTTCCAAGTAAACACTGATGTCTGTTCAATATGAACAGTATGGTAAAATGACAATAATCGGTTGAGTTTAAGAACATTGACTAAATGTGTGTAATGCGAAAGGATAACACAAAAATGTAATTGCTGTCCTAAATTATATTTATTATTACACTATGGTGGAAATGGTGGAGCAGAAACTAGCAATTCTATGAATCCCATGGAAACAAAGGCAAATGTGTGAGATGTACTGATGTGGAGCACAAATCATCCAAGAAGCAGTACTTCTCGAGTGGTTTTTATTCAGATGAATAATCATTGGATTCAGGTCAAAAGTCTATCACTTGAACTGGTTTCATCACTTAAGACACTCAAAGTCAGCAGCTTGGCATACTGGGACATGGAAAGGATTAAACATTTAGACTTTCATCAAAGTAAAAAATGCTGGTTTGTCCTTTTTCATCAGTCCTCAAAAAAGCAGGCAAAAAACACAGAGGAAAAAAGCTAGAGCTACAGTAGCTACTTTTCGAGTTCGGTTTTCCGTCACTTTAGACTCACGATCTAAAGGTCTAAAAGTGCTAAAACCTTCACCATAATTCTAGAGTGGAGTACTTTCACGAACCAAATCATTGATTCTAGCTTAAAATGTGTAAAAATAGGACTTACCGAACGTGGCTGCCTCCAACACTGCTATCAAGCGATTCCAGTTGAAAACAACAATGGCCGCCGAAAAATAATTTACGATAATAATAATAACGGCGAGCTGCGATTGGAAGCGAAATGAAACAGGGGCTAAAAACCGAGGGTGGGGGCACATAATTTCAGCACATAATTTCCAGAAAGTATGTGTGTGCGTCTCGCCAAACTCGCTCGTGTGTCAAGGGGCAGGATGAGTGTGCGCGCGCTGTGGAGCCATTCAATTGAATTCAATCATATATTGACATATCAAGGTGAAATTGCTTATGGTACTTCAGAATTATGTCAACTTGAAGGCAGTAACGTTTGAAAAACCATCAGTCAAAATTATATTTGATTTATTAACAAAAATATATTGTGGCAATGTGGACATTTACATAAATACACGTCTTTCAGCCATTTTGTATTGCATTCCTTATTCAATATCACCCTATAGAAAGACATATATTCTACAAATCTGTAACAAATTTCAAGTCGATTGGATCTACGGTTCATGAGGAGAATGGATTTGAAGGTTGTACCAAATTTGGACAGTACAAGACAATTCATAAGTCTGACAATATGGGTCCTTGAGGCTTTTTTGTTCCCCATGAGACATAAGGCATGTATACCAATTTCCAGGCATTTTGGAATAATGGGGCGCTGGGGAAATCACGTAGACTTTGGGCGTGGCTTATAGCGCCACCTATGGGCGTACATGGGCCATTAGCGGTCAGGGAGTAGTGAGTGACCTATTGTATCATTGGGCCAAATTTGAAAAAATCGGGTCAAGAACTTTTTGAGCTATTGGGCCATTTAGCTGAGAAATATAAGAAGAAGAAGAAGAATACTAACAAAAACAATAGGTTTCCTCCTACCGGAGGAACCCTAATAAGAACTAGAGAGGGTACAATTTCTGGGGAAATTGTAGGGTGTGCTTGCTTGCGTCGGTTGTAAGTTTTTCCCTTCTAGTGATATTTTCAAGCATTTAGCCTACTCATATTGCATATTTCATTAAGAACACCCTTTGAAACAGCTGCAAACCCCCTTTGAAACAAGCTACTGTAACAACGTTGTCACTGGCAGTATGGAATCGCGATTCAAACAGTACCGTCTGCTAACTGAAAATATGCCCCCCAAAACGTAAATAAGTTTGACATTAATGTAGGGGGAAATGGCTAATTCAAAATAAGTTTGCTAGAGGCAAGCTAGCTGCTGTTGCTCCACATTTCACTGATTGTTTGAAAGCGCCGGAAATGACAACGTTTCTTTTGACATAAAGTTTAGCTGTGGCATTGAAGACAGTACTACACACTGCCAGTGGTTGAGCCGAGTCTGACTGAGGCTAACGTCTAAACAAGCCGTGGTGTCACTCAAATTCCAAGTTTTACACAAATCACAAAAATATGCTGACGCGCTGGCTGTCTTCGCAATCACCATATCTTTATAACATTGCCCTCCTTCTGTTTTGTGGTGTAGAATTGACCTAACTATAAAAATACGAAAATACTAAACTACTATGACGCTTGCATGGCTGCCGCCTAGGCAGTCTCACGGGCGACCCGCACTCGCTCAAATTACAAAGACTTTCACAACCTAAATAAAAAATCTGAGATGGCAGTTCCACTCGAATTTGCTTTCTCAACAAAACCCAATGGTTGGTAATTTTGGGGGTTGGCATTTTTCACTCATAATCCAAGCTCCAATTTGCGTGCTAGAACGTCTCTATCACGTTGTATCCATGCGTCGTTGCTAACGTGTGCTGACGTAGTGACGTAGGCTAGCACTGCTACCCTTCGTTGACAGAAGACACTTTTTGCCACAAAAACTTTGTAACCTCCTAAACTGTGCAACGTAACGTAAATCCCAATAGAAGCAATGCAATCGAGACCAAGACGAACATTTTGACACCGCCGTTTTCTATGTAGTCCAAATATTGACTGAGTTTTAGGGGTGGGAAAATAATAATAATAAGAAGAAGATATATGTGAGAGAACAAAGGTTGTGCCCTTGCCGAAGGCAAAGCACACCCAACTAGAGAGGGTACAATTTCTGGGGAAATTGTTGGGTGTGCCTGCTTGCGTCGGTTGCAGGTGGGTCCGTCCTCTAAGTGTTTTCCCTTCTAGTGATATTTTCAAGCATTTAGCCTACTCATATTGCATATTTCATTAAGAACACCCTTTGAAACAGCTGCAAACCCCCTTTGAAACAAGCTACTGTAACAACGTTGTCACTGGCAGTATGGAATCGCGATTCAAACAGTACCGTCTGCTAACTGAAAATATGCCCCCAAAACGTAAATAAGTTTGACATTAATGTAGGGGGAAATTGCTAATTCAAAATAAGTTTGCTAGAGGCAAGCTAGCTGCTGTTGCTCCACATTTCACTGATTGTTTGAAAGCGCCGGAAATGAGAACGTTTCTTTTGACATAAAGTTTAGCTGTGGCATTGAAGACAGTACTACACACTGCCAGTGGGTGAGCCGAGTCTGACTGAGGCTAACGTCAAAACAAGCCGTGGTGTCACTCAAATTCCAAGTTTTACACAAATCACAAAAATATGCTGACGCGCTGGCTGGCTGTCTTCGCAATCGCCATAACTTTATAACACTGCCCTCCTTCTGATTTTTTATGTAGAATTGACCCTGGTACGAAATTAAGAAAATACTCATCAAAGATCGACAACAGCTGACGCAATCGTCAACGGAGGCTGACGGGGCTCTCACGTAGCAAACCAATCAAAGTTTTTACAGCAACTACATTAAAATCTCACCATCTGGCTGTCTTCACAATAGTCATATCGTCATAACATTGCCCTCCTTCTGTTTTGTGGTGTAGAATTGACCGAACTATAAAAATACGAAAATACTAAACTACTATGACGCTTGCATGGCTGCCGCCTAGGCAGTCTCACGGGCGACCCGCACTCGCTCAAATTACAAAGACTTTCACAACCTAAATAAAAAATCCGAGAAGGCAGTTCCACTTGAAATTGCTTTCTTAACAAAACCCAATGGTTGGTAATTTTGGGGGTTGGCATTTTTCACTCATAATCCAAGCTCCAATTTGCGTGCTAGAACGTCTCTATCACGTTGTATCCATGCGTCGTTGCTAACGTGTGCTGACGTAGTGACCGTAGGCTAGCACTGCTACGCTTCGTTGACAGAAGACACTTTTCGCCACAAAAACTTAAGCTCAGCCTAAACCGTGCAACAGAACGTAAATCCCAATAGAAGCAACGCAATCGAGACCAAGACGAAACTTTTGACACCTAGGTTGTCTATGTAGGCCAAATATTGACTGAGTTTTAGGGGTGGGAAAATAATAATAACTAGAGAGGGTACAATTTCTGGGGAAATTGTAGGGTGTGCTTGCTTGCGTCGGTTGTAAGTTTTTCCCTTCTAGTGATATTTTCAAGCATTTAGCCTACTCATATTGCATATTTCATTAAGAACACCCTTTGAAACAGCTGCAAACCCCCTTTAAAACTATGGAAGCAAATCGTTACCAAAATTCAAATGCATTTCCAGAAATGCATTTGCATTTTAAGAATGTGGCTGCATTATTTGACTCATAAATGAAATTAGTATTCAATCATCCTATTTGCATTTTAATTTTCTTTTTCAAGAGTGCTCAATCTTTCACTTAATTAAAATGAAAAAGAAATAGACATTTGAGATTTAATTTTCAAAATATGCCCCAGCAAATAGATACCAAAATTCAATTTGAAATGTAAAATTTGAAAATGAAAATGCATTTCCCGAAATGCATTTTCTTTTTCAAGAACGTGGCTGCAAAATCGTGACCACAATTCAAATGAAAATGCATTTCCAGAAATGCATTTTCATTTTAAGAACGTGGCTGCAAAATCGTGACCACAATTCAAATGAATGAAATGCATTTTCATTTTAAGAACATGGCTGCAAAATCGTGACCACAATTCAAATGAAAATGCATTTCCAGAAATGCAAAATGAAGGGAAAAACATTCTGAGCGGCGCAGCAGAGTGACGTCAGTAGCCGCTCTTCTTCAGCTCCCTGCTGACCGAGCTACCCATCTTGTTCGGTAGGGGGCGGTGTGCACATCTGCATTGCATTACATTCAGTGCTTGAAGTGGAGAAAAAAACGTGCCGGTACTCTCTTGCATTGGCAAATCATTATGATCGAATATGACGCCCCCTAAGCTGAAGAAGAGCGGCTACTGACGTCACTCTGCTGCGCCGCTCAGAATGTTTTTCCCTTCATTTTGCATTTCTGGAAATGCATTTTCATTTGAATTGTGGTCACGATTTTGCAGCCATGTTCTTAAAATGAAAATGCATTTCTGGAAATGCATTTGAATTTGAATTGTGGTCACGATTTTGCAGCCACGTTCTTAAAATGAAAATGCATTTCCAGAAATGCATTTTCATTTTCAAATTTTACATTTCAAATTGAATTTTGGTATCTATTTGCTGGGGCATATTTTGAAAATTAAATCTCAAATGTCTATTTCTTTTTCATTTTAATTAAGTGAAAGATTGAGCACTCTTGAAAAAGAAAATTAAAATGCAAATAGGATGATTGAATACTAATTTCATTTATGAGTCAAATAATGCAGCCACATTCTTAAAATGCAAATGCATTTCTGGAAATGCATTTGCATTTGAGTTTTGGTAACGATTTGCTTCCATAGTTTCAAAGGGGGTTTGCAGCTGTTTCAAAGGGTGTTCTTAATGAAATATGCAATATGAGTAGGCTAAATGCTTGAAAATATCACTAGAAGGGAAAAACTTACAACCGACGCAAGCAAGCACACCCTACAATTTCCCCAGAAATTGTACCCTCTCTAGTTTGAATTGTGGTCACGATTTTGCAGCCACGTTCTTAAAATGAAAATGCATTTCTGGAAATGCATTTTCATTTGAATTGTGGTCACGATTTTGCAGCCACGTTCTTGAAAATGAAAATGCATTTCGGGAAATGCATTTGAATTTGAATTGTGGTCACGATTTTGCAGCCACGTTCTTAAAATGAAAATGCATTTCCAGAAATGCATTTTCATTTTCAAATTTTACATTTCAAATTGAATTTTGGTATCTATTTGCTGGGGCATATTTTGAAAATTAAATCTCAAATGTCTATTTATTTTTCATTTTAATTAAGTGAAAGATTGAGCACTCTTGAAAAAGAAAATTAAAATGCAAATAGGATGATTGAATACTAATTTCATTTATGAGTCAAATAATGCAGCCACATTCTTAAAATGCAAATGCATTTCTGGAAATGCATTTGCATTTGAATTTTGGTAACGATTTGCTTCCATAGTTTCAAAGGGGGTTTGCAGCTGTTTCAAAGGGTATTCTTAATGAAATATGCAATATGAGTAGGCTAAATGCTTGAAAATATCACTAGAAGGGAAAAACTTACAACCGACGCAAGCAAGCACACCCTACAATTTCCCCAGAAATTGTACCCTCTCTAGTTTGAATTGTGGTCACGATTTTGCAGCCACGTTCTTAAAATGAAAATGCATTTCTGGAAATGCATTTTCATTTGAATTGTGGTCACGATTTTGCAGCCACGTTCTTGAAAATGAAAATGCATTTCGGGAAATGCATTTGAATTTGAATTGTGGTCACGATTTTGCAGCCACGTTCTTAAAATGAAAATGCATTTCCAGAAATGCATTTTCATTTTCAAATTTTACATTTCAAATTGAATTTTGGTATCTATTTGCTGGGGCATATTTTGAAAATTAAATCTCAAATGTCTATTTCTTTTTCATTTTAATTAAGTGAAAGATTGAGCACTCTTGAAAAAGAAAATTAAAATGCAAATAGGATGATTGAATACTAATTTCATTTATGAGTCAAATAATGCAGCCACATTCTTAAAATGCAAATGCATTTCTGGAAATGCATTTGAATTTTGGTAACGATTTGCTTCCATAGTTTCAAAAGGGGTTTGCAGCTGTTTCAAAGGGTGTTCTTAATGAAATATGCAATATGAGTAGGCTAAATGCTTGAAAATATCACTAGAAGGGAAAAACTTACAACCGACGCAAGCAAGCACACCCTACAATTTCCCCAGAAATTGTACCCTCTCTAGTTTGAATTGTGGTCACGATTTTGCAGCCACGTTCTTAAAATGAAAATGCATTTCTGGAAATGCATTTTCATTTGAATTGTGGTCACGATTTTGCAGCCACGTTCTTGAAAATGAAAATGCATTTCGGGAAATGCATTTGAATTTGAATTGTGGTCACGATTTTGCAGCCACGTTCTTAAAATGAAAATGCATTTCCAGAAATGCATTTTCATTTTCAAATTTTACATTTCAAATTGAATTTTGGTATCTATTTGCTGGGGCATATTTTGAAAATTAAATCTCAAATGTCTATTTCTTTTTCATTTTAATTAAGTGAAAGATTGAGCACTCTTGAAGAAGAAAATTAAAATGCAAATAGGATGATTGAATACTAATTTCATTTATGAGTCAAATAATGCAGCCACATTCTTAAAATGGAAATGCATTTCTGGAAATGCATTTGCATTTGAATTTTGGTAACGATTTGCTTCCATATGAAACAAGCTACTGTAACAACGTAGTCACTGGCAGTATGGAATCGCGATTCAAACAGTACCGTCTGCTAACTGAAAATATGCCCCCCAAAACGTTAATAAGTTTGACATTAATGTAGGGGGAAATGGCTAATTCAAAATAAGTTTGCTAGAGGCAAGCTAGCTGCTGTTGCTCCACATTTCACTGATTGTTTGAAAGCGCCGGAAATGAGAACGTTTCTTTTGACATAAAGTTTAGCTGTGGCATTGAAGACAATACTACTGTACACACTGCCAGTGGGTGAGCCGAGTCTGACTGAGGCTAACGTCAAAACAAGCCGTGGTGTCACTCAAATTCCAAGTTTTACACAAATCACAAAAATATGCTGACGCGCTGGCTGTCTTCGCAATCGCCATATCTTTATAACACTGCCCTCCTTCTGATTTTTGATGTAGAATTGACCCTGGTACGAAATTAAGAAAATACTCATCAAAGATCGACAACAGCTGACGCAATCGTCAACGGAGGCTGACGGGGCTCTCACGTAGCAAACCAATCAAAGTTTTTACAGCAACCTACATTAAAATCTCACCTTCTGGCTGTCTTCACAATAGTCATATCGTCATAACATTGCCCTCCTTCTGTGTTGTGGTGTAGAATTGACCGAACTATAAAAATACGAAAATACTAAACTACTATGACGCTTGCATGGCTGCCGCCTAGGCAGTCTCACGGGCGACCCGCACTCGCTCAAATTACAAAGACTTTCACAACCTAAATAAAAAATCCGAGATGGCAGTTCCACTCGAAATTGCTTTCTCAACAAAACCCAATGGTTGGTAATTTTGGGGGTTGGCATTTTTCACTCATAATCCAAGCTCCAATTTGCGTGCTAGAACGTCTCTATCACGTTGTATCCATGCGTCGTTGCTAACGTGTGCTGACGTAGTGACGTAGGCTAGCACTGCTACCCTTCGTTGACAGAAGACACTTTTCGCCCCAAAAACTTGAGCTCAGCCTAAACCGTGCAACGGAACGTAAATCCCAATAGAAGCAACGCAATCGAGACCAAGACGAAACTTTTGACACCTAGGTTGTCTATGTAGGCCAAATATTGACTGAGTTTTAGGGGTGGGAAAATTATAATAATAAGAAGAAGATATATGTGAGAGAACAAAGGTTGTGCCCTTGCCGAAGGCAAAGCACACCCAATAATAATAAGAAGAAGATATATGTGAGAGAACAAAGGTTGTGCCCTTGCCGAAGGCAAAGCACACCCAATAAGAATACTAACAAAAACAATAGGTTTCCTCCTACCGGAGGAACCCTAATAATAAGAATACTAACAAAAACAATAGGTGACATTGGATGTCATGATACGGTGGATCATGACATCCTCATTGCGAGGTTGGAACACTGGGCTGGGGTTGAGGGGACTGCACTACAGTGGTTCAGGTCCTATCTCACTGACAGGACCTTTTCAGTCACTATAGATAGCTTTTCTTCTTCTGTAGCTCCTGTTTCCTCTGGGGTTCCGCAGGGGTCAATTCTGGGGCCGATTCTTTTTAATCTGTATATGCTTCCTCTAGGAGATATCATTAGGAAACACAACATCTCGTTTCATTTTTATGCTGATGACACACAACTTTATCTGCCTTTGAAACCCAATGATACTGTTCAACCTCTTTTAGACTGTATTTCGGATATAAAGAAATGGCTTTCAAGTAATTTTCTCCAACTAAACGAGGAAAAGACCGAAGTTATAATTTTTGGTCCTGCTGGCTCGAGAGCTAGTCTTGGTAACATGATTAGTAATTTTGTTCCTAGTGTCAGCTGTCATGTTAGGAACCTTGGGTTCATTATTGACTCGGACCTTGGGTTAGTCAAGCAGATTAACTCTGTGGTAAAAAACAGTTTCTATCAGTTACGACTGATTTCCAAGGTTAAATCTGCATTGTCTTTTAAAGACCTTGAAACTATCATCCATGCTTTTATCACCTCACGTTTAGATTATTGTAATTCCCTCTATGATGGTCTCCCCCAGTCCTCAATTGCCCGTCTTCAGATGGTGCAGAATGCTGCTGCCAGAATTTTATCGTCCACTAGAAAGTTTGACCACATTACCCCAGTCTTGGCCTCTTTCCACTGGCTTCCTGTCCAGTTTAGAATACGTTTTAAAATGTTATTGTTTGTTTTTAAAGCTCTTAATGGACAGGCCCCTTCATATATCTCGGACCTTTTAAAATTGCACGCACCCATTAGGTCTCTGAGGTCTGCGGACAAGCTTCTTTTATACACTCCCCGATCACGCTGTGTACGCACAGGTGATAGGGCCTTTGCAGTTGCTGGTCCTAAGCTGTGGAATCAGCTTCCCCTATCTATTAGGCAGGCTCCTTCATTGTCTGTTTTTAAATCCAGGCTTAAGACCCACCTTTATGTTCTGGCGTTTCCCACCACTTGACTTGTGCTGTTGCTTGTTTTTCTGTTGTTGACTGTTGACTGTTTTTTATTTTGTTTTACTGTGTTTTTTTATAGTGTTTTTAAAAAATGTATTTGGATTCTGTTTTGTGCTTTTGTTCGGCACCTCGGTCAGCCTTGCTGTGTTTTGAGTGTGCTTTATAAATAAAATTTACTTACTTACTTACTTACCGGAGGAACCCTAATGACACAGCGAAAAAGTATTGAACACATGAAGAGAGGGAGGTGCTGTCAGAAAAGTTGAAGATGTAAGCCAAGACAACAATTGAAATCTATCAGTAATTAAAAAGCAATCCAGACCCTTGTCAGTGCAAATTAATATCAGCTGGTCCCTGCAGTCCCAACTGATGGCCTACATAAAGGTCTCATTGCCAAGGTGTCACACAAGACACATCTCATGATGGGTAAAAGCAAAGACCTGTCTCAAGACCTTCGCAACCTTATTGTTGCAAAACATAACGATGACATTGGTTACAGGCGCATTTCTAAGGTGCTCCTCGCAAGATTTCTGACAGAGGAGTGAAAAGAATAATCAGAAGAGTTGTCCAAGAGCCAAGGACCACTTGTGGAGAGCTTCAAAAAGACCTGGAATAAGCAGGTACTGTTGTCTCAAAGAAAACAGTAAGTAATGCACTCCACCTGTATGCACGCTCACCACGAAAGACTCCATTGATGGAGAAAAAAAAGCATGTTGAACAGGGTTCTAAATTAACACCCACCAAATGCGGGTTAAAATTCATTTTGGCGGGTGTTAATAAAAACTCACTAGCCAGTTGGCCGGTGATGCATGAGGCAATACATGAATGATACATAAGGCTCTGTTCGCTCTGTTCTCGACATGGTCTCGGTCATTTATCCCCTGGCAGTACTTCCTACGTTTCCAATGAACACTGTGCCGTAATGCTACGTGATAAAGTTTTATACACCCATTGGCTGCGCGCAGTTTGAAGTGAAATCAGCGCGAGAAACCATGGAAATGAATGGAGCGTCCACCAGAAAACACAAGGAAAAATAGTTTATCTTAGAGTTAATAAGAGCTAACTAGAGTAGTAGAGGAAAGTAATTAAATTAACTAAATGCGGCGGTTGTCTAGAATAAACTTCTGGGGGCGAGAAGAGGAAAGAGGCAGGGGATGAGGATATTGAAAGCACTAGCTCTAGAGAAACAAAGAAAAGAAAATTTAATGCCAAATGGCTGACGGGTCGGGAATGGCTTGTGTTTGACAATGAAAATGTTGTCATGTTTTGTAAGGATTGCCGCATGTACGCTAAAGAAAAAAACAAAACGAACAATTTCGTGTTGGGAACAAATAATTTAAAAGTTGAGGCAGTAAAGGACCATGAGAATGCCCGAGTCATCAGGAGAGCCTAACGCCTGGGTCACACTGCCTGCAATCGGCTGCGACGCGCCTGGAAGCGCCTCCTTTTTTCTTTCGCCGCCCATGTTATCAAATGGGACCGACCACACTGCCTGCGATCGCCTGCGATCGTTTCGGCAGCTGGTTGAATTTTTTCGCGAGACGCTTGCGAAATCGGCTGCAGGATGATGAAATACACCATATTAGTTGATATATTTGAATAAAAAAGCATGTTATTAAGATTTTACTCCATTAATTGTAGACTACGGTGAACATTTGTAAAGTTGTAGACTTTATAATTACACAATGTTGGTAACGAACGTCCTTTAGGCTACATGTGGTTACCCTGATGAAAACGAATGAAAATAAACGGATTGATCCGTTGAGCTAGCATGCCCGTAGTTGTTTTGTTTGTTTGAGAGAAACGAGTTGTCACGCGTTGCACACAACACACACGCAGACATAGCCTACCGAGAGAGAACCCCCAAGTCGATTTCTAAAATCAGCATCAAATGAATTCTTGAAGTTGAAAAGCACAGGAAGTTGTTGTATGTCAGCAACAATTTTACAAGGACAACGTAGATAAGGATCAATGCTGGAATAGCCAATGCCATGTTTATGTACCATGTCAGTGTAAAGGAAAGCTCAGAGTAGCTGAAAGGCTTGGTGACCGGCGCGGAGAAATGCGCGTCTGGTGTAAACAGCTTTTGCTCAGTCGTAGCCGATCGTGGCACTGTGCGGCGCGTCCAGGCGCTTCGCAGCCAGTGTGTCCCAGGCGTAAGGATTAAAACTGCCAAGACAGGTCGTATTGAAGAGAGCCTTGCTGGGAAAAGCCTCGCTTTATTGAAGACTTCTGAGTTGGAGAAGATGCAGCTACTTTTTCGAAATGCCCACGCCATCGGAAGAAAGGGCAGGCCTTTCACAGACTTCGCATGGATGTGTGAGTAAGTGAATTAACGTTACTATTTACATGTTTCAGAAACAGTGCATTTAATATGATTCAGAGTGCTTCCATAGACTCAGATGAAACTACGTTTGGGGGTTAAAAAAAAACTCACTGAAATGTACTGTGTTGTAGGCGCTAACAGTGGCATTTACACGAAAATGTATTTCAGAGTGAACAGGAAGAAAGGCTTGAAGATAGGAGAGACATATACAAATGACTACCAGGCAAAAGAGTTAATACACTACATAGCAGAGTATGAGAGAAGAAAGATGAGGGCAAGACTATCAGATGGCAAGTTCATCTCGGTCATGTCAGATGGATCCCTGGACAGTGCAGTGATGGAAGAAGAAATGGTCTACGTCAGGAGTGCCAGTGAAGGGAAGGTCAAAGTTGATTTTGTCGGGGTAAAAGCTGTCTCAAAACCAGATGCTACAAATATAGCTGAAGCAGTATGCAGTATAATGGAAAGTGGAGTCAGCACTGATTGGAAGAACAAGCTAGTGGCGATCACCACAGATCTGTAATGACAGGAGTAAACAATGGTTTGTAGTTACAAAACTGCGTGCAGACAGACCAAATGTGCTGGGGATCCACTGCATGGCCCACAAGCTAGAGCTTGCCTTTTCAGATGGAATAAGGAAAAATGTGATGGTCAGGAAAGTTGAGGACCTGTTGAGTGGACTCCACACCTTCTATCATAAGAGTGGAGTGAACAGGGCCAGCCTAAAGCAACACTGCAGTGAGCTCCACATTGAAGGCTTTAATGCCAACCAGAATAGGTGGAACCCGGTGGCTACCACATCTCTTCAAAGCACTTGACAATTTTCTCAGGGGATATGCTGGCATTGTACGCCACTTAGAGGAGAAGGTATGTTTATTTATAGTTTATATATATATACGAAAACCAGCAGGGTAGATGGATTATTTAATGTTTGCTTTCTTTTTCTTTTCATCAGTTTTAAATGCTGTCTGATATAATTCAGTTGTTTTGTTTGTAGTCCCAGGAGGCCACGAACATCAATGCTGTTCTGAGGGCAAAAGCCAAGGGGTTCCTCAAAATAGGCAAGGATGGTGGAGTTCTCAGATTTAGCTGCCTTCTCCATGACACCATCTATCAACTGAGCAGCCTCTCCAAGTCACTGCAGAGGTCAGTGTCAACCCTGGCTGAAGCTCAGAGCTGCCTTTCCTCCACTCAGGCTGTCATAGAAAAGTACAAGTCAAGGTATGTATGATATGTCCTACAATTTAGGATTTTATTTTAGGTTGTGTTGGTGTGTTTTCACCTCAGTATAAATAAAAAGACGCCCATCCATCTATCTCTGCACAACTGTAGACCTGGGCCTAAGCTGAGAGCAGTGCTGGACACAGACACCTATGAGGGAGTCCTCCTGAAGCCTACTGATGCCGACCAACATGACAAGGCAAAGAATGAGCTAATCGATTCTCTGTGCCGGTGCATCACTGCTAGATTTAGTGATGTGTACAGTGGTGTCCTGCAGGCTGACCAGTTTCCAGTGCTGGCCAGAGGCAGACACAAGTTCAGGTTCGGCAATTTAAATGTAATGAACAAATCTTTACGCATTTTATGTTTTAAGACAACTGCTTAACCTTTTATTGTTTTCCTTTTTGTTTTCAGAATTTGGTGATGAAGAGGTAAACAAACTCATTAGTCACTTCCAACCTATTTTACTGTCTGCTGGAGTGGATGTGGAGTTGATCCCTGATCAATGGACAATTCTCAAGACTGAACTGTACACAGCAGGATTCAGCCAAGGTACTTGGAGAATTAAGTCTGAGAAAAAAAATCTCATACTGATATAGCTTATCAACAGCATTTTGTTTATCAAGAATCAGCGTATATGTCATTTGTTAAAGGAACAATCAAAATTTGATGCCATCTTTTAATAACTTAAGATGCATTTGAAAATGTATAATGGTTTGCCAGTGCATAATGCATATTGTCTGTCTCACCCTGCTACAGGAACCTTTGAGAAGACCTGGCCTACTGTAAACAGAATGCTGCGCCATTGGTGTCCGGATGTCCTTAATCTTTTTGATGCTCTCCTCATCATCCCTGCAACTACAGCTGACTGTAAAAGAGGGTTCAGTGTAATGAAGCAGGTAAAGAGTGACTGGCGCTCACGCCTAAAACGTGAGACCCTCTCTGACCTCCTTAAAACCCAGTTGTGCTCACCTGACATCAAAGACTTTGATCCAACCAAAGCCATTGACATCTGGCATGCTGACAGTTTGCGCTCACGCAGGCCTGACTTTCTGTGCAAACATGAAACAAAAGCAACAGAGTGTCTCAGGTTCTGATAGCACCTCTGAAGAAGAAGAGCTCTGAAGATTCAAATGATAGATAGATCCCCAATGTTTGCACTTTCTGTGTATATTTTGTTGTATAACACTTTTGATTATTTTCCTTCTTTTTGTTTGTTTGTTTTTACCTGCTAGTGACTTTACCCATTTCAGTACAAGCTCAAAATAACATTGAACCATCCACACAGGAAATACAGGATTATTGCATCCTGCCTGTTGTATAATGACATTAACGTGATCACTTTCAGGAGATTGATTCCATGGATCATCAGTGGTAAACAGGACACATCATAGAAATGATTGTTGTGATGGAATATCAGCAGAAACGGTTGAGACGTTTGTTGGGACAAGCTAATGATTGTTGCCTAACTGGCATATTGTTGTTATTAGCCATTTACAATAAATCGTGTCCTTACTTAGTCATGTGTTGGTGATTTCACATACCCTTGCATCATACTTCTGTGCTTCCTTGGGTGTGCTTGCCTTTGGCAAGACCTTTGTTCTCTCACATATATATTTATTATTATACCATGGTCTGGGTGAATACTCCATTCTGATTGGCTGCAGGGGTGTACATTATCAGGTGATATACGGACACCTACTACGTAATTGCACCAAAACTGTCTTTTCACCGTTCTGAATGATTGCGCTGGCTACATAGTATATGAGCCTGTACAAAGTGTCTGAAATAAGTAACCATAACAACAGGAACGCAGTCAAAGCCTCCATTTACAATTTTGAAAGACTTTAACAAGCTAACTTGTATTTACAACAATGAGTGACTTGAATATTTATTTTAACCTATTTGAAAAATGTTACTTTTCTGAATGTAGTGTGTCAGTGTCACGTAACCGCTCATCTCACATCCCATTCGCTATTCACCTCGCTAGTCAATCTACTGCAGACAGGCTGCAGCCAACACGACAGTAGCAGCAACTCTACACATGGCCGATTATTTTCTTCTTAAAAATCTTGATTTTATTTGGGGACAATGACATGGCTCGACAGCTGGCTAGTCTTTTTGTTAAACATACTGTATAATTACTGTTTGGAGAATATGTCAACTTTGATGCGGTCATCTCACATCCATTTTCGATTCAACTCGCTCCACAGGCTGCGGCCGTACTGTAGCCTAGTATATGGCCGATACCATGTTCGTGAAAATCTTGATATTGATTTGGGGACAGTGACATGGCTGGTTAGCTAGCAAATCTTCTTGTCAAACATACTGTAAAATTATATTTACTGTTTGTCAACCGTACACAATGTTATTTGTATAATGCCTTTTAATCTTGCTAGCAATAACGTTAGCTTTCGGGCTAATAGCTCATCCAAAGGAAAGCTGGTGTTGGTTCTATGAGTTGAGCGGACTAGAAATATCAGAGTTGGCTAACGTTAAAAAACGTTAGATTTTCTTTTGCAAAACGCATGAAATCATTCATTTATGTTTGGAAAAAAAATCGTTGGCAAGTGACTATGGTATAAGCGGGATAATGCCTCCGCGGCGCGTCAGACGGTTCACGCCTCCGCATCGTCCATTATCAGGTGATATTGGACACCTCGTCGGGCATTATACTTATTTATTTTTTTCCCACCCCTAAATCTCAGTCAATATTTGGCCTACATAGACAACCTAGGTGTCAAAGGTTTCGTCTTGGTAGCGATTGAGTTGCTTGTATTTTTATTTACGTTCCGTTACATGGTTTAGGCTCAAGTTAAGTTTTTGTGCCGAAAAGTGAAACTAACGGTGGCTAATTTGCTAGCCAGTCACTGACGTTACTAACGGCATTACGTCACTAACGTCACGAAAACATGCGTGACTACCTGTAGCAGAACATTCGTTTCGCATCTGTTAACTTGGGGGATAGCTAGGCTAACTATAGCCTTACTGCAAGGCAGCTGCAGAAACGCCACAAGCAAAGAGGCCAGGGTGATAACTATTTACTCATTTTACTTTGATGTGAAACACAATTGTGAAATGTAATGTACAATATTAGCTGATTTTATTAAGGAAGTAGGCCCACATTGAAGGACTGAAATATTTTGTGTCTAGTCTAATATGTAATGATGGTATTCTATGACACAAATCTGTGTTCTAGAAAGAGTGATCTGGAGTCGCAGAGGTCCGATAATATCAGCTTTAATGCAGCAGTTGGAAATCAACAAGTACAGAGCTCTGGGGTTGTCTACGTTTCCCTACCCGCAACAGAGTTTGGGGTGGTTCACGAAGTCCAACTGGCTATCTGTCCCTGCCCCAGCATATAATGCATCTTGAACTTGAAACTCTGTTTCGTTTTTAGTATGTACAACCATATGTAATTGAAAATGACAATAAAATACACTTGACTTGAATAGTAGCCTAGTATACAGCTATTAGCCCGAAAGCTAACGTTATTGCTAGCAAGATTAAAAGGCAATAACATTGTGTACGGTTGACAAACAGTAAATATAATTTTACAGTATGTTTGACAAGAAGATTTGCTAGCTAACCAGCCATGTCACTGTCCCCAAATCAATATCAAGATTTTCACGAACATGGTATCGGCCATATACTAGGCTAATATACAGTGTAATTAAAACACAAAGATGAAAAGAGCGTTGACCTTGTTCTCTCATGCATCAGGGAGTTGTTCTTGCCTACGCGTCCCACCTGCTCGGGTGCCGTCTCCACCCGGTTTCAAGGTTGTTTCTGAAAATTAAGAGATAGAGACACAAAATACATCCTTTTTCCCACACTCTGTGGTCGAAACTCGTCTGGATTGTTCCTCTTTCTCCGCCCGCACCCCTGACTCCCCCCGCCCTGTGTGAGACACAGGCTGGGTTGCACCAACAAGGATTAACTCTTAAACTAGGTTTAAACCAGGTTTGTCTTTTAATACAGTTGCACCAAACTTTAAACCTAGTTTAACCTTAGTTTACAATTAATCCTGGGTAAATCTAACCCTTTGGCAATCTCTGTTTAATTTCCATTTAAATCTAGATTAAATTTAAATCTGTTGCACCAGTCATTTTAAACCTAGTCTAAACCTGGATTAGCAGTTTTAAACCACCCCTGGAGGAGGTTTATTTCAGTTTTATTGACAACACGACTGCATATCGTCGCTGGATGGAGTTAGAGGAAAGAGTTCCTCGCAGGAAAATTAGAGATAGGTTAAACCCAATTGAATTCTATGACAACAGCGAGTTTTCACAGCGGTACAGATTTACAAAGGAGTCTGTCATATACCTGAATGGGAAGGTTGGACCAGCAATCAAGCATGGAAGTGAGAGGAATTTTGCTGTGCCACCGCTTTTCCAGCTCCTAGTAGCTTTGCGATTTTATGCTACAGGGTGTTTTCAGATGGTTGATGGGGAGCTTTTCGGAGTTCATAAATCCAGTCTGCAGAATTTACATTTACATTTATGCATTTAGCAGACGCTTTTATCCAAAGCGACTTCCAAGAGAGAGCATTACAAAAGAGCATAGGTCACTGATCATAACAACGAGATAGCCCCAAACATTGCAAGCAGCCAAAACATGAAGTATACATTGTGAAAAACCAAATAAGTGCCAAGGGGAAGAACCATAAGAGCATGCAGTTAAACAAGTTACAATTAAACAACATGAAACTCAAAAAAGTGCAAGAGTGTACCTGTAAAGGAGAAGACAAAAACAACAGTCAACAGTAAAATATTTCACAGCGAGTACAAGAATTTAAAACCGTCACAACAAACCAACAGGAGCAACAAGTCTCTCAATACGAGTCATTGTGATCCTGGAGGAAATTAACATCAGGTCCAGCCAAGCATTCCTAAGTGTCGTTGTACTCCCGGAACAAGTGCGTCTTGAGCCTTTTCTTGAAGGTGGGGAGACAGTCAGTGTCCCTGATGGAGGTGGGGAGTTGATTCCACCATTGGGGGGCCAGACAGGAGAAGAGCTTGTGTTGGGACCGGGCGCTCTTGAGCGGTGGGACCACCAGACGGTTGTCAGAAGAAGACCGTAGGTGGCGGGTGGGGGTGTACGGCTGCAGGAGAGACTTGATGTAGTCGGGTGCAGTCCCGTTCACCGCTCGGAAGGTCAGTACCAGAGTCTTGAATCTGATACGGGCCGTGACGGGAAGCCAGTGGAGGGAGATGAGGAGCGGGGTAACATGGGAGCGTCTGGGTAGATTGAAGACCAGACGGGCTGCCGCATTCTGAATCCTCTGGAGAGGGCGGGTTGCACATGCTGGGAGACCGGCGAGCAGCGAGTTGCAGTAGTCCAGCTTTGAGAGGACAAGTGCTTGGACTAGCAGCTGGGTGGAATGCTCAGACAGGTATCTCCTGATCTTCCGGATGTTGTAGAGGGTGAATCTACACGACCGGGAGACCGCAGCAATGTGGGCTGTGAGGGAGAGCTCGTCATCCATGGTCACCCCGAGGTTCCTGGCAGAGGATGAAGGGGTCACCGTCGCCGATCCCAGGGTGATTGAGAGATCGTGGGAGATGGAGGGTTTGGCCGGGATGATGAGGAATTCTGTTTTGGCGAGGTTCAGCTGGAGGTGGTGCTCGGTCATCCAGGCGGAGATGTCTGTGAGGCAGGCCTCGATCCTAGCTGAGATCCCCGGATCAGTCGGGGGGAACGACAGGTACAGCTGCGTGTCGTCAGCATAGCAGTGGTAGGAGAAGCCATGGGAGGTGATGATTGGTCCAAGCGAGGTGGTGTAGAGGGAGAAGAGGAGCGGTCCAAGGACAGAGCCCTGTGGGACACCAGTGGAGAGCTGGCGGGGGGCCTGACACTTTGCCTCCCCAGGAGACCTGGTAGGATCTGCCCGACAGGTAGGATGAGATCCACTGAAGTGCAGTGCCAGTGATGCCCATCTCAGAAAGTCTGGCCAGCAGGATCTGATGGTTAACCGTATCAAATGCTGCAGAAAGGTCCAGCAGAATGATGACGGATGACCTCGACGCCGCTCTGGCAGACTGAAGGGCAGAGGTGACTGACAGGAGGGCAGTTTCAGTGGAGTGACCAGTCTTGAAGCCCGATTGGTTGGGGTCAAGCAGGTTGTTCTGAGAGAGGAAGTTTGACAGTTGGTTAGATACAGCGCGTTCAATTGTTTTAGAAAAGAAGGGTAGTAGTGATACCGGTCTGTAGTTCTGGAGGACGGCAGGGTTAAGGGATGGTTTTTTGAGTAGAGGGCTAACTATGGCCTGTTTGAAGGCAGAGGGGAAAGTGCCGGAAGTAAGAGAAGAGTTAAGGACATGGAGAAGAAAAGTTATGATGGAGGGAGAGATGGTTTGAAAGAGAGGGGATGGGACTGGATCAAGGGGACAGGAGGTGGGGCGATGAGAGAGAATGAGGTCAGAGATCTCTGCCTCGGACAGGGGAGAGAAAGAGTTTAGACATTTAGTTGGGTTAGTCATAGAGGGCGAGTGGGTAGGAAAGGTGGGTTCAGGGAACCGACTGCTAATGTCAGTAACTTTTTTCTCAAAGAAGGAGGAGAAGTCGTCAGCTGTCAGGGTGGAGGGGGGAGGGTGGGGGAGGTGGGTTAAGAAGGGTGGAGAAGGTAGAGAAAAGTTTGTGAGGGTTTGAGGCAGAGTTAATTTTGTTAAGGAAGTAGTGGGTTTTAGCATCAGTTATGCAGGCAGAGAAGGATTTGAGGAGGGAGTGATACTTATCGAGGTCCAGACCGTCTTTGGACTTGCGCCATCTCCTCTCAGCTGCCCGAAGGATGGACCGGTCTGCACGAATCACATCCGTGAGCCACGGGCAGGAGGGAGAGGATCGCGCAGGCCTGGTTGACAGGGACAGAGAGTGTCAAGTGATGCAGTTAGTGTGGATAACAGGGTGTTGGAGGCAGTGTCAGTGGGGTGGCACATAAACTCGTCAATGGGAGGGAGGGAGGATGTTACAATGGAGGAGAAATGGAGGGGGATAGGGAGCGGAGGTTGCGGCGGAAAGTTACTAGGGGAGGGGAGGTAGGAGGAGTTGGAGGGAGAGAGACAGAGAATTGGATGAAGGAGTGATCAGAAATGTGTAGTGGGGTTACAGAGGTTAAGTCAGTGATACAGTTACGTGTCAGGATGAGGTCGAGCTGTTTTCCTGCCTTGTGGGTCGCCGGTGTGTTCAGCAGCTTCAGGTCGAAGGATGTCAGAAGAGACTTGAAGTCGACGGCCTGCGTTCCTTCGAGGTGGATGTTGAAGTCCCCAAGGAGTATCAGCGGTGTTCCATCATCCGGAGGACGCTGAGGAGCATGTCCAGCTCTTCCACAAAGTCGGCTAGCGGCCCTGGTGGGCGGTAGAGGACAACTAACAATGCTTTGATAGGATCAGTTAGCATCACATAATGGTGTTCAAATGATTTGGCAGTAACAGAGAGTGGGGTGGATGTGTATTTAATATGTGGTGAAAGAAGCAAACCTGTCCCACCACCTCGCCCAGTTGAGCGGGGTGAGTGAGAGAACGATGTGGTGACGGAGAGAGCAGCTGGAGTTGCAGTGTTCTCTGGGCGAATCCATGTCTCTGTCAGCGCAAGGGCGTGAAGAGAAGCATGGGATGCAAACGCCGGGATGAAGTCTGCTTTGTTCACAGCAGACTGGCAGTTCCAGAGCCCAATAGAAAGAGAGAGGGCAGGTGAGGAAGATCTGGATAGGTAGCTAAGATTAGAAGTGGACCGTATATACTTTGTGACATATCTACGTCTACGTCTGCGAGTGTGTAATGAGCGGGAATGCTGAAGAAACACATGCTAGCTAGGAATATGTTCTAGGTAGAAATAGAATACAAATAGGGTGATACTTATCGGAAGAGGTGGTCCGCCTCGTCGCCATCCTCGGTGGACTCCCGCAGGTAGACTCCCTGTCTTTGTTCGACCAAGTCTTCGTGCACCGAGGCTGCCAGACGAGGCTGCCTCTGCACTGCTAGCCGCCTTAAATATGCTAAAGGCGCAGCTGACAATGGCCCTAATTATGTAAACAAAGCCAGGGTCGCACTCGGCGGCAAGTACCCTGAAACTCAACCTCTAGCTAGCTACCTATTGACCAATTTAGCTGCTATACCCTTACCCTCTATCCTAGAAACAACGTTTTAGCTCAACACAAATGAATAAAACAAACTCTGGTTACTTACTTACAGTCAAGATGGCAGTCACGAAGTACACTCAGTAAGACACTATTCGCTCTGAATCTGATTACAGAAGTCAGGGCTGATTTAACCAAATTCTACAATGGCCCTAATTATGTAAACAAAGCCAGGGTCGCACTCGGCGGCAAGTACCCTGAAACTCAACCTCTAGCTAGCTACCTATTGACCAATTTAGCTGCTATACCCTTACCCTCTATCCTAGAAACAACGTTTTAGCTCAACACAAATGAATAAAACAAACTCTGGTTACTTACTTACAGTCAAGATGGCAGTCACGAAGTACACTCAGTAAGACACTATTCGCTCTGAATCTGATTACAGAAGTCAGGGCTGATTTAACCAAATTCTACAATGGCCCTAATTATGTAAACAAAGCCAGGGTCGCACTCGGCGGCAAGTACCCTGAAACTCAACCTCTAGCTAGCTACCTATTGACCAATTTAGCTGCTATACCCTTACCCTCTATCCTAGAAACAACGTTTTAGCTCAACACAAATGAATAAAACAAACTCTGGTTACTTACTTACAGTCAAGATGGCAGTCACGAAGTACACTCAGTAAGACACTATTCGCTCTGAATCTGATTACAGAAGTCAGGGCTGATTTAACCAAATTCTACAATGGCCCTAATTATGTAAACAAAGCCAGGGTCGCACTCGGCGGCAAGTACCCTGAAACTCAACCTCTAGCTAGCTACCTATTGACCAATTTAGCTGCTATACCCTTACCCTCTATCCTAGAAACAACGTTTTAGCTCAACACAAATGAATAAAACAAACTCTGGTTACTTACTTACAGTCAAGATGGCAGTCACGAAGTACACTCAGTAAGACACTATTCGCTCTGAATCTGATTACAGAAGTCAGGGCTGATTTAACCAAATTCTACAATGGCCCTAATTATGTAAACAAAGCCAGGGTCGCACTCGGCGGCAAGTACCCTGAAACTCAACCTCTAGCTAGCTACCTATTGACCAATTTAGCTGCTATACCCTTACCCTCTATCCTAGAAACAACGTTTTAGCTCAACACAAATGAATAAAACAAACTCTGGTTACTTACTTACAGTCAAGATGGCAGTCACGAAGTACACTCAGTAAGACACTATTCGCTCTGAATCTGATTACAGAAGTCAGGGCTGATTTAACCAAATTCTACAATGGCCCTAATTATGTAAACAAAGCCAGGGTCGCACTCGGCGGCAAGTACCCTGAAACTCAACCTCTAGCTAGCTACCTATTGACCAATTTAGCTGCTATACCCTTACCCTCTATCCTAGAAACAACGTTTTAGCTCAACACAAATGAATAAAACAAACTCTGGTTACTTACTTACAGTCAAGATGGCAGTCACGAAGTACACTCAGTAAGACACTATTCGCTCTGAATCTGATTACAGAAGTCAGGGCTGATTTAACCAAATTCTACAATGGCCCTAATTATGTAAACAAAGCCAGGGTCGCACTCGGCGGCAAGTACCCTGAAACTCAACCTCTAGCTAGCTACCTATTGACCAATTTAGCTGCTATACCCTTACCCTCTATCCTAGAAACAACGTTTTAGCTCAACACAAATGAATAAAACAAACTCTGGTTACTTACTTACAGTCAAGATGGCAGTCACGAAGTACACTCAGTAAGACACTATTCGCTCTGAATCTGATTACAGAAGTCAGGGCTGATTTAACCAAATTCTACAATGGCCCTAATTATGTAAACAAAGCCAGGGTCGCACTCGGCGGCAAGTACCCTGAAACTCAACCTCTAGCTAGCTACCTATTGACCAATTTAGCTGCTATACCCTTACCCTCTATCCTAGAAACAACGTTTTAGCTCAACACAAATGAATAAAACAAACTCTGGTTACTTACTTACAGTCAAGATGGCAGTCACGAAGTACACTCAGTAAGACACTATTCGCTCTGAATCTGATTACAGAAGTCAGGGCTGATTTAACCAAATTCTACAATGGCCCTAATTATGTAAACAAAGCCAGGGTCGCACTCGGCGGCAAGTACCCTGAAACTCAACCTCTAGCTAGCTACCTATTGACCAATTTAGCTGCTATACCCTTACCCTCTATCCTAGAAACAACGTTTTAGCTCAACACAAATGAATAAAACAAACTCTGGTTACTTACTTACAGTCAAGATGGCAGTCACGAAGTACACTCAGTAAGACACTATTCGCTCTGAATCTGATTACAGAAGTCAGGGCTGATTTAACCAAATTCTACAATGGCCCTAATTATGTAAACAAAGCCAGGGTCGCACTCGGCGGCAAGTACCCTGAAACTCAACCTCTAGCTAGCTACCTATTGACCAATTTAGCTGCTATACCCTTACCCTCTATCCTAGAAACAACGTTTTAGCTCAACACAAATGAATAAAACAAACTCTGGTTACTTACTTACAGTCAAGATGGCAGTCACGAAGTACACTCAGTAAGACACTATTCGCTCAGAATTGTCAGCAGTGTCCAAGGCAATTGCAAGTTTAAAGGCTCAGTACATTCACTTTGAACCAAGGAGAGAGACAACAGCTGGATTTTATGGGAGAGCAGGTTTTCCAGGAGTAATTGGGGCTATCGACTGCACCCACATTCCCATTACCAACCCAGGTGGTGAGAATGGGGAACTGTTTCGGAATCGAAAGGGCTACTGCTCAATTAATGTCCAAGTTGTGTGTGATGACCAGGCCCAGATCACACACGTTGTTGCAAGATGGCCAGGATCCACACATGACAGCCGAATCTTTGACAACAGTCAACTTTGTGCACTGCTGGAGAGAGGGGAGATCCGTGGACACCTAGTGGGGGACAATGGCTATGCATGTCGCCCATACCTGATGACTCCTCTTTTGAACCCTCAGACCCAGGCAGAAAAAAACTACAACTACTCTCGCATTCAAACGAGGGATAATAGAGAGAGTGTTTGGGGTGTGGAAGAGGAGATTCCCATGTATACAGGAGGGTCTCCGCACAAAATTGGACACTACCCTGACCATCATTGTTGCAGTAGCTGTTTTGTACAACTTTGGGAAGAGAGTAGGAGATGAGCTACCAGAGGAGGATGAGCACCCACTTGAGGATGATCTGGAAGATGCTCAAGTGCAGAATGCTGCAAACGCAAATGGCAATGCTGTCAGGAGAACACTGATTGAAAACCACTTTGCAGCGTAATTAAGGTCAGTATTGGCAGAATATTGTTATATTTTGATTGATATGTGCACTTATACAATAGATTACCTTAACCCATACTTATTAACTAATATGCTTCTTACTTTCTCATCCATACAGGGAGGAACTAATAAGAACAGCAAGACAAGGGGACTGCCAATTTGATTGAAAGAAACATTTTACTCTCATAAATACAAATACATTACACAATTTCCGTTTCAGAATTCATTCAAAAATGTTTCTATTTCATGTGACTGGCTTAGATCCAGTAGCCTCTGCTTCTGAAGAGTTAGGACCTCTTTCTGTAGCAACAGGACATCTTTTTTAATTTTTGCATTTTCTATGTCGAGCATGCATCTCTCTTTCTCTAATGTGAGAAGCTCCTGGTGAGAGCTAAGCTTAGGGTGCTTAGCAGGGGGCTTTACAGGTGATGCTGCTGCTGCTTTGATGTTTACATGAGGCTCAACTTGCTCCAGTATGATGATAGTGTCAGCTAGACAAAACAAAAAAACATATAAACACATTAGGAGGCTACCTACAACTGTATATGCACAATGCACTTTACTCTTGAGGTCTCTTGAGGTCCAGTGACATAGGAAATAACTAATTTAATAAATTACCATAGGCTACTAAAGAGAACATGGAACTGTTATTTCTGTAGTATGATGTGCTATTCAATTTGAAAATTATTAACATCTGAGGGGTATGTACAGTAATACATAGGCTCTAACAAATGCTTTGTAGGCAAAATTATAGCCTGTTTTCGTCATTTTTGTCACGTTATTGCTGCAACCAACGGCGTTGGAGTTCGTAGTTACTTACGTGCAGCTTCTGTGGCTGTACTGTCATCTAATGCCCCGTCATCGTCGTAGGGGTTGGGGAGGGGGGAAATCTGCTGCGGGATCATGTCAATTATCTTCTTTGACAGAGGATCCGTAGCATTGATTGGTGGTCCTCCGCCGGTTTGAAATTGGCTACGCCTCTCTTCCGCCGCATCTTTTTTGGCTTTAGCCTTGAGGTTTTTCCAGCAGGCTTTAAGTTGCGCCCTGTCCCTCGTCTCTTTGATACCGGTAGAGCCATTGAAGCGCTCAGCTAACCGGACCCAGTTCCGCTCCTTCTTTTCTAGAGTAGCCTACTGCTGTCAGTCCTCTTGTCCTCAATAATTACCCCAAACTCCTCCATCAATTCAGTCAGTAACATCTTTTCAAATGTTGAAAAGTTTGACCCTCTTTGACGTGCCATAGCTAGCTAGCTGGCTATTTGTAACTGAGTTTATTATAGCCGTTGTAGTGGTAGCCTAGGCTATACTAACGGTAGCTATCAGTAACGGCATTTATTCAAAAAGCAGCTAGTTTAGGAAAAAGAGCGCATTTCGTCGGAATCCATCATGGCGGACATTGAACATAAACTAATCCTGTTTTAACCCTTGTTTAAACTAGTTTAACTAATCCAGGGTTAAAATTAAGATGTGCAACACATCTCTGATTAATTATAAACCAGTTTAAACATAGATTTACTAACCCTAGATTAACTCTAAACCAGGATTAATTTAATCCATGTTGGTGCAACCCAGCCACAATGTTTAAGCCTGAGCACACTTCTAAGTTCATAAGACAGAACTTTAATAAGCACAATGCATAACTTTAATAAGCACAATATATTCTTTAACATCTACTTTCGGAAACGGTAGTCTACTATTTCACTGAAGCATTAGCATGACATTAGCCTCTGTTGCCCGGGCAACACATACTACAGTGGTCTATGATGCATCTGTTTTCAATCGTTAAAATAAACATTCCTCACAAATACATTTTCGTTGTAGGATTTATTATGACATTACATTACAAGTAAACGATTTGTTGGTGAAATTATCATTACCTTTGGTTTCAAACCAGTGTTGCTCACTGCAACGCTGTAGCCTACGCGAGACACACTACAAAAACAACTATGTACACAGCTGTTTAGGAAGTCAAATGGCGACAGAACATGTTCGGCACTCCCCTTACTTAAATCAAAAGACTTTGGAAACTATCTGACTACTGTACTAACCTGAACTTCATTGCCACAGCCTAAACTTTGTCAATCTGTTCATGAAAATAATTCATTTCAGCCTAAACCGTACAACGGAACGTTAAATCCAATTCAATCAACGCAATCGCTACCAAGACGAACACAGCAGTAGTCTAGTACTGTAGTAGTACAATTTACCGGGGCAGCTTCTCCACACAGAGCTATATCGCATTTTGCGTTGTTACTGACAATGATCGCTACCAGTGAGCTTTTTATGAATGAGCGATTTTCCACTAAATAAATGTCAAGCTTATTTACGTTTTTGGTGGCATATTTTCAGTTAGCAGATGGTAGGCCTACTGTTTGAATCGCGATTCCATCTTCTACTGCCCGGTAACGTCGTAGAATAATCTTCAAAGGGGGTTCTTATGAATGAATGCAATATGAGTAGGCTAAATGCCTGAAAATATCACGAGAAGGGAACAACTTAAAAGGACGTTTAAGTTATAGAGATTAGGTCCATTTTTACACCGGTATGCCAAATTTATTCGTTTTGATTCCGCTATGAGGCTGCCTCTTGCAGGGGAAATGAGAAGACATCATATTTCATTCTACACTTCACTCGTATTTTGAGTTGTAAATGAGCAGCAAAAAAAAGATGCTTTTAAATCTATGTAATCTTTATAAATAATAAGTAGGCCCTATGCATTTTTATATAAAATATACAGAAATATCAGTTGTAAAAATGTCATTAAAACGCACCCCTGTGCAACCGACGCAAGCAAGCACACCCTACAATTTCCCCAGAAATTGTACCCTCTCTAGTTTTATATGTTTTTCATGCCAACAATGTGAATACAATGATCAAATGCATCGAGTGAAACTCATAATTGTTCTTATTTTCACCGGAAAGAATTTGGCAAGTAGAAATTCTTATTGGCTGGTGATCAAAAAAGTTAATTTAGAACTCTGATGTTGAAGCTCTTTTACACATGACATGCTGTTTTTGGATGCTTTTATATAGGCCTTAGTGGTCCCCTAATACTGTATCAGAAGTCTCTTTCCCAAAATTCAGCCTTGGTGCAGAATTACAGCCACTACTAGCAGTCCCACAAGGAGCTTTCCTCAGAACGTGCTGTTTTGGTGTCTGTAGCTTTAAATGCTAATGAGGAGCGGAGGGGCGGCACCATGCGCTAATGTTTACAACGGATGTATCGCAATGGCCGTAACCCCGTTGCTGTAAAATACCTCGAATTTGCCCATTCTCATCTGATAACCCTGGTTTGCAGAGGTACACACTCAGTCATTTCAATGAGGGGAAAGGTGGATATCGCGCGCGCCATAACACCAACAGCAGAACGTTTATCCAAATAACAAAGAAGTGTACAACACTCACGTACAGCATATGTATTCACACTTATACTTGATGCTATCTACCTTTCCATAGCGACAGTAACTCAGCTGTTAGCTGCAGAGCTAATGTTACAGCCACATTCTAAGGGTAGCAAGCTAGGTAACCATATACAGTAAAGCTACAAAATGATATAGCGTTAGTTAACTTACTTGTCCGAGGTTAGTAGCTGGACGAAGGAGAGTTAGTACTGATCCAGAATTTAATTTCAGCAAGGCCAGTTTTGTATTAGCTCAAGTTGAGGAAACAGTCGTGGCTGAAGTGTTTGGCGCAGACATACAAAACAAATGCGCCTACAACAGAAGTTGTGTAGGCGCATTTTCAGCGAAAATAAAATTAAGATACTGATTGTTTAGAGGCTCGGATGACGGAACTACAAAAAGACTTGTGTGTTGATTTGTACATCCAAGCACTGAGCAACTGTTATGCTTCGTTCGTTTGCTAGCCATGGCATGATGTCTCTGCAGGAAAACACGATATTGCACTCGCCCTTGCACAATCGTAGCTCAATTCCTCATTGGCGGGCCAGATTATCTGGGCGGGCACAGCAGAGAGAAGGGCGGTAGCCTGGCTCCTTGTTACGTCAATAAGAGGAGATTTTCAAACCGAGCGTTTGAGCCTTCATTTTCTCAAAGGCGGAGAAGAACACCCAGGGCTTGGTTTACACCTATCGAAAATTCTAGCCACTGGGGGACCAAAGGCAGGCTAGGGGAACTCATATTAATGTTAAATAACCTCCTAAAGTGAAGTTTTCATGTCATGTGACCTTTAAAGTTTGCTGCACAACATTAGGAAAAAACAGTGAAATACTGGGAGAATATAGTGTGGTCAGATGAGAGAAAAATTGAACTGTTTGGATTAGGTTTGCAAAGGGGCGTCAAGTTTCCGGAAATTTTCCACGGTAATTTTGGCTCGGGGAAAAGGCAACGTTTTTTTGCAAAAGCATATAACAGGGAACTTCAATGTAGTTGAAAACAAGACTATGCACGCCTTGGTCAGCTGGACCCTGAATGCAGCTGGTTGGGAACATTGTCTGCCAGAAACAAACCTAAACGTAAAACGTTCTGTTGTTGTTGAACGTCTTTGTCATCAGTGTTGAGTCTGAACGTTTCAGCCCTATGCCTGGCAAGTGTGAGAGCGCCGAATTGCGTAGAGGCCAAGAGCGGCATTGCAGACAGATTTCAATTATAGCTGGCAACATATTGAAATACATTTCAAAAACATTTTTGGAGCTGTGAACTTAGTTAAACATTTTGAATTATGAACTGAACTAGTTCATTTAAAAATGTGTGAACTATGAACTGAACTAGTTCATGTAGAAAGTGAACTTTCCCAACACTGTTTGTCATTACCTAGCATATTGATTACTTGGTAAACTGAAGCCATGTTCATTTTAATACCAAGTTTATTTGTATACAGTAGACTAACTTTTTACAGCAGTGAGAGTAGAATGTATGTATGTCCACACAAAAGTTGTATTAAAAATGTTTGCATGCATGTCTGCTTATGACAAGGTAAATACAGTTAAATTACCCCAAAATGTCCAGTTTATTCCTGTGGAAAGTTTCCAACTTTGAATATTCCCGGAATTTTGCAACCCTAGTTTGGATGCCATAATACACACCATGTTTGATGAGAAATGGCACTGCACATCACCCTAAAAACACCATACCAACAGTGAAGTTTGGAGGTGGGAACTTCATGGTGTGGAGCTGCTTTTCAGCAAATGGTACTGGAAAACTTCTTAATTGAAGGAAGGATGAATGTTGTATGTGCCCACCTATTTTCAAGTGTTATTTTACTATTGGTAATTACAGATAGTCTCAGATCTTACTCATAACACAATTGGTCACTTGTTCTGGGGGTTTCAGATTTCACTCGCACCTTAGCTTTGGTGCCTTTGACCTTGCTTAAATTGGAGATGTACATTTTGCTGCTGGGTGACAATAATCAGTGTTTCTCTTAAAACGGGTTCTGTAACCCACAATTACGATGAGGCTGCTCATGCTGCTTACACAATGAGGCTTGTTGTAAAGCCTCCCTACATTAGGGCTAGTGCTGACCTTGTGCAGGCGGCTACAGATAAGATTCTGGGCGTAGGGCCAAAAAACAGTTAATCTTGACTTCACACTCAGGCTCTATCTTCTATCGTTTGGTGGTAATAATAATCGGTCAACAGCTTAACATATGGTTTCCAGTAATATAGAACAATACAAAAAGGGGTGATTCGAAAGTTTCATCTTTATTAAGATAAATCCATAATCATAACACATCTTCATCATTTTAACACTATGGTGTCAATTTCCACGTCAGTTGCTCCCTACCTCATTGCCATGCATGCTGTAGCGAAGCCAGGGAGCGCTTCCCCATGTACATCCAATTCTCCAAAGTCAAACCTATTTTCATGTGAATAAATGGTGAAATCAATCACCTGAGTGTGTTGACTGAACTTTAGTTATGAAATGTTTTGAGAAGTTGGTAAAAAGAGAATTTATGCAAAGGACCCAGTGTTTCATAGATTTAATTTGCATGTAGGGCTAAGCGGGGTGTAGAGGATGCAATAGTAAGGGTAAAACATTGGTGTATGTTTTGTAGATCCTATGTTTATACGTTTTTATAAAACTTTTAAATTGTAGGTAATGTTAGTAGGAATACATTGAATTACTTTAAAAGTTTGATGTGTTTGTTTGGGTTGTATGGATTGTTTGTTTCTTATGTTGATGCTGCAACCAAATTGCTCAATAAACTGAACTGAATGGTGACATCTGCTTTCTTCTAAAGTAACGGTAAGATACCAATGGGTATCTTACCTAGCCCTTTTCTAACAAAGACAGGGGAAAGGAGGATGGACTAGACAGCTCAACAAAGACTACACACAAACATTTTGTTAACAAAGTGTAGCTTGGCGTGTTGCAACTCGACACGGGGTGACTTGGAAGTGCCAACCAGTGAAAATATTCTAAGATATAAACAACGTTAACAATATCAATTTTAGTAAAAACTAAGAACTACAAAGGATAAGAAGGGATAAAAATAACATGGTGGGGATGTCAGTTCCTGTATCTCGACCACGTTGGGGACTTAATCCTCACCAAAAAAAGTAAAACAATCCACTTTATGTTATAGTTTCCATGCGCAGACACCAAAGGGCCCTTTCTTCAATTTGACAAACGAAAAAACTAATAAATAATCTCAAGTAAAGGCATTCAAATGAGGCCTCAGTTGGCATCTAACCCACCCTTTTTCTCTACTCCCAACAGAGGCTGGGATTTTTTAGGGATTGGGTGAACTGACCATAGGCTTGCAGAATGGATGTCATCTCCATGTTGGGCAGCCCCACCGACCCCATCTACACTACCTCCACCCACCCTCCTGCCACCTTTCTGCCCAATGGCCTGAAGAATGGGTCTGATGAGCACTGTATCACTTCCAAGACAGCGGTAGCCATCCTTGGCTCTGGTGACTTCTCCAAGTGCCTGACCATTCGACTGCTACGCTGTGGCTTTCACGTGGTGGTGGGGAGCCGTCAACCCAAGCGTGCTGCTGATTTCTTCCCACACGTAGTGGATGTGACACATCATGAGGATGCTGTGGGGAAGGCTGGCATCATCTTCCTGGCAATACGGCGGGAACATTACCCAGCAGTTCTCTGGGACCTTAAACACCTGCTGTCAGGAAAGGTCCTGATAGATGTTAGCAATAACAGGAGGGTAAACCAGTATCCGGAATCGAATGCAGAATACCTGGCCTCCCTCCTGCCAGAGTCTATCGTGGTGAAGGGCTTCAATGTGATATCTGCCTGGGCTTTGCAGCAGGCTGGGCCCAAAGATGCCAGCAGACAGGTGAAGTGTTAAAAGGGTTAAAGGATGTATTTATTAGGCGGGAGTTGCAGCCATGACCTCCTGCAAAACTGCACATACCATGAGACCAAAGAATAGGGCAATACAGAGGCAGACATGCACAGTCATCTTTCCCTCTCATGGCAAGTGATTTAATCTAACATTGTCTCATATTCAGAAATCCAGGAAAGCCATGCCACATATTTTCAGTCCAAATCATTGTTTAAATTTCGTAGTGGAATCATCCCAAATAGCTTTGTGACTGAACATCATGACTACGTATTTTAAAATGTAAAACTAGTCAAATTGTTGAACCAGAGAAGCACCTTCATAAGGCTGTTGGCGATTGCAAATACAGCTGTCTGTTCCAACAACTACAATTTCCAGTGACCACATTGTAATGTTTACATACAGCACTTTGTGCCTTCTTTTTTCTAACCTCTTACACATTCATTATTTAGATTTCTTGTAAATGTCTTAATGGAATAGGTTCCAATACTATTCTCTCTAAACCTACAATATAGACATGTAATTTGGTATAATAATAATATAACCCCACTGAAATGTGTTTCAAAGAATTGGCATAACAGAATCTTATCCTCTTCAGACCATTCTCTTAAGACGTCACTGATTTTGTTTCTAGCCAATGAATAGAGTAGAAAGCAGACAGCTAAGTTAATAAAAGCATTGCCATACTAATTATTTACCTGTTCTTGCCTGGAAGACATTCATTTCTCCAGATGTTATGCTTGGATTACCCCATTATACCCCAGAGCTGAGAAGAGTGTGCTAAATTGCCATCATTCTGAAATAGTCCTATATAATAGGGAATATTTAATCATCAAACAGGTAATTAAAAACTTAGATGTTAACTAATAGGACTGCCTTTGACATTCTGTTATATGTGTTCTAGTTCAAGTATGTACAGTAAAATACTAAAACGAATAATGTCTCGGTTGTTTATGGTGATATAACACCTAGAGAACCAAGATCTGTGTGAGTCAACCTTGCTAATTTAGGTAAAATTCCCATTCAATGTCAGGCCAAATAATGTTATGGAGAGAATTTAAACTCATCATATCTTTACTGATGGGCCATGTCCTTTAGGTCTACATCTGCAGTAACTCAACTGAGGGCCGCCACCAAGTACTAGAACTTGCACGGCAACTCAACTTTTTCCCCATGGACATGGGCTTCCTGTCATCCTCCAGAGAGATTGAAAACATACCGCTGCGTCTCTTCCCTGCCTGGAAAGGCCCTGTTCTCACCGCAGTGTCCCTCTCCATATTTTTCTTTGCCTATTCCTTTGTGCGTGACATCGTCTACCCTTATGTGAAAAGCAAGCAGAGCAACTTTTACAAGATCCCCATGGAGATAGTGAACCGGACACTGCCCACTGTAGCCATTACAATGCTGGCGTTAGTCTACCTGGGGGGCGAGATTGCTGCTGTCCACCAGCTGTACTACAAAACTAAGTACAGGTGCTTCCCTCATTGGCTGGAGGGATGGCTGCAAAGCAGGAAGCAGCTGGGTCTGCTCAGCTTCTTTCTGGGCTGTGTTCATGTTCTCTATAGCCTCTGTCTACCTATGAGGAGGTCTGAGAGGTACCTGCTGCTCAACATGGCCTATCAACAGGTGGGTGTGGGTTGGAGAATATGTGTGTGTGTGAGAGCGAGAAAGAGAGAGGTTAAGTGAGCACTTATATCTCTTTGGTCATGCTTGTGTGAGAATGTGTGACCTACATTGAAATGATTGAATGTTGTGGCCAGTGACTCATCCTTTTTCTAGCTTGGCCTCAGGTATGATCATGAACTACACTGCAGTACATATGTTGTTCACATTGCAAAAGCAAAATATGAGTTTTGCAAGTATCTTGGCCATTTCTGCTTGTCAGAAGAAAAACAACCTTCTCAATTGAGTTTCCACCAGATACTTTTCTGACTCCCATTGCCTTTATTCATATTGTATCCCCACCCCTCACCATTCCATTCTTCCTTCCTGTGATACTGGTGATAGGTACTAGCCAGTGTTATTGTGTAACTATTATGCTGTGTTCACACCGAACGCAAAGTTAATTTTTCAACTCGAGCGAAATATTCGTGTGACGCTGTCCCAAAAGTTTATCAATGTTGAGATGTCACTAACGTTTTAGAAGAAATGGAGGGCAAGATCATTGTAGCTGTCTGTGGGCATCCTCTGCTATACAACACTATTTATTTTATAGTAGTCATTTCGGACATGGTTGACGACGAAAGAAAAACAATTGGCTCCTAGCGATTCGCGCAATTTAACGTTAAGCGTTTGGTGTGAACACACTATTATGGCTATAGTGGCTCATAGAAGGCATGATGACATAAAGGGCATAAACTGATGACTGAAACTTCCCTTCCTTCCTCTGAGGAATCATTCATCCAGTGCAATGATCAGTAGCTGATGTAACAAGGATCATTGAGTAGGCTGTCATTTACCTAATGTTTGATCTCAGCTTTCTGATTCACTTGTCTGATTAACAGATTATTGTGATTGGAAGCATATTGCCTATGAAGACTGATTTTATAGACCACAAAGAGTATATTACTGTGGGTGGAGTTGACCCACAGTAATACCGTCAATATGGATGTTTACTTTTTGGTCAATGGGGATATTTAGAGTCAGGTGGCTGAGTGGTTAGGGAATCGGGCTAGTAATCTGAAGGTTGCCAGTTCGATTCCCGGCCATGTCAAATTACATTGTGTCCTTGGGCAAGGCACTTCACCCTACTTGCCTCGGGGGGAATGTCCCTGTACTTACTGTAAGTCGCTCTGGATAAGAGCGTCTGTTAAATGTAAATTTAACTTTTATTGCCAAACACAAGTAAAAACAAAGAGATCATTAATGTATTATTATATTTGAAATATATATATATATACTCAATGATGATTGTTTATATGATATTTAATATAATTTAATTTCATATTAGTTTTTTACCTATTTAAAAAAAAAAAGTTAAATCACATATGATTTACGGTTGATTATATCCGACATCATGGATTAATATCAATCGTGTGAACTAATACCGTTTGTTCATGTGTTACCACAATAGGTGGAATCCAATAGTTTATTATTTCAAAAGATTGAAGATTACATCATGTATTTATTGTTAGCAAAAAGTGAGCTTGTAGAAGAAGAACAATCTTTTTATTTATATCACAATTAGTTAACACACACATCATGAAAGCTATTTCTTATTATTTTAAACAAATTGCCAATGCTCTGGTACATTCATGCAAATTATTGAGCCAACAATTGTCTTCTGTTTCCTACATTATCAGTTTCTTATGTCCTCTTGATCAAAATGTCTTAAATTGGTTCTCTGTTAAATAACAGCCACAAACATCTAGACATTTATTATGATGCAATCCATAGTGGACCCAAACTCAGCACAACATATTTCGGAAACGCGAAGCTCTCATCCGTCAACCGCAAAACCTTGGGTCCTGAGATGGACACCTGCAAAATTACAACTTTGCACAGAAAAAGAAATAATAATAAAAAACTTGCACAGACAGACATAAATTCCTTGCGTTATAGTATAGATGCTGCATCTGATTGGTGCCTACTCAGTAATTTGCCCAGACTTGTTGAGATCAGTGGTTGAAGTTAATACTCCTTGACAAATTCTTTAGCTACTTTGTGATTAAATTTCTGGCCACATTTAAAATCTAAAGACATTGATCATTTAATGCAAATGCATAAATGTAACAATTGTTGACAAAGTGCTTTAATGTTAGTTTTTTCGACTTCCAAATAGGTATCCCATGATTGATAGATAAATAATGTATTGCTAAATGATTGTACCATAACTCTCTGGATAATAGCGTCTGCTAAAAAAAAATACTAAATGTAACGTAAGTAGCTGTTCAGTAGGATAATGATTTTGCATAGCATTGCATGAATGACTGCCTGACACAATTTAGTACTACATGTCATTAACAGTTGAAGGATTAAGACAATGCTATGTTGCTATGAATAACGATGCCATCAATTGTCTTCTTATTAAGGGGCGATTGATTGCAAAACCGATTTTACCTTGTCATAGTTGAAAAATGACAGTTTGGTGTGTCAAATAGACATACAGTGAATCTCAAAGTCCATTGAAACCTCTTTCCTATCAAAATTTCACTTTTTGAAACTGCAACCTGAAAACGCTACCTTTTGAAACAGTGCCAGTTGTGACGTCACAACTTGCAGCATCAACTTTGTCACGCCCCAAAATGTACATTTACACGCCCTCTGGTTTTCTGGTCCAGGAACATAAACGGAGGTCGCGTAGATCTCCAACACTTTTTTAGCTAACTACGCGCTGCTCGGTACTTCCACAGGAATTACCAAAAAGAAAGTTCATACGTTTTCAAGATATTGAAAATGGAGCGCCGTAAATGCAGTTTTCCAGGCTGTACCGGGAATCCTGACACTTTTCACCATCTTCCCAAAGAACAAGACACTACACAGGCATCTATGGGAATATCCCTATTAAGTACGACGCTAAAGTATTAATTTGCTCGGACCATGTCACCGAGGACAGTTTTGAAAACCTGGGACAATGTAAAGCAGGATTTGCTATGAAGCTGTTGCTGAAAAGAGGTGTGCTGTGCGACCTTAGGTTCATCACAACCGCAAGCTGTATGATGTTGTCGATGTTGCCTGTATCTAGCATCGGTAGAATGTGTGATGATTTAGTTTATTGGCAATGGGGCTAATGTTATTTCTTGTTCCGGACTGTGTTTCATTCAAATAAATAACCTGTGTTGTTATGTAAATCTACAATTCAAGATGCATGTTTGTCCATATCTATTTTTCAGCAAGATAGCTAGAGCTAACTGAAGCTGAGTTGAATCACGATAGTTTGTTTGCTAAGCTGTAGCTAGTGCTAACATTAGTTCAAGTTCAAGTATTTTATTTGTCAGGTACACAGAACAACACAAGGTTAGACTGGGCACTGAAATTCTTAAGACAAGACAAGAATTTCAGTGCCCAGTCTAATTCCAGTCCATTCCTAGTCCATTACCCACCTAAGTCGATCCTGTTTGCTTGCACAGGGGTCTTCTACGCTAGAGCTATGTTATAGACAAACATCTGCCATGCCCGTCGAGTCAATGTTAGCTAGACTCTAGCTCATCTGCTTTTTATTAACGCTGATTTGCAAGGAATGCAAAAACAGCTAGATAGCGAAAACACCTAGAGTAGGCATGTGAACTAGTTTAGCTTGCTAACGGAAGAGCATAGGTAATGTGTGATGATTTATTTTATTGGCAATGGGGCTAACGCGTTATTTCATGTTCCTGACTGTTTCATTCGAATAAATAACCCGTACATGTAAATCTACAATTCACGATGCATGTTTGTCCAGATCTTTGGCAGGTTATTTTTTATCTAGCTAACTGAAGCTCAGTTGAATCACGATATAGTTTTTTATTTGTACGTTTTAATTTCAAGTCTCCACCTTCGTTGTTTCAGTGAGTGTTGGCCGTGTTGCGTCTTTGCTCCACAGCTTCACTCGTTATAAACCAACCAATCAGCGCGCAGCTCATCTATATTTTCATGAGCATACCATAAAAGGAGAAAACCTAGCGTTTTTTCCAGGGAAAATTTCAGAGGATGTATTAGGGGGCATAGAACAGTACCCGGGCCATTTTCAGCCCAACCAATGTTACATACCCTATTCGGAGACCTTAAGGAACAGTGTGAAATACCCCCAAAACCCAGTCAATCACCCCTTTAATTACTTGTTTGTCACTGATGCTACTTTGCATCAGTGACAGTAACAGTTATAGCGTTAGTTAGTCATTAGCAAACTGCTAGTTAAACATTAAACTGTTGGTAACTTTAAATTAACCTTCATCTGGGTTGAAGGTTCATTTGTATTTGTAAAATACAAAAATACATTAGTTTATTTTGATACATGGTGTGGCTGCTGTATTTGTAGATCTTTGCCCGTCGTCTCCAAGGGGGGGGGGGGGGAATTGACGGGAAATGTCCCCCCAAAAGGAATGCTGTGCCCCTCCCCCTATTATTTTAGCGATATGTTTCTATAAGAGAGCTATGTACAAAATGCCCACTTGTGGAAACCAAATGCCCCCCCCCCAGGCGAAGACAGGCATGGGGCCCCTTAACACCTACAGTGAGGGAAAAAAGTATTTGATTCCCTGCTGATTTTTTACGTTTGCCCACTGACAAAGAATTACAGTCTATAATTTTAATGGTAGGTTTATTTGAACAGTGAGAGGCAGATTAACAACAAAAAAGTCCAGAAAAACACATCAAAATTGTTCTGAATTGATTTGCATTTTAATGAGTGAAATAAGTATTTGACCCCTCTGCAAAACATGACTTTGTACTTGGTGGCAAAACCCTTGTTGGCAATCACAGTCAGACGTTTCTTGTAGCTGGCCACCAGGTTTGCACACATCTCAGGAGAGATTTTGTCCCACTCTTCTTTGCAGATCTTCTCAAAGTCATTAAGGTTTCGTATGGAAGTTTATGAGACTCTTTATTCAAATGGAAATTCAATGTCTAAAGTGGCAATACAATCCGCAATTCAAATAGATCACTCACTGAATTGCGGATTGCATTGTTTTTGCATATTTAATTGCCATTTGACAACTGCTTACCATTTGAATTGCGGATTGCATTGCCACTTTGCACATTGAATTGCCATTTGAAAAATGCATGACCATTTGAATAAAGAGTCTAATTAACTTCCATAGTTTCGAGGCTGACGTTTGGCAACTCGAACCTTCAGCTCCCTCCACAGATTTTCTATGGGATTAAGGTCTGGAGACTGGCTAGGCCACTACAGGACCTCAATATGCTTCTTCTTGAGCCAATCCTTTGTTGCCTTGGCCGTGTGTTTTGGGTCATTGTCATGCTGGAATACCCATATTCAATGCCCTGGCTGAGGGAAGGAGGTTCTCACCCAAGATTTGACGGTACATGGTCCCATCCATCGGCCCTTTCATGTGGTGAAGTTGTCCTGTCCCCTTAGCAGAAAATCACCCCCAAAGCATAATGTTTCCACCTCCGTGTTTGACGGTGGGGATGGTGTTCTTGGGGTCATAGGCACCTCCTCCAAACACGGTGAGTTGATGCCAATGAGCTCGATTTTGGTCTCATCTGACCACAACACTTTCACCCAGTTCTCCTCTGAATAATTCAGATGTTCATTGGCAAACTTCAGACAGGCCTTAACATTTCGGGCTTTCTTGAGCAGGGGGACCTTGCGGGCGCTGCAGGATTTCAGTCCTTCACGGCGTAGTGTGTTACCAATTGTTTGCTCCTAATCGCATTTTGTTACCTGTATAAAAGACACCTGGGAGCCAGAAATCTTTCTGATGTGAGAGAGGGTCAAATACTTATTTTACTCATTAAAATGCAAATCAATTTCTAACAATTTTGAAATGCGTTTTTCTTGATTTTTGTTGTTGTTATTCTGTCTCCCACTCTCTCACAAACCTACCATTAAAATGATGGATCATTTCTTTTTCAGTGGGGGGGGGGGGGGGGGGGGGGGTGCTCTTGCCTGTAAATATACATGTTAAAACATTAAAAGCATTATTAAAATGTAATACATAAAATAATTTAAAAAAACATTTAAAATATGACATTCAAAGTTGTTTACTATTATATTGACATGAACACAACTTTTAACCATTAGATGCGTGAGTTCTAAATATTTCCGACATATATTTTCTAAATATGCGTGAGTTCTAAATATTTCCGACGATAGTTTTTATCAATCGTAAAATATTAAATTGTTCAAATCACATAAATGCAACGTTACGCTGTGGGACCCGCATTTGAACGATCACATGTGTGATGCTACTCCTTAAGGGGTTAATGATCATTTCAGAGTCCTCCTCAGTTTACCTTCCCCTTCAACTGCTGCGACCACCTCTCCAGTGGTTTGCGCGAGAAGGTGTGATTGTCATTTAACATTACAGTCCCTTTGGTGCAAATGAATGACTGTCCCAGAAAAATGTCTGAGTGACCAGTGGCAAAGGGGTTTGATCATGACAGTCTCTGCCAATACAGCCCTACACTTGTGAACCTCTACTGGGTAGAGAATAGAATCTTTGTCATTGTACATGTACAACAAAAGTGGATGTAATCCGTTCAGCGCAAGTATTTTTTTAAATATATAAAGAAAAAGAAAACATCATAACACACATACACAACAGTTCACTGCACAATACATCTCCTTAATATTACATTCAAGTAGTGTTTAGTGATGCTATTGCTCTTGGATAAAATCTATTTTATCCAAGTGTGTCTGGGGTGAAATGGAGCTTTAAGTATGTTCTGGGCTTTCCTGAAGCAGCGGGAACTGTAAAGATCTTACAGGGAGGGGAGAGGACAGCCAATAATCTTCTGGGCGGTGGTGACAACTCTCCGGAGCACTTTCCTCTCTGTTTCTGTGCTGCGGGCAAACCACACACAGATATAATAGAAGGACAGAAGCACTTTTTAAGTAAAGTCTCTGCTGTGCCTTCTTTATATGTACTAAGTACAGGGGATAACTAGCCCCCCTGCACCAGTTACTCCTTTGGAGGGCCAGTTACTATTTAAGTTGACCGTATTTTAAGTATAAGTCGCATCAGTCAAAAAATGCGTAATGAAGAGGAAAAAAACATAAGTCGCACTGGAATATAAGTCGCATTTATTTAGAAATGTATTTCACAAAATCCAAGACCAAGAACAGACATTTAATCTGGAAAGGCAAGTTATTCAGCTACACAATAGCATTAAGAGCATACCTGGGAGGCTGAATAGGCTAAATTAACATAACAAGCTATCGAGTCCAACAAGCAAGTTACCGGTAAGCTAGTTCACCAAGCTCCCGATCTCATTTGTGGTGGCTAGCCGAACAGGTGCAAAGGATGAACGCAGAGAGTCGGTCCAAGTTTTCAGATGCAAACGGCAAAGATTTTATTGATCAATACAGGGGACACATACGGTTAGGTCTCTCCGAGCACAAGATAGAGAGCCTAATTCAATCATGAAAACAGACAGCATTTATAGTGCATGGACAACCCCTTATCATAATGGCAGTTTAGCCTGCCATGGTGTGTTTATCTCCTAAACCCCTAAAATGTCAGTTTGCCCTGCCCTCTGTTCTTCGTACAAGGTCTGAGTTCTCGTGGGTGCCTCTCGTTATCTCTTGTGAGCGTTTAGTAAATATGTGATGTTCTCTTAGTAACCTGCTGAGGGGCAAAATGTCAAGACAACCCTGTCTACTGTGTTTTTCCACCCAGCCTAACCTGAGGTGTCTTACATCCAGTTTTCGGCCTACGACACATTCCACATCACTGAATCCGTTGAACTCGTTGGGTCATGTCAGTCAGTATGAATTAAAATGTCAAAACATGTAAAACTAGAGAGGGTACAATTTCTGGGGAAATTCTAGGGTGTGCCTGCTTGCGTCGGTTGCACAGGGGTCCGTTTTTTAATGACATTTTTACAACTGATATTTCTGTATATTTTATATAAAAATGCATAGGGCCTACTTATTATTTCTAAAAGATTACATATTTTTTTTGCTGCTCATTTACAACTCAAAATACGAGTGAAGTGTAGAATGAAATATGATGTCTTCTCATTTCCCCTGCAAGAGGCAGCCTCATCACTGAATCAAAACGAATACATTTGGCAGACCGGTGTAAAAATGGACCTAATCTCTATGACTTAAACGTCCTTTTAAGTTTTCCCTTCTCGTGATATTTTCAGGCATTTAGCCTACTCATATTGCATTCATTCATTAATAAAGAACCCCCTTTGAAGATTATTCTACGACGTTACCGGCAGTAAAAGATGGAATCGCGATTCAAACAGTACCATCTGCTAACTGAAAATATGCCCCCAAAAACGTAAATAAGCTTGACATTTATTTAGTGGAAAATCGCTCATTCATAAAAAGCTCAATGGTAGCGATCATTGTCAGTAACAACGGAAAATGCGATATAGCCCTGTGTGGAGAAGCTGCCCCAGTAAATTCTACTACAGTACAGTACTAGACAACTGCTGTGTTCGTCTTGGTAGCGATTGCGTTGGTTGAATTCAACGTTCCGTTGTACAGTTTAGGCTGAAATTAATTATTTTCATGAACAGATTGACAAAGTTTAGGCTGTGGCAATGAAGTTCAGGTTAGTAGTCAGATAGTTTTACCTATTGACAGACTTTTGATTTAAGTAAGGGGAGTGGCCGAACATGTTCTGTCGCCGTTTGACTTCCTAAACAGCTGTGTACTGTAGATGTTTTTGTAGTGTGTCTCGCGTAGGCTACAGCGTTGCAGTGAGCAACACTGGTTTGAAACCACAGGTAATGATAATTTCACCAACAAATCGTTTACTTGTAATGTAATGTCATAATAAATCCTACAACGAAAATGTATTTGTGAGGAATGTTTATTTTAACGATTGAAAACAGATGCATCATAGACCACTGTAGTATGTGTTGCCCGGGCAACAGAGGCTAATGTCATGCTAATGCTTCAGTGAAATAGTAGACTACCGTTTCCGAAAGTAGATGTGGGCCTACTTCCTTAATAATATCAGCTAATATTGTACATTACATTTCACAATTGTGTTTCACATCACAAAGTAAAATGAGTAAATAGTTATCACCCTGGCCTCTTTGCTTGTGGCGTTTCTGCAGCTGCCTTGCAGTAAAGCTATAGTTAGCCTAGCTACCCCCCAAGTTAACAGATGCGAAACGAATGTTCTGCTACAGGTAGTCGCGCAGTGTTTTCGTGACGTTAGTAACGTCAGTGACTGTGGCTAGCAAATTAGCCACCGTTAGCTTCACTTTTCGCCACAAAAACTTAACTTGAGCCTAAACCATGCAACGGAACATAAATAAAAATACAAGCAACTCAATCGCTACCAAGACGAAAATTTGTAGTTGTAGGCCAAATATTGACGAAGATTTAGGGGGGCAAAAAGAAATAAAAATAATAATAAATATAGCTGCAAGCAGCAATGGAGGGGCCAAGCAGTCCAGAGCAGGACATGGCCTCCATAGCACTTGTGCAACAATTAAGTCACAACAACCTGTTGCACTCATGCAACACACCAAGTTTGGTTGAAATATCTGTTTGCGTTCAAGAGTACCGAGTGTTCAAAGTGTTCATTTCTGGTATAACACCGCAGGCCTCCTCTGCTCCTCGTGAGAACAAAGGAACCGAAGTTTGGTGACAATCGGACAAATGGTTGTTGAGTTACGCTCTCACGTCTCGTTTGGCGGCTTTGCCGCCGCCTTTGATCGGCTCTACCGAACAAAGTTTTTGAAAATGGAAAATACATCTGATACCTTTTGTGCAGCTGGGTCTGAAGATAATCTGTGCCAAATTTGGTAATCATTGGACAGAATTTGGGGCGTGAAAAAGGTTTTTACACTTTTCCATAAAATCCAAAATGGCGGCCGCGTCAATTCGGTTGTTATGAAATATTATCGAAGGTTGGGATCTCACAACACATCAAGAGACAAAGAAAATACTTTATTAAGGTAAAGACTTCAACAGTTATTAGCCAAAACACGTTTATGCTTCCGGCCACGCCCCCTTTTAGTCACATGACACAATTTTTGGAGGACATCCTCAGAATAAGGTTCAGAGTAGGCGTAACAAATTTGGTGTCACTGCCTCAAAGAACTGCTGAGATATGACTTGCCTTCCTGTTTGGCGGCTTTTCTGCTGAATTTGATTGGCTGTACCGAACAAACGGTTGTGAGGATCAAAATTATTTTCGATAACTTTTGTGACGCTTGGTCTGAAGATTATTTCTGGTAATTTTGACGAAGATTTGACAAAAATTGTAGGAGGAGTAGGCTTTCAAAGGGTTTTGATAAAACCGGAAATTGCGGAAATTCTATATAACCGGAAATTGACGCCATGGTGTGCGTTGAACTCGGCTTGATCCAAGGAATTCATCGGTACCTCATTTTTGACAATCGGACATGCGGTTCAAAAGTTGCGTGTGTAAACACAAGTCCAACTTTGACACATTGGTGGCGCTAGAGTGCCCAGGTATGAGACATGACACTTTGTGAATTGGACCAGGGGACTGTCCCCAATGAGTGTGCCAAATTTCACAACTTTCGACCAAGCGCTTATGGGGGCTGCCATAGACACCCATGACGGAAGAAGAATAATAAATATAGCTGCAAGCAGCAATGGCGGATTCCTCCTAACATTGCGAACCATTGAAAAATGTATGTTCTACACAAATTGTCACTGTATAGAAAAATCTATGCTGTAGATTTACCAATGGGATACCAAATCTGAAATGCAATACCATTAAGATCCACAAGGGCTTTTATTTCAAGCCAAGGAGTGAAGGGAGGGGGCTTGGTGAGCCTACCCATTCCAGAAAGCCTTGTATCTTTGTGCATCTGGGCGTGGCCTGTAGCGTCACCTATGGGTGATATTGGGCCATTTGTGGTGTGGTAGTTACTCTTGGCCTATACTATCAATGTTTCAGGATTTTGAGAACTTTTTACCATTGCATTCAAAATCGGAAATGCAATACCATCAAGATCCACATGGGCCTTTGCTAAAGATCCAAGCAATGAGTGGGGGCTTGGTCAGCCCACACTCTCCTGAAATGTTGAGTATGCGTCTTGCCAAGCCTGCGCGTGTGTCAAGGGAAAGGCTGAGTGTGTGTGAGAATGTGGAGCGCGCGCGCTGAGGAGCAGAGGGAGACATTACATTGGAAATTTCCTTAGCAATTAGCCAAGAATTGCTAGTTTCAAATATTTCCAAAAAATCGACTTTTCATCTCACAGTCAACTTTTTCTCAGATTTGTGTACTAAACATTCTCAAGAGTCTTCATATGAACTTGTGATTGCATCAGAGTATCAGTTTTTGACTGGCGGATGTGTAAAGCATTTTTTTAGCGTCAGCGATAAATTCGATTTGCTTTATATCAATCATTTTTGGAGATACGAAGTTGCCTTTGCACATGGTAACATGTTGTAGTGTCTTCCACCGATATACCAAGTTTAGTGTTGATATATCAAAGATTTGCTGAGATGTGACCCAAATTCCTGTTTGGTTGCTTTTTGGCCAATTTTGATTGGCTTTACCAGGCAAACGGTTTAGAAAATCAAAACGCCATGGGATAACTTTTGTGAGGCTTGGTCTGAAGATCATCACTGGTAATTTTGAAGAAGATATGACAACAATTGTAGGAGGAGTAGGCTTTCAAAGGTTTTTGATAAAACCGGAAATGGCGGAAAATCTATATAACCGGACATTGACGTCATAGGGTGCGTTGAACTCGTCTTGATCCAGGGAATCCAATGGTATCTCATTTTTGAAAATCGGTCATACGGTTCAAAAGTTGCGTGTGTGAACACAAGTCCAACTTTGACCCATTGGTGGCGCTAGAGTGGTCTAATGGGATACATGAAACTTGGTGTAGGTATAGAAGGAACTGTCCTTAATGAGTGTGCCAAATTTCACAAAAAGTTATCCAAGGGGTCTAGGGGCTGCCATTGACTCCCATGGAACTAGAATAATAATAATAATAATAATAAAACTAACAATAACAATAGGTTTCCTCCTTACGGAGGAATCCTAATAATACCACCAATTACAATAGGTGCCTCGCAGCTTCGCTGCTTGGCCCCTAATAATATAAATGTGAGAGAACAAAGGTTGTGCCCTTGCCGAAGGCAAAGCACACCCAATTATATATATTTTGATATGTCGCACCTCACTAGGTCGCAGGACCAGCCAAACTATGAAAAAAAGTGACTTATAGTCTGGAAAATACGGTATTTGCCTTAACATAATTATCACACACAACAACATTTTTTTCCTAAGCTTTTCTTTTCATGTCAGTAGTGAAAAATTATTCCTAGGAGGGGCTAGTTACCCCATTTTGCCTTATATACATACCCTTCAGTGTTTCCTCTAGAATTGTTTTTAGCAGTGGGGGCAGGTCTGTCCGAACCCCCCCCCCCCCCCCCCCCCCTAATACCTAATGTAGTATTGGACAGAATTTTCGTCCTATTTCCCCTAAATCAATAAGGTTCGGCTACTTAAACACACCTTCCACTCATAGTATGTTCCAGGACTGGACTGGCCATCTGGCACAAAACTTTTACATGTACAGTCTTCTACTCTACCCACCTCTGCTCACAAGTTTCCATACTCTGTCCAGACCTAAACCCTGATTAACCCTGTAAGACCCCTTGTTGTAGAATTGCAACGTCACCTTTAGCTCTTTAATTGCTAATTTCTTTTTTTTGAAAGACCAAATTTAACCATTAGCATTGCAAGGCAAGACAATAGGACCCATTGGTTATGGAAATGTCGTCGTTCCAAAGAAATCTTATTTGCAAATGTGTTTTTTGGAGAGCTAAAGGTGATGTTGAAGTTGTAGGGTTGGGTCTTATAGGGTTAAAAGGGTTACAAACAATTCATAGATTACTTACCAGAAATTGTACTTTTGAACAACTTAATTGCAGAGAATACACACCGAAGAAGTGTAGTAGTTAACTAGCTCTACAATTTACCGGGGCTAGGTCTGAATCTAGGAGAAAAACGGAGCTGCCAGCTGTAGGTACACCTAGGTAGGTAAACACACTCAAACTAACAGCTCTCACCTCTCTCAACATGTTCAAACTAAAGCTGCAAAAGATCATAGTTGACTGCAGTACTTGCTGACCAGCCCTTGCTTCTCTCGCGCTCGCTCTCGCATTTTTATAAAGAAAATCCAGTAATTTTCTTTTTTCTTTTTATTTATTTGTATTATTTATTTTATTGTTTATTTTGGTACATGGTGTTTATTCATTTACGCATGTGTCTAGCCTTTTCCTCATGTGTTTGTTATATACTGTTTGTATCTGTGCTGTTTGTGTCACTTGTGTGGACTGTGCTACTGCCTCTTGGACAGGTCATCATTGTAAATGAGAATTGGTTCTCAATTGATTTAACCTGGTTAAATAAAGGTCATATTATGCAGGTAGCAACGCTAGTGCTAAATAACTATTTAGGTGGTCGGCTCCATGACGCCGGTAAGTAGGGCACGTGAGATTGCTCACCAAAAGAACAAAGAGGAACCCACTTGTCTAGCAGATTAAGACATGTTCATAGGTACCTAGTAGGGGTGGAACGGTACACTGAAGTCACGGTTCAGTTCATACCGCGGTTCAGACATCACGGTTCGGTACGAGTTCGGTACAACAGGGAAAAGCAAAACAAACCAGGTTCCTTTACGAGTGAATACGGGCGCATTGAAGATGATTCGATTGCGTCAGTAATTTTTTGGCCCTATTTGTATGTGTATCTAATGGCTGGTTAAGCACTGTAGGGAGGAGAAGTTGGACAGTTTTTTTTTGTCTCGTTCCAGTGATTGGCACACCTGGGTGATGGTGTCAGATATTTTTTAGTAATTTAGCACACGCCAGATGCGTTATATGCGTTAGCATAGATGTATTTCCACTCACATAGGCCTACCCCACAACCAGTGATGTGCGGTGATGTCAGACCGTGTATGGTGACAGGCCAGATTATGTAATTACCTAATGAATAAAATCAAGCTTGGAGAAATTCCTCAACTCCGTGATATTGGCAGATACCGCTGCTGTCATTATGATTTGAATTTTGCAGGGATTACGCTTACAATGTAGCTGGTGTAATGACGTTAGCTGCGCAAATGTCCAGTAATATCTTGATTTTAATTGGTCCATGTTTGATTAGGTGATTACTGGTATAGCCTATTTACGTGCAAAGGCACAGCAGAGTTGTGCTTTTCAACGTACATGTTGAAGAATACAGGATCGAAGTGCGCAAGTGAGTTTTTCGCTTGTCGTCCGCAGTGAACGGACAGTAAAAGCACTGCTTATTGTTTTTGTATTTGATTATGCGTAACTGCTACATTTGTCATCGTAACGTCTAAACAATTGGAATAACACACATATTGCATATATAAATCTCAAGAATAAACAGTCAAAATACAAATATAAGTTTATTAAATAAAATGATTTAATAACATTTTTACGTTTGAATTTTGGCAGGGTAAGCAGTGCCTATCTAGTCTACCCAGACTGCACGTCACTGCCCACAACTGCTGAACAACGCCGACACACAGTCTTATCCACCACTCTCTCGCCTGTACTACTGTAACTGAATGGGAAACCGAAGTATTCCCAAACTTGCAATCTTAAAAAGGCCGGCGGGTCCTCTATCTCTCGTGGGTCGCCACCACTCGCCATACTCATCCTTAGTGCTGTTAGCTAGCCTATCTCTGACTCACGACGGCGCCAATCAGAGCTTCAGAGCTACAGATTATATGTCCCTAAAGAACACGAGTACCTAACAGTAGTTCCGCATTACATTAATTAATTTGCACGCAAGTTTTATTTATTTTTATACCGTGTATTCTCCGTGTAATTTCATGCACCGAACGGTGGCGCCCATACCGTACGGTTCGGTACGAATACATGTACCGTTCCACCCCTAATGTGACCACAATGATAAAGACAATTTTGCTATCGCGATACCACAACATTTATAATGTTAATACACTAGGGATGTAACAGCATTAACGAAATAATGCCAATACCAATGGAATTACAGTTATTTGAGTCTATGGGTTCAATCAGAGCAAGAATGGTTCAAGGAAGGTTAAATTAAATCTATATTTAATAACATTGCAAATGAATGAAATCAGTTACAAGGCAAATTAAGGTTTTAAATGTTACCTACTCTACCATGATAGATCATGGCTACACTCAAAAAAATAACTCTTTGAACGAACATAAAATAATCATGGAAAGGATTTCCACATGAATAAATCGCTTTATTCACGCATTACGCAATTATGTTATTCCAACGCATTATACTTATGTTGGGTCACTTTAATTTATTTCAGTTGATTTAACTTATTTACATTGGTTGGGTACTATTTAATTTAATAGGGTTGGCCCAACGTATTTACAATGTTTTAGTCCAACTCAATTCAATAGGTTTAGTCCAACTAATTAACTTCATTTGCATTGAACTTTAATTTAGTTGATCCAACTAGTAGTCTAGTAAATGAAGTTGATCCAACCCATGCAAATTATGTTAGAACAACAAAAGTGCTTAATGCTGAAAGAAAGCTACTTAGTCACATGGAAATCCTTTTTAATGGTTTAATTGCAGTAATTCAAATAGTTTTTGTGCACAAACACAACTGGAAAGGATGCAATATTTTGTATTACTTTTCTTCACAAACCATTCAAATAGCTTTTGTGTTAACAAAATGTTTTAGTAAACAGATACTTACACTTATGAGTCAAGCACAAACAGAAAACTGGAAAAGGTGCAATATTTTGTATTACTTTTCTTCACAAACCATTCAAATAGCTTTTGTGGTAACAAAAAATGTTTAGTTAACAGATACTTACACTTATGAGTCAAGTACAAACATAAAACTGGAAAAGGTTCAATATTTTGAATTACTTTTCTTAACAAACTATTTAAAACTAATGTTTGCAGGGAGTGTTATAAACAGAAACATCATTCTTCAACAGAAAATAAGTGTTTTCAAAACTTGTCCTTTGTTGGATAGTTGTGTCCATCCAATTCCATAAGAATCTTCTGCACAACCTCAAAGGTGTATTTGAGCTCCGGAGGATAGCTCAAGTTAAGTGTGTAGACCAGACCAAGCAATATCGCCACAGCAAAAGCTATATTGCCCAAATCCCCCATCACTTCCACCCAGGGGCGGAGCTAGACTCTCAGTACAGTGGGGGCGGAGCTTCATCACGGGGGCCCTCTGCTACCAAGTCATTTTAAAATTAAAACCGTAAAAAAAAACTGTTAAATATCTGATGAATGCACATGTTATAACGTGTCACTTGTTGAGCCAAGTAAGCCAAATAAAACACAAAAGCCACATTTTTGGACAAATTTGTATTTACGAACACAGAAAAGTTTGCCAGTCAAGTAAAAATGTTTCAACACCACAGACAACGACAGCTGATTGACAGCGATGGTGCTGAACAGGCCAAGTGCGCTCAATCAGATGATAAGTACGATGTGAGAGGAGCACACGATGCTACCACACTTCTCCTACTATCTCGTTCCTTTCTTTTTAATGCGCCCGATTGACATTTTCTCTCCATTTTCGTAACTATTCTCTTAAGTGCTATATCTATGGCGCTGCCACTGTCTAACTGTACTCCCTGGATAAATACTGTCTAATTTCTGGAAAAAACTAAAAAGCTATTTGAGAAATAAGCAGACAGAAGGGTTGCATTATGCATTTGAAGGTTAAACTGTCAAAATGTAAGTAAGTGATGCAAGATCAGCGGTGTTTGAGGGGCCCCTTATTGTCACAGGGCGCTGGGGCGGCCGCACCCAAGCACCCACGCTATCTCCGCTACTGCTTCCACCCCTTCCAGGACAATCCCAACATCCTCTGAGTCATCGCTGGGCTCTGCACCTTCTCGTCGAATTACGACGATTCCGAAGACAGTCTCTGCTTTAGCCACAGTGCTTTCAATGACGTCCTGTGACAAAAAATGACAAGGTCAATTATTTTTCAATATGTGCATTGCATCCCATTGTTATGGCACACACTCTTTACAGTATCACTGTACAGTAGGCTGGCGCTGATAAATGTTAGTTATTCCATCAGAATAAGGTATATTGTCTCAGTAAAGGAAAAAGCAATTAAAAGTAAACTGTTATTGTCCCGAGTGAGAAAAAGACAAGGACAGGCTGAATCTCAAGCCGGCCCCAATCCCCTCACCCTGTATACTCCTATCCAGGTAAATTAACATACCAATCCCCTCACCCTGTATACTCCTATCCAGGTAAATTAACATACCAGGTATTCCTTCACCAGCTTCTCCGGGTCTTCATTCAAGTACACACAGAGACCTTTGAGGATACATTGTCTCCTGACTTCAATGGTGTCAGTCTCAACAATTTACCTTAATGGGAAATAGCTGTGGTGCTCAAAGTCAATTCTACAATGGACAGGTTCAGGTCAAGTTTTTGTCACTTTTTCATACCTGGGTTATGGGTGCCATGATGGTCTTGATTTTTCTCCCTTGAACTCCTCCTTTCTTGGCATATGCCTTCATCAGGTTTGCAGAGTGGATATCCAGCTCGGAGAAGAACTTTGACAGTAAATTGATTGTTGTTATCAAATCAAATGTATTTGTATAGCCCTTTTTACACGCAAGCATGTCACAGAGGGCTTCACATACGCCCATAGAACTGCCCCTCAACCAACCTAAACCCTCAAGGAAGACAAGGAAAAACTCTCAGCAGGAGAAAAAATGGAAGAAACCTTGGGAGGAGCAATTCAGAGAGGGATCCCCTCCTCCAGAGACGGTTGGTGAGAGAGAGGAGCAGAACACAGGCTTACACATAGTCATACAGTGTCAATGGGTTTTGAAACACAAAAATCCATTGTTCAACTTTATAGATGTAGGACAGGACCAGGAGACTCGCGACCAGGTCCAGCGTTGGCCGACCGACAACCAGGCAGGTGCTGACAGCTCAAACCCCCCCCCACCACACGGGATGTGTGTGTGTGGGGGGGGGGGGGACAGAGAGAGGAGAGCAGGGATTAGAGAATGCCAGGAGCAGCTAACAGTTACAGTCATAATAGAATGAGATGAGATCCCCACCGGTCAAGTGTGCAGCAATTTAACAGAGCAAAGAGGGATATTTGATGCAGCCCCACACACCAAGACAGCGACAGCCCCCCTCGGTTGGAACATGAAATCTGTTCCAGGAGAGAGAACTCTAAAATAAGTTATACTTATACAAATAAGGATGAAAACAACCCGTCCCCCGTTGTCTCCAACTAACATACTTACCTTTAGCAATCGTATAATTGACTAAACAAGAACGTTTTTAACCTAATTTTAAATGTCGAAACAGTATCAGACTCCTTGATTGAGACAGGTAATTTGTTCCAGAGAAGAGGTGCTCTATATGAGAACGCCCTACCTCCAGCTGTTTTTTTCTTAATTTTGGGAACCACCAGATAACCGGCATCTTGAGATCTAAGTGTCCTTGCGGGGCAATAGGGTGCAAGGAGACCGGAGAGGTACAGTGGAGCCAATCCATGCAGAGATTTGTAGGTTAGTAGTAGAACTTTGAAGTCAGCCCTGGCTTGGATAGGGAGCCAGTGTAGAGAGACAAGAGTAGATGTTATGTGATCAAACTTTCTTGTTCTAGTCAGTAGTCTAGCAGCAGCATTTTGCACCCGCTGTAAATTTTTTAGGTAGGTAATTGGGAGGCCAGAGAACAACACATTGCAGTAGTCCAATCGGGACGTAACAAATGCATGTATTAGTTTTTCAGCATCATCCTTTGAGAGGAACCTTCGTATTTTGGCAATATTACGTAGATGAAAAAATGCAGTTCTGGTGATTTGCTTAATATGGTAGTCAAACGAAAGGTCTGGGTCCATTGTGACTCCTAAATTTTTTACCAGCTGGCTTTGAGAGACTTTGACCCCGTCTAGGTCTAAGGTCAGATTGGAAAAATTATTTCTATATTTTTTAGGACCGAAAATTTGAACCTCGGTTTTATCCGAATTAAGAAGAAGGAAATTTGCAGTCATCCAAGCTCTCAACCTGGAAACACATTTTTCCATAGCATGTGGACATTCTCCAGACTTTATAGACATATATAGCTGAGTATCATCTGCATAACAGTGACAATTTACCCCAGAACTTCTAATTATGTTTCCTAAAGGCAGCATATAGAGCGAAAATAACAGAGGGCCTAGAACTGAACCCTGTGGTACTCCGTATTTTACAGTGGAGCTCCTGGATGAGCAGCCATCATAGTGGACATATTGTGATCTATCAGATAGATACGATCTAAACCACTGAAGTGACGTACCAGAAATCCCAACATAGTTCTCAATACGTTCCAGGAGAATCTCATGATCCACAGTGTCAAAAGCTGCACTTAGGTCTAGAAGAACCAGGACAGAGATAGAGCCCGCGTCAGAGGCTAACAGTAGATCATTAACTACCTTGGCTAATGCAGTTTCAGTGCTGTGGTGGAGACGAAATCCAGACTGGAGAGGTTCATAAAGCTGATTTGTGGAGAGGTGCTCAGTGAGCTGTTGTGCCACAGCCTTTTCAAAAATTTTGGAGAGAAATGGCAAATTTGAAATTGGCCTGTAGTTGCTAAGACAACCTGGATCCAGGTTTGTTTTTTTAAGGAGGGGCTTAATAATAGCTTGTTTGAAATCGTTGGGGACTTGGCCAGTTACAATAGATTCATTAATAATACTAAGCATGGGTGGTCCAATAATAGGGAGAAGTTCCCTACAGAGTTTGGCAGGGAGGGGATCGAGAAGGCAGCTAGTGGGTTTCGAGGAGTCTATCAGCTCGATGAACGCTTCCATAGAAATAGGGTTAAAGTGAGTGAGAGCCTCAACATGCAGCATGCTTGGTATAGAGGAAAATTCAGTGTTGATGGCCACTCCTACAGGACTAGTCTGTAGTTTGTCCCTTATTGCATAGATTTTTTGGTCAAAGAAATCTAAGAACTCATTGGGAGAGAGATCTGAACTAACACAGAGTGTACTTTTCTTAGTGAGTTTTGCAACAGTATCAAATAGGAACTTAGTGTTGTGTTTGTTCTTACTAATCAACTTAGAGAAATATTCTGATCTGGACCTGATGAGGACTTGCTTGTACTCCATTTGGCTGTCCTTCCAGGCCAGGCGGAAAACCTCCAATTTAGTGGTATGCCAGTTATGTTCTAGCTTTCTAGTGGACCTCTTGAGAGTGCGGGTTTCTTCTGAATACCATGGAGCCAGTTTCTTGTCTTTTCTTTTCCTTGGTTTGAGTGGGGCAACAGAATCTAGGGATAGCTGAAGAACCAAATTCAGATCCCTCGTTTTAGCATTTAATGATTTATTTGGGACGTCAAGTGCTTCTAGTGCAGCGGGTAGAATATTAGCCAGTTCCAGAGCTGTGTTTGGGGTTATGCAGCGGCTAGTAGAAATATTCTGAGTGCCTCCAAGGCTCTGGCAGAGGTCCATTTTGAAGGTGACCAGGCAATGGTCTGATAATATAGGATTGTGGGGGTGGACAATGACGTCACTAATCTTGATTCCCCGCGTGAGAACTAAATCCAATGTATGCGAGTGAAGATGGGTAGGTTTGGAAACCACCTGAGTGAGACCTGTGGAATACATTAGAGCAGTAAAGGCCTTACTTAAAGGATATTTTGGGTCATCCACATGAATGTTAAAATCACCCATAATTAAGATGTTATCAGTATATGTCACAAGATCAGCACTAAAATCTGCAAATTCCTCCAGGAGGAGGGAATACGGGCCGTGGGGCCGTATTCCCTGTATAGAGTAACTATACAAAATGAGGGAGGGGGGGGCAGGAGTAGTAGCATTATTCCTTTTTAAAATAGTTGGTGGTTTCATGCAAATTATTTCAAATGATTTAAAGGTATTTACAGATTTTAGGCTGAGGTTGAAGCTAGCTTCATAAATCATAGCAACACCACCACCTTTCTTTGATACACGAGGGATGTGTGAGTACGCAAAATCCGGAGGCAATGCTTCATTCAGGGGGGAATATTCATCAGGTTTTAACCAGGTTTCGGTGAGTCCAATCAAGTCCAGGCTGCATTCAGATATCAGATCATTAATCAAAATGGCCTTTGTGGATAGAGATCTGATGTCTAGGAGCCCAACATTCCAGTATGGGTTTTTGGCAGCTTTAATCGTAGGTAATTCTTCTGAGAAGGTGGCACTGTCGTCAGAAAACTTAGTAGGAAGAACAACGGGGGAGCAAGGCTGAATACATAATAAATTGGTATAATTCCTAATACTTAAAGGCCGAAATTTAGAGAAAGGGCGGGGGACCGACACCGTCTCAATGGGAAGAACGACATCAGCAACCTCACTGGCTACACTACAAGCTAGGCTATCGGGCCCCCAACAGCTCACAGCATACCTATCAACAAACCTATCAGACTCTCTAAGAGACTGTGGCCCGGCTTGTTCTAGTGAGTGTCAGGCCTGCTCTAAAATAGCTTCAATATTCCTAGTCAATAGAAAAGCACCTCTCCAGCTCGGATGGAGCCCATCACTTTTCAACAAGCCAGGTTTGGCCCAGAAACGAGACCAATTATCTACAAATCCTAAACCCTGTTCTGAGCAGAAGCGAGCCAACCAGCGGTTAAGAGAGACAAGTCTGCTGTAGATCTCATAAGTCCCCCTAACAGGTAGTGGGCCAGAGACTATTACTCGATGCCGACACATCTTTTGAGCAAGGTCATGCCCGAGCTATATTAACCTTTGTGACCTCTGACTGCCTCAGCCTAACATCATTGGTGCCGACATGAATGACAATATTCTCATACCTATCATCACTGCGTGCGCCATGTGCCTGAGCTTGGACCTTTGCCTTAGCCCTAGTGCTAGCCAGCACCCTAAGATTAGCTTCTATGTCGGTAGCTCTGGCCCCAGGTACACAGTAAACTGTCGCTGGTTGCTCCAATCTAATGTTACGAGTGATGGAGTCACCGATCACTAACGTCTGAGGAGTCCCACTCCCACCATGCTGCAAAGGCGAAACCGGTGGGGCTAATCTTGAGTCCTCCCTAGCGCTAGGACTCCCTGTCGGTGATGTTGCGCCAGTCGCATCAAAAGTTACTAGCATACGTTCTTCCTCAAGCGACTGGACGCGACTCTCTAACAGAGTCAACTTTTCGAGCAAAATGACACATGTAGAACAATGTGAGTGGGTGTGAGACATTATAGTTAATTTACGTTAATAGTTTATGCCAACCAGGATAATCCGTCAAGAGCGTTGAGTTGGCTAGTTCAACAGGAACAGTAGCGTCGGGCTCCAAGGAAGAAAGTCGCGCCGAGTAAACCTATAAGTAAGACAGTAAATGTGTAGATTAAATCGGGAAGGACAAAATAAAGGAATAAAATAAGTAATATATATATAACGATTTAACAAGAAGCAAGAACAAAAGCTTGGGAAAAGTTTGGAGCAGCAGCTCAGGTGCAGCGTGGTAAATCGTATCAGCAGGGCCGGATTAAGACATTTTGAGGCCTGGGGCTAATTACCAGGATGAGGCCCCTATATCGCCCCGACGCACATCATGACACGCACACAAACCAACGCCAGGTGCACTGACACATCAGTGCTTTAAAGTCCACAGAACCACTCTATAAATATGATCAGTTTAAACATGTGACTCACAAGGCCGGATTAACAATTTTCTGTGCCCTGGGCAACAAGGCTCAAGTTCCCCCCCCCCCCCCCCCCCCCCCCCCCCCCCCAGTTACGGATTTCCATAATTAATGCGAGCGCGCAACGCGCGCGACCGAATTTTTTGGGCCTTTATTTGAGCGCAAAATAGTTTTGAGCTTTATGTAAAATAAACATTTTACAAGCCGTTTTTCAATTGGTAAAATCTTGTCTAGAGAAGGTGATGTCTTTTTGTCTCTTAATTTTTCAGCCCCACGTACCTTGCGTTTCTTAGCCTGGTTTAGCCAAGGAGCTCTCCACCTTTTACTCATTTAAAAACTATTTGATAAATCGAATATAAAAGCTACATAAAATAAATGTAAAGTAACAGCTAGCTGGCGTCAGTTGCTTGTAAAATGCATAGATAATGTTTAACAGTAACATCTCAATTTAGCTTGCACCCAAGTTAAAACATATTTGAGTGTGCTAACATTAGCAATAACGTCAGCTAGTTTGAGGTGTATGCATAGGCTAACCATTAAATTAGCAGAACATTTCCCGTATTTAACAATGATTAAACATGGGCTTACCTGAAAGTGATGCACGGGCACCATCTCGCAATCTCTTTCTTTCTTTTTTTCTTCCCCTGACTCCTGTTATCTTTTTAAGCCCATTTTAGAAAAGTTAACCTAGCCTACTGTCAAAGTTCGTCAGGCCACTTAGATAGGGAAGGGGACCCACAGCGAGCTTGGGAAATTGAGTGTGTATTAGTTTTTTTTTTGGGGGGGGGGGGGGGCACCATCGTAACTTTTTTTGAGCATTTAAATACGCTATCTCTTGTTCTGCCTGTTTTGTAATATACGTGCCTAATATTTCTATACTAAAATAATATCAGCATTATAAGTATTTTAACTATGATGATTTTTTCAGTTGGCTAATTTTTGGTGCCCTCTCAGGAGTTGGTGCCCTACGAACAGCGCGTAGTGCGCGTTATGGGAGCGGCGGCACTGGCTACTAAACTACACAAACACTGTTTTTGACGTGATTTAACATCATATTTTGATCGAACGAGTTGCAATAAAGTACTCAGATTAAGGAAAGTTATGACTGCGTTCATAACGTGATATAACATTTTAGTTGACATTGTCCAGGGCCCTTTAGATGTCATGTGCCCCGTTGCCTTAATGGTTAATCCGGCCTTGGACTGACTCACCATCATCACATCAGTGATATTAAAAGGTCAGTTTTTGTTCATTCTTAATGCAACCTCATCAATGAGCTCTTCAAAGTCCAGTTGGCGCAGTATGTCATGCTCTATTAACTAGGCACCGAATCAAGGATTTGGTTTCGGCTGAATATTGGGCTTTTTGACGGGAGTCGGTTTCGGCTGAACCTTAGATTTTTTTTCCACCGAACCCGAACTCTACGCTTGCACTACGCTGGTCGAAATATTAGTGGCGCGGCCGTTGATTACGGGAAGGTGTTTACGTAGGTGGACCGTTCAATGCAGTAGGCTGAGAGAAAGTGAAAATGGAACTTGTGAGCAGAAAAAGTGTTGTAGCCTATGCAGTGGCGATTTCTGAAGTCTGCCCTAAAGTATATAAAAAAATTATGGTCGACTATTTACTATTGTGTTAACATTTGAAATGCGTTAAGAACACGTTCATCTCGAAGACGAGTTTGTTCAGAATCAGCTACGTAGCAGGTCGACTGACTGATTTCCTTCTCATACAGTCCAGTAGCATCACAGTGCATTTCCCTGTTGAAGCCCAGCTTCAATGGACTTCAATGGGGCTGCTTTGAACAGTTTTTTTTATGTCCCGCCCACGGACGCTCAGTGTCTCTGGGGGTGAATGGAGGAGTGGGCTGGCCTGGACGCTGGGCTTCTGCGTGATGATTGGAGGGCCTGTCGAAAGACTGCATCTCCTTTTGATTGACAGCGATTTTGTACTATAAAAAGTCGCCGAAGCTATTCGAGCTCAGTCCTATCGCGGATGTTGGCCCCACTCTCGTGCTTTCTTTGACCGGACATTTTCGCACGTTATTTTTTTTCCACTCTGAATGTTTCTAATGTTATGCGCGGTGCCGTTGACTCACTCGACATCGGGCAACCTGAGGCCCCCCTGATTGCGAGGCCCAGGGCTGCAGCCCCTAAAGCCCATTGCCTTAATCCGGCCCTGCGTATCAGTAGCAAAGCGAGAGGGTTTCAGGTCCCTTCTCTGTCTCGTCAGACCAGAATAGGTCTAACACAGGGGTCGGCAACCCGCGGCTCTAGAGCCGCATGCGGCTCTTTAGCGCCGCCCTAGTGGCTCCCTGGAGCTTTTTCAAAAATATGAAAATGGAAAAAGATGGTGTGAATATATCTTTTGTTTTAATTATTAAAACAGAAATATTGAAATGAAAGCCACAACTCTTCTGTGCCTTTGCACGTAAATATGTTATGCCAGTAATCATCTACGTTACGTATCAAACATGGACCAATTAAAATTACGAGATTACTGGACATTTGCGCAGCTAACGTCATTACACTGGCTACATTTGTAAGCATAATCCCCGCAAAATTCAAGTCAAAATGACAGCAGCGGTGTCTGCCGATATTCAGAGTTGAGGAATTTCTCCAAGATCGATTTTATTCAAAAAAGGAGTTAATAGCAAGAGGGAGGTCTACACCAGACTTAGATGGACTACTGCAGCATAAGGGACAACATGTTTTCGATCGTTTCAAACAGACTGGTATGGATGAAAAGATTGGCTATGTGGCTGTGCTAACATTCAGCGGCTGTAGGCTACTGCTTGTACTGTTTACTGCGTTTACTGTTTTGACATATTAGCCTAACAATAAATTAGGTAATCTGGCTTTCGTAACTCAGTGCCTAGCCTCTTACTGACATCACTGCACGTCACTGCCGAGTACCTAGTTGGGAGTGAGAGAAAAAGTGTGATTGCATGAATGCTCATTATGTATTTGTAGCCTACTTATCATTTTGATAGTAGGCTAATATAGCGACACTTACAGCATGTGTTGCCTTCATTATAAGGCTTATATAAGGCTTTTAATTTTTTTGCGGCTCCAGACAGATTTGTTTTTTTGGTCCAATATGGCTCTTTCAACATTTTGGGTTGCCGACCCCTGGTCTAACACATGTGGGTTCACATTGTGGGTGTTATTCTCTTAAACTCTGAAGTCACCTACAAAAAAACAAAACGGTAGACAAAACTCAGTTTGACTAGTGTGATGTCACTTTTAGGTACACATTTGATATAGCAGTTCAATCTGTTCGAGACATGTAAATGCATAATACAGTATCCATCTATAGTTTCTTGCATTCCTGAAAATGCACCCACACCACTTGTCAGAATGCCAACAAAGGCTGCTGTTGCTAGCCTTCAGTAAATCATAATCAGTTTGAGTAACTTCTAATAATCTTTCTGTATTTTATGACACCCAGTGCGATGGGGATGTTCTTTCGCATTAATTCACTTACCTCACGCACATGGAAGAGAGCTGGCCACCTTGTTTTGAAATCAGCTACCATGGGTGCCTCTCGAACTACCTCTTGCCTTCTATGCGCAAAGGTCTTGTCCATCATTGCCGCCACCTTGTGCTCGTTGTTTCCTTTCTTTACTTCTGAAAGGAGGGTCACTCTTATCTGTTCTAGTGTCTCCGCTGTTTCACCGGCTGGATAGGTGGGGCAGTAATTCACTTCAGCTTTTTTTGGCTTCTTCACACTGTATGCAGGACTGCATTTGCTCTCAAGTTTGTGTTTTAAGGAATTCACAGTAACTTCAGGGCATCCAAGCCGTCTGAGCTTTGTTCGGTAGTTAGCAAGTTTGTACTTCAGGCTTGTCTTCCATCCGCCATACCCAGTGACTGAACCTGGCTCTTTCAAACATGGATGTATTGTTACAAGAGCTTCTGCTACCTCATCAAACTCAATGTCAGTGAGGTATACTTTGTACTGGACGATCACTTCAGCTAAGCCATCAAGAATGGCAGATTTCAGTTTAGTATCAGGATTCAACAAAGCTCCAGTTTCTTTGAAAGCAGCGTTGGCTCTGTCCAGCTGTAGCTGAGTATCATAAGCAAACCGGGGCATGGAGAAGACAATGGGCCATGCAGTGGATCTCGAGGAGGTGGACTCAGGAGAAGACAGTATGTCTGTATCAAATGAGCTACCAGCAGATGAAAGGGAGGAAGAGTCGTCCAGAGGGCGGGATGTGGCAGCAGCTGAGTAGGGAGGTGGTGGAGAGCCACCAAGTTGGGCAGGTGCAACGGAGTTAAAGATTACCTTGATGGAGCTTTTGTCCTGGATGTCTGATGTTGAGTCCAAGTTGGTGAAAACATTCCCAAACTCACAATCACAATCCATGAATTGAAGCCTGAAGTCTCCATTTACTCCACACTGTCTCTTTATTTGCTGCATGAGTTTGTTGACAGACTCTGGCAACCCATCTGGAAGGATCAATCTCTGGGAATTGTTTTCTCCCAAAATGATTCTGAGTTTCACTGGAGCAGCCATTTCACAACCGCCTGAATGAGGAAAGAGAAGATTAAGTTTTAACAAGGGTGATATGATTTTAACAGAGCAATGAGAACAAATGTATGGAATGCCATGTCCATTAATATGGCTGTGAATTAAATTAGTCTGAATCTGTTATAATTATGCCCAATTGATTTGATAAGGAATCTAAATAAAAGAGCTGGGATTTTTTTGGGGGGGGCATTATGAAATCAGGCCCCTGAAATAAAAAGTAAAGGTAGCCAATCCTATAAATACTACGGAGTAATATGGCATTACATACAAAAAGACATATTCAAAATGAAAGATAACATACTTAACATCTATGTTTGTATCTTTTTAATGTCACCAGTCTTAGAGGTCCAATCCAGTAGTCTGCCAAAGGGTAGTCATCGGCCAGTTCACCAAGTTCAATCAGAACAGTTTCTCTCCCTGGACATACACTCAGCTCAAAAGCTCTGAAATGTTCCCTGTACCACCCAGAAAGCCTTCTCACTACGAAACAGTCTCTCCTCAACAACACAAATCTGAAGAATCTCTCCAAAGTCAGGCAGCCCACTTGTAGACCCATGGCCAACTATCATCCTGTTTCTGAAATGTACACCTTTGTTTGAGACACTTTTAAAGGTGAACTTCAGTTGCAACAGGGAATTCTTGTTTCAAAACATCTAGATGGACTGTTGAGACGTTTGTAACCTCTAGGGAAGTTTTCTCAAACCTGGATGATCTCAAATTATATGAAATCATAAACTGATGCTTAGTAGCTCGCGAGAGGGGCACGTTTTTAAAGCAATTGGTGTGTCGCACAACCAGCTTAAAAAACTGTGTTTGGCCTCAAAACGCATTGTCCAGAGTCCCACAAGAGGCCCAAACATCCTTATCAGTTGAGGATAGTGCTCTACATAATGATGCTTTGGGAGCAGATTCACATCAGGGAAAAGTTCTTGGAACCTTTCTCTGTGCTCTGAAATTTTGCATTCCAGATAGGCAATGGACGTATCTGTGTGTGTTGGAGCAACCACAAGCTCTACAATGTCTTTTAAGACCAACAGTATTTGCCATGCCATTTCACCCTCAGGCACCAGATGCCCAATTATAAATGGAAGTAGTCTTAACAGAGCCCAATTTTCATAGGCATTCCCACCTATTGTTTTCCTAGTTGAAAATGTGTGTGGGATCACATGGGGCCTATTTGTCTTGTCTGCCCACTTGTAAGGGAAATGCAGGATGGATTTGTTGAGGGTTTCAAGATTGAAATATTTCTTGGATATCAGCAACGCCAAAGACCATGCAAGCTCCACCGGCACTATGCCCTTAAAAAGGTCATGCATAATATCTGGAGGATAACCTGTGTGAACACAGAAGAGTTTCAGTGATAACACAATGCCCTTTCACCCCAAAACAGCTTGTACCATTCTCCTGAGCTGATTTCACATGTGGGTCCTGGAGTTCTTTGGTCCTGAGTTTAAATGCACCTGATTTTACCTCTTTTGTTTGGATGTCAGTTTTTGCTCCTGTGCTAAATCGGCAGCTATACAGACTAGAAAAGCTCTCATTGGGTGTGCTTTGCCTTCGGCAAGGGCACAACCTTTGTTCTCTCACATATATCTTATTATTATTATTTTCCCACCCCTAAGGATCAGTCAATATTTGGACTACATAGACAACGGCGGTGTCAAAATGTTCATCTTGGTCACGATTGCGTTGCTTCTATTGGGATTTACGTTCCGTTGCACGGTTTAGGTTGAAATCTCGTTTTTGTGGCAAAAAGTGCCTTTTGTCGCCAAAGGGAATCAGCCAACGTCACAACGTCAGCACACGTTAGCAACGACGCATAACTACGACGTGCATAGATGTATTAAGACTGTTGCGCACAGTAGGCTACTGCTGGCAGCATCATACATTTAAGTAATTCAAGACTTGCATGTACAGTAAGTAATTTCACATTAAATAATGTGAAATAATTTAAACTCAAGCTTGTGTGGTGTGTCGCTGTCTTCAATGCCACAGCCTAAACTTGATAAAAGCCTAAACTTTGACTCAAAAGAAGAAAAGAAAAAATTCTGGCGCATTCAAACAATCCCCTTAAGTTTGGCTAGCAACAGCAGCTAGGCTAGCTTAGCACAATTTACCGAGGTCAGCTTCTCCACCGTGCAGGGCTCTAGTCTAAGATGAAATGGTCGTATTTGGCATTGTTACTGACAATGAACGCTTCCAGCAAACTTCTTTTGAATTAGCCATTTCCCCCTAAATAAATGCTTATTTACATTTTTGGGGGGCATTTTTTCAGTTAGCAGATGGTACTGTGCTGTCGCTATTCTATCTAATACTGCCGGTGACAACGTTGTTACTTAGAATAGCTTGTTTCAAGGGGGTTCAGCTTGTTTCAAAGGTGGTTCCTAATGAATGAATGCAATATGAGTGGGCTAAATGCTTGAAAATATCACTACTGTAGAAGGGAAAAACTTAAGGTGACGTTTAAGTCATATAGGTTAGGTTCATTCTACATAACATTTAGTCATTTAGCAGACGCCCATATCCAGAGCGACTTACAGTAAGTACAGGGACATGCTACACTTCACTTTTTGTATTTTGAATTGTACATGAGCAGCAACAAATGTAGGCTATGCTTTTAAATCTATGCAATCTTCATAAATAATAAGTAAGCATTTTTATATAAAATATACAGAAATATCAGTTGTAAAAATTACAGTTAATAAACTGACCCATCTGCAACCGATGCAAGCAAGCACACCCTACAATTTCACCAGAAATTGTACCCTCTCTAGTTAAAACCTGCTATACTGTGAGCCCCCAGGTTATCTGCCGCAACAACCAATCGCACCTTTAAGACATCTGCCAAGTAATGGAATGAAAACTCCCTCTTGCTCCAGAGTTTTCATATCTTGGAGAAGAGGATGTAAAACACGGTCATAACCATACTTCTTCACATCATCAGTTTTACACAACACTGCCAAGTAAATTGATGATAGTGATGAATATGATGAGTCAAGTGGCTGAGCGGTGAGGGAGTTGGGCTAGTAATCTGAAGGTCGCCAGTTCGATTCCCCGGCCATGCCAAATGACGTTGTGTCCTTGGGCAAGGCACTTCACCCTACTTGCCACGGGGGGAATGTCCCTGTACTTACTGTAAGTCGCTCTGGATAAGAGCGTCTGCTAAATGACTAAATGTAAATGTAAATATGAGCTTGGAGGAAAATTACCCAAAGTCCAGTAGATTCCACAAATCTTATGTTTTCTGCGAGAAGTACCCAGAGGATTGCAAACCTCAAAATCATCTATATATAAAGCGTAACAAAATTCTCATCTCATCCCCTGACAAAAAACTTTTTACTGGAAGTGTGAACCATCCTGAGGAGATTTATAAGTATGGTGTTCACCACTCAGTCTGAGTGGTGAACTCTTCTGTGCTCTGTGGTTTTCAACTACCATGTCCACAACATCTTTCTTAAAGAGCTGCTGCAAAGACTCAAGTACAGGCACATACTGAAAACTTTTGTTTTCCTTGGCTTCAAGAATGTATTCAACGGGTTCTACAACGTTAAAGCTCTTTTTATAATACTGGTTGCAAAGATAAGCTGAACTTAGGGAACCCCATTCTCTATGGCTTTGAGCAATGGGTTAGACGTGCAGAGGGCAGTGGCTACCTCTGTTACCACAGACCTGTCAGTTGTGGGACTATGTTTCTGAAATACCCCTTCTAGAAAGTCAATAGAGAGGGGTAATGTTGCTGAACTTAACAAGTAGTGCAGTTCCTCCAAAAACTCATCAATTTTCGTGCCTGGCACATGTGCAAAATTCTGTAACTTGAGCAACGCTGCAGCAAAATTATTCTCAATTACTTCCAGCAAGTTCTGAGTTACATCCACATCACTATTTGAACATGAATTTTCTGCTTCAACTGCAGAGTGATGTTGATTACCTGCAACTTCCTCAGGATTATTAGAAGATTCTTGTGAAACTCGAGTGGTTCTAACAACGTCTGGCTTGAAATCTTTCAATGTATGTGGATTGTGTTTTTTGTTCTTGTGAGAGTGAAATGTTCTGTATATATTTGTCTGAAAACTGCAACCCCCAAACATACAAGTAACAGTTTCATTAGTCTTCAAATGAGTGTTAATGTGTGAAAAATAATCCTTCTCTGTAGGAAGATTGCTACATGTGCACAAATGGCAACTATATGTTGATAATTCCTGCAGCTCCTGGGTGGTTTGCACCACCCAGGAGCTGCAGGTTTTTCCAGCAGGCTTTCAGTTGTGCCCTGTCCCTCGTCTCTTTGATTCCAGTAGACCCATTAAAGCGGTCAGCTAACTGGACCCAGCTCCTCTCCTTCTTCTGTAATGTACTGCAGTCAGTCCTTTTATCTTCTATCGTTACCCCAAACTCCTCCATCAACTCGGTCACCAACATCTTTTCAAATGTTGAAAAGTTAGAACCTCTTTGACGTGCCATACTGTAATAGTTAGCTAACGTTAGCTGGCTAAAGTGATGGGGTTGATTAGCTATCTTAGCCGCTGTAGTGGTAGCTAGGTATAAACGGTAACTAACGGTATCGGTAACGGCATTTATTCAAAAACCTCTAGTTTAAGAAAAAGAGCGCATGCATTAATTTAGGGCTATCATATAGGCTCTAAATTAATGCATGCGCTCTTTTAGTTCCGTATTTGTTAAACATACATTGTGAATTTGTTTACATTTCGTCGGAATCCATCATGGTGGACATTGAACATAAACTAATCCTGTTTTAACCCTTGTTTAAACTAGTTTAACTAATCCAGGGTTAAAATTAAGATGTGCAACGCATCTCTGATTAATTATAAACCAGTTTAAACCTAGATTTACTAACCCTAGATTAACTCTAAACCAGGATTAATTTAATCCATGTTGGTGCAACCCAGCCTAAGTGCCAGCTAACTAGCTAGGCTAACACCAGTACGTTAGCCAACATGACATCAAAAGGCTGAGAAAAAGACAAGAAAAAAAAGAAGCCAAATAGTGCTGAAAATGATGGACAAGCTGCTGATTACTTAATGTACGTTGTTTAGTTAGTATTTAGATGCATGAAAACTGAATTAAACTTACCTTTTCAAAATCAACTCCACAAACTCATTCTTCTGAGTCTTCTCTAACTGCCGTTATTTTCCCGGGCAAGATGGGTTGTGTTCTCGCGTTATCTCGTGATCTCACGAGTCCATAGAGTGCAACATCAATTCGGCTAGATTTTATCACGTTATCTCAACACGACTGAATTTAACAACTGTTAAATTGTTGAATTTTATGCAAATCCTACATTATTTAATCACATTCACCTTTGAAACATGAAACAATATTGTTCAAATGACATGTTACAGTTTTGTAAATTTAATAACCAGCCAGTTTCCTTTTTTTGACTGTATATTTGCTCAGAGGATCACTTGGAAGAACCATTGCTAATTGACATGCAGATGTGCCCTTGGTTAGCATATTTCTGCTACTTAAGTCTTTCTCGTGTTGCAGAACACACTTGAAACACAGTTTTGTTTTTGGTACGAAGTATGAGAAATATGTTTGTCTAAGATATATTGGAATTTGTGATGTAAGACACATTTTTTCTGTACTCAAACAGAGCCCGAATTGTAACAGCTGTCATTCTTTGTCTTAGGCCTGTTAACCTAATTTGGCAGCAGGCCCCCGGCAGCAGCTCCCCTTTCATTTTGTTGTGCATTTCAAGTTGTTCTTTTGCTATGGTTCACCTTGTTCCACCATGAGGAAACACAGCCGGTGAACTATATTAGAAGTACTAGCTACTTTATTGATCCCTTATTAATTCATTACATTACATTTAGTCATTTAGCAGACGCTCTTATCCAGAGCGACTTACAGTAAGTACAGGGACATTCTCCCCGAGGCAAGTAGGGTGAAGTGCCTTGCCCAAGGACACAACGTCATTTGGCACGGCCGGGAATCGAACTGGCAACCTTCAGATTACTAGCCCGACTCCCTCACCGCTCAGCCATCTGACTCCCAGCTGATTTAACCTATTATTTAATAATTTGTGGATCTACTTGTGATAAAAATGTGTGTGCTCGGTCCTGTGAATGTGTTACATTTACATTACATTTTACATTTAGTCATTTAGCAGACGCTCTTATCCAGAGCGACTTACAGTAAGTACAGGGACATTCTCCCCGAGGCAAGTAGGGTGAAGTGCCTTGCCCAAGGACACAACGTCATTTGGCACGGCCGGGAATCGAACTGGCAACCTTCTGATTAATAGCCCGACTCCCTCACCGCTCAGCCATCTGTCCCGTGTTGCCTGCACTTGGTATGTAAAACATGCCTTTCACCTACGTAACATTTTTAATTATGTCAACATTTATCTGTGTTTGTTTGTGGTTGTGTCTGTTTGCACCTTTGTTTGTGGGAGTTTCAGATCCATACAAATCTGGAGAACTCGTGGAATGAGGAGGAAGTGTGGAGGGTGGAGATGTATGTCTCATTTGGTATTATGAGCCTTGGTCTACTGTCTCTACTGGCCATCACCTCCATTCCCTCAGTCAACAGTGCCCTCAATTGGCGGGAGTTCAGCTTCATACAGGTACTGCACTGTTATGAAGAAACTGTATGATGACAGTCTTAGGCCGAATCCCAATAATACCCCTACCCCTTACCCCAAGCCCTTGGTTTTGTGCGTTCACGTGAGAGCAAGTGGTGTCCCCATACTCTTTTTGAGCTAGGGGTAGGGCTAAGACAAAGGGGTATACACCCCTTAAAACCAAGTAAAAACGGAAGCTTACTTGAAACCTAGGGCTATGTGAATCCTGCGCGACCGGCAACAATGGCGGCCAGATCATCCAGAGAGTCCGATAAATTTAATATTTTTGGCTTAAACAATTGATTTAAAAATTACGACGGTCTTGTTTTGTGCTCTACACAGTCCTGTACATGTACAGGACTGTTTAAATAAATGTTTTTTAAAATCGCTAGATTGCTACGCTAACGTTACATTGCTGATTTGCACAACAGTCCCGCATTTCTCTGATTAGCCTTGAATGGACTCCATGCATGTCTACAGTTTTAATTAAACTCCATTAGCAGCGAATTTCAAACAAATTTCGTTTGATATCTGTGCATAACACTACTTGCTTTGGAGACATGGTGTCTCGTTTCGAGACACAAGGGCTAGGGGTAAACTAAGGGCTAGGGTTAAGGGTAAGACAGAGTATTGGGATTCGGCCTTAGAGTGGTTAAATATACCAAGCAAAAAGCAAAGTGGACCTTTTAGATTTGATTAAATGTAATCCAATTTCAGTGTATAAACAATAGTACAATACATACAGTTATTACACACTATTTTAGGGCAATTGTAGGCAATTACAATATCTACATCTACAATACATTCTACATGTGGTATATAATATATGAATCCTGGCAATTAAGTTTCAGCAGTATAAACAACATATATTAATGTTATGTTATGCCTGTGTCCATGTCTGACAGTCCACCCTTGGCTACATTGCACTGCTCATTGCCACATTCCATGTCCTGCTTTTTGGCTGGAAGCAGGCCTTTGAGGAAGACGCCTACAGGTTCTATCTGCCGCCCAGCTTTGCAGTGTCTGTAGCCCTACCCGTGTGTGTCATCCTGGGAAAAGTGGTCCTGCTGCTCCCCTGTGTTGCCTGTAAGCTCCACAGGATCCGTAGGGGCTATGAAACCAAACACACCGAAAATAACTTCAACACAGTGGTGTCAGCCACTCACATCTCACCTGAGAGGGTGACCATCATGTGACCAATGTTGTCATTTATTTAGATTCCTCCATTAGCTGCTATGTCATATACTTTATATTGATCATGATTATGGACTGCCATTAGTTGCATAGACCATTACAGACTATTTGTATTCTTATTTGGTCTGTTATCAACTGCAATAACAACCATCTCTCTTCTTGCTGGAGACATGTGCTTTTGGCCTACAGTTTGTGCACTAAAAGAACAATTACCTGGAAGAAAGACTAATACTGTACTCATTAAGTAACTATTATAGGGAGTGAATGGATTTTGGACTACATATTCAGATTGGTTTGATGGTGTTATTGAAACTTTAACTGTTCATGTCCTTCTGCCAGCTTTGTGACACTGGGATGATAACATTAACCACATCAACTTCACAGAACATTTAAGTGTTTTTTTCGAAATGTTTAACGTTTATAGTAGCTACTGTACCAAAAGAAGTACAAGGACACAGTGGTGGACTCAGGCTACCTGAGGGACAGGGGCGAAAAAATAAAAAGGGCACTAGCTACATATGGTGGGGCACAGGGGCGTTGCTAGACATAAAGCTGAGGCACAGGCCCCTCATTCGAGCTACTTTCTTTCTTACAAGCTTGCTGCGTACAAAAAGTGTGCAATACAATGCACTATACAAACTTCCCTTGCTTAACCCACTATATGTACAGTTCAGGGATGTACGTTTGATTACAGCTTAGGCAGGGACATCAAAAGAAAATGTGAGCAACAACAACAAAAATACTTCTGTAAAATAATACGTTGGAGTCATGATTTTATTATGTTTGAGTCAAAATGAGTTCAAAATGTTTTCTCCACTGGTAGGGCACCCAGAGGGCACTGCATTATGTTTAATCCACTGAAAGAGCACCCTAGAAGGTCTTTTATAAAAATATTTCACACATAAGGGCACCCTAGAGTAGCCTGGTCCAACCAGACTCTCGTACATTTAATTTGTACAGAGTCTGACCTCGCTCCATTGACAAGTGTTGACTTCCTTGTAGGCGGGTACTCTGTTGAAGTTTAAAACTATTGGATCTACCCAGAGCCACTCTGATCTGCCATAACCAATCGCTAGCGTTCGCCTTAGCCAATTCCTTCACCACTACTGTAACAGAGCTAGCTGTCGTAGCTGGAAAATCAAACTGTTTCCGAACCGGTGGGGAGGAGGGCCACAACATCATGGCCACCAACAAAACTCAGCAAAACTTGTTCTTGCTCTGGCTTTAGCTTATGGATATTCGGCAGCGTTGCTACAACGGACTGAATGGCTTCGCTCGCATCTTTCTCCGCCGCCATTACGGAACTACAACACAAATTAGCGCACAACATCAACGTCATCGTTCTCAGCCACTCCATCTGTTCGCTGATTGGCCGGTAGAAAATTAACCAGAGACATCTGACTTACGTACCTCATGGCCAGACCTAGTACAGAAGCAAAATTAAAATTGAGCGGAAGTACGTAGGAGGGCAGAGCCAGGCTAACCCTAGAGGGCACTGTATTACGTTTCTTTAGGGATGCACCGAATCCAGATTTTTGGGGTTCGGCTGAATAGCGAATCCACTGGTTAAGATTCGGCCGAAACCGAATACCGAATCATACTCCCATCCCCAGTCCATTAAGACAGTAAACACATTAAAGAAGTAAACAACGTCCACAGCAGTTTTTTTTGTAAAAAAAAAAAGAAAAAAGAATAGGCAATATTATGCCAGAGGCCTGTTCCATAAAGCAAGTTTACCGAATAAACCAGACTTGTCAGTTAGTCGGACTCATTTCTAGTTCATTCGGTTCCATAAAGCTAGCTCAACGTAGTTCAAACTCGGTTACTATGGCAACTTAGGCTGCGAAACTAGTCCGGCTTAGACCGTGTTCTTGCTTAACTAGACGTTCCTGTAACACTGACCCAACGGGAAAACGATGATTTTTCATGGACATCCTCTTTTTCTTATTCTCATCAGTTCAATATGTTCAACATTGATAGAAAATCAACTTAAATAGCCTACATAGGCTACAACATTTAGCCTAATGCATTAAACGATGATAAACAATGATTTGATATAGCCACGTAACGTATGGCTATGGTAGTTTGTGATGTCAAATGTTTAGGCATCAGGCATAGGCCTATCTCAATCTAAAATATCTGAGTATAATTATCATAGATAGTTGTTAACAGTAGTTTACAATTGCAAGAAGAACCTAAATCCATAGGCTACATCTATCCTCCATTTTCCTGACACAACAACCATGTTAAAAAGTTAGGCTACTGGGTAATGTATTGATTAATAGTAGGCTATTTAAAACATGTCAAAAAAGTCAATTTAGATGTGTTTAGAGGGTGTCTTTTTTTAATCAACGAAGTAAAGGTCTAAAAAAGGACCTCGACCTACGTAGCCTATCTTTCACGTCAATCATGGCATGTCATTTTATTTTGATGAAGCGGTGGATGAGAGCTGTCATAGTACACGGCTTAAAGGGAGTCAGGTGGCTGAGCGGTTAGGGAGTCGGGCTAGTAATCTCAAGGTTGCCGGTTCGATTCCCGGCCGTGCACAAATGACGTTGTGTCCTTGGGCAAGGCACTTCACCCTACTTGCCTCGGGGGGAATGTCCCTGTACTTACTGTAAGTCGCTCTGGATAAGAGCGTCTGCTAAATGACTGAATGTAATGTAAAATGTTAAAGGGAACATTCTTTCTGGAAGAAGTCACGTGGCTGTGTGCATTGCTTTTGCCGTGGTGGATTGTATGATCCATGTTTTACCTCTCGGGCCGCTTCAGAATAGGGTGCACGCGCAATTAGCTTGACTACTTAAATCTGACTTGAATTAGTAAGACTCCGTGAGCTGAAATTGTCCTTTATGGAACCGCTTTAGCCCCATTTAACTAATTAAACTTATTCAAGTCTGGTTTGGGACTTTAAGTTTAGCATTTTTGAGCGGCCTTCATGGAACAGGCCCCAGGAAGACAAGTGGGAAAAACTATTTTGACAATTACCATATGCCTATGTTTACCGTATCTCAAGATCCAATCAATATCCAAACTATTAGCCTTTTAGATTTCTTGATTTTCTTTCAGATGAGACAAATCGGCATTGCAAATTGAACATGTAGCTCGACTTGAAATGCCTTCTTTTGACTGAAAGTAGGCTACTGCCGAACAACACTGCTCACGACTTCCATTTTCACTTTCTCTCAGCCTACTGCATTGAACTAGCCTGGCTGCCAGCCCAACTTATCCCCGCCCACAAAATTATTTGGTCGGGAAGATGGGTCTGGGGAGTCTCCGTTGGGGAACAACTATTGTCCGAACAGAAGCTGTTCGGACCAATGAAATTGTCAGGGCGGGCTTTATACGATGATGGACAGATGATCAACAGTAACGTAATCAACCACGTCACCAAAGAGCGCTTTGGTTGAATTGTTTTCAACAAACATGGCTACCGCTGGAGAGCTGGGATGTTATGATTCTGCCATCGAGTCTGTTTTAGAAGACATCGACAGCGCATTAGTTTTGAAAGAGGAACAGAGAAACGCAATCAAGGCATTTGTCGATGGAAAATATGTTTTTGCCGTCCTTCCTACGGGGTTTGGTAAAAGTTAACATACTACGTTGCTCTGATTGGTTGTAGGTCTATCCAATTGAGCGTAGAGGCATTTGTTTTCCGGGTTCGGTTGAAACACGCCCCATAGTCACAGCCCAATGGAGAGTTCTCAGACTCATATTCTGACAAGAATTATGAGTATGACATCGTCAGGCTAGCATTGAACGGTCCACCGACGTAAACACCTTCTTGTAATCAACGGCGGTGTCATTATGTCGACCAGCGTAGCGCGCGTAGTGCAAGCGTAGGGTTTGGTGGAAAAAAAATCTAAGGTTCGGCCGAAACCGAACCCTGTCAAAAAGCCCAATATTCGTCCGAAACTGGATTCGGTGCATCCCTAGTTTCTTTCCACAGGTAGGGCAGCTTAGAAGGGATTTGATCACGTTTTCTTGCACTCTGGGCCACCATATGTTTAATCTACCATAGGGGCATCCAAGAGGGCACTTTTGCTAACGTGGTTGGCACCAGGGGGGGCGACCGCCCCCTGAGTCCACCACTGCAAGGACATAACCAGGGAAATGGGAAGGAGTGTCCACCTGGATAGTGCTGTATCAAAGATGGGAATCCGTGCATTAACTTACCGGTCAAGACAGAAATTAGTTTAATCATATTTGATAGCAGAAGTTACATTAAGTGTCTTGTGTAGACACAGCTTGCCCTACCATTGTAAGATGTGTAGTACCAGTCAAACATTTGAACACTTATTAATTCAATTTCTAATGTTTCATGTGGTATGTAATAAAGTATCAGAGAAATACAAATATATTTTTGGGATCAGGGGTACTCAAAGAATGACAAGGGTGTGCAAAGTTGTCATCAAGGCAAAGGGTGCCTATTTTGAAGAATCTCAACAATAAAATATGTATTTCTATTTATTTGACACATACTTTTGGTTGTACGCTATAATTTTTTTTAAATAGGAAACCCTTTAAATAGATGTAGACACTTTTTTTTTTAATTGATACTGTAGGTGTTTTCCTCTTGATGTTAGTCATCCTTGTGCTATGTGATCAAATCTTAAAAACAATGGTGCACACTACCATTGTTATTTATTCCAACTAAACAATCAACATAAATGTTCACAATAATATTTTTTTGCTAATGATACATAACTTTGCTGGTTCTAAGGTGAGTAAGGCAGGCCATAAATGTGATTGTGTGACTTTGTATGTTACCATTAAAGATCCTGTTAAGTGGAATTGAAAATGAGTTTTAAGTTCATCACACCACAGAAGAATGTGTTGTTAACTACCCATCCAGATAAAAAAAAAAAAAACACAGACCAGTATGTTAAATTAGGCTTTGAAATTGTGAGAAACTCAGCAGTCTTCTCTGCTTGAGACTGGGGGGGCGTGTCGCCTAAAGGAGCTGAATCTCCGCCCCCTCGAATCTATTGAATTTAGCAATACTCAAGAGCGCTGACAGCTGATTATCTAGCTGTGCTCCGACTGCGTGATATGACGAGATGCTAGTGGCGCGCTAAGGTCTCAGAGTCTCTCCTGCATTAACAAGTTGTGCCCGATTAGCAAGCTATTTTTACTAATGTTTTGTTAGCAATTGAATGGTAATGCAAGCTAGCTAAAAACAATGTTAGTTAGCTTGGCTAAACTGGTTTTCATAGCAACAGAAATCAACAAATCAGATCAGTAGAACTTTATTCAGAAAGGGGGGGATGGCGGGAACATTAAAGGTGTCGGTACCATAGATATATATATCTATGGTAGGTACAGTACAATTTAAATGGAACGCGTCTTTCTGCCTTGAAGCTGCGTGCGCATCATCATCAAGACCCCATCTATATGTAAAGATAACATCCAAGCTAACAATTTCGCCAAATCTGACTGCAGCTTTGTATACCATATGTACTGTGTTATGGTTGTTTGAGTTAAACAACTTGCTAAATGAATTAAATGTCTGTTAAATGTCAAATCCAACTATAAATGTATAAAAGAGAGTTCCAATCAAATCTGAATTTGTTTTAAACCTAGAGGTTTTAAAGGCTACCTTTGCCTAAACTGACATGCACCAACTCAGAGAACTGAGTTTCAACATCCATTTACACATTTACTCTCTATTTGTTACTCTACTCTTAAGGCATGTTTAACTTAACGTCTGCACCTCTCTGTCACCAACTGTCTCTGGAGTGGGGGCTGGGCTTCACAGGGTGTCTACAGGTATAAACAAGTTAAATGTAAGACCTTTTAATACCACTTCCAAATGAAATTAAAGACCAAACTTACGATGGAAATACAAATCAAAAGTGGAAATATACAGTAATCTTTCCAAGTAAACACCGATGTCTGTTCAATATGAACAGTATGGTAAAATGACAATAATCGGTTGAGTTTAAGAACATTGACTAAATGTGTGTAATGCGAAAGGATAACACAAAAATGTAATTGCTGTCCTAAATTATATTTATTATTACACTATGGTGGAAATGGTGGAGCAGAAACTAGCATTTCTATGAATCCCATGGAAACAAAGGCAAATGTGTGAGATGTACTGATGTGGAGCACAAATCATCCAAGAAGCAGTACTTCTCTTGAGTGGTTTTTATTCAGATGAATAATCATTGGATTCAGGTCAAAAGTCTATCACTTGAACTGGTTTCATCACTTAAGACACTCAAAGTCAGCAGCTTGGCATACTGGGACATGGAAAGGATTAAACATTTAGACTTTCATCAAAGTAAAAAATGCTGGTTTGTCCTTTTTCATCAGTCCTCAAAAAAGCAGGCTGCAGAGCTACTGTGTCTGTGGGGTGACTGTCTCTGGAGGGCTGGCAGGCAGGGGCAAGCAGGGCCTGCAGGCAGGTAGGTCAGGCCAGCTGGGTGAAGCTGTCCTGGGGTCAGGGCTGAAGAGAAGCTGTCCAGCTAGAGAGGGGTAGTCCAGCAAGGGGTCTATGTTGATCTCAGCATTCTCTGTTGCATCCTGTTACGCTCAGCATCCACTGTTGAACTCTGTTGAGCAGGCCTCTGCATGACCCTCCAGACCTGTCAAAGTGAAGAAAGGGTCCATGTCAGTTGTGAAAAATGACGCTTTTCCCATCTACACTTGATACAGACATCAGTTTTGACTGTGAATTGCAGTGGCATTACTTGAACTTGAATTCAAATGTGTTGACCTGATGGAGACCCATGCAAAGTCACTCAAAACACAGGTTCGATTCCACGCTCTGGCAAGAGTATTTAGCTCTAAACTGGTCAATATATACACATCTGACAAAAGACCAGCTCGACCTTTACCTGTAAACAGTGATTCTGACTGTCAGAGACCTTTAAATAGCCTGACTTACTGAAATTGGCAAAACTAGCCTGGCTAACGTAGGTCACTTTCTCAGGGCATATGACGAATGTAACAGGCTCGCCTTGAAAAAAATCTGATATACTGGCTATCTTTAGCAGGCCCTTGTCTACAAAAAGCAGTCCTCCCTGACGTTTTTGGAGTAGAATTGAGTGAAATACAAAATTGTTTACACACTGCCAGTGGGCGAGTCTGACTGAGGCTAACGTCAAAACAATGTACCCCCGGGACGCAGACAGTATCACTCCAATTGCAAGTCCACAAAACACAAAAATAGTCGGAGCATCTGGCTAAAAGCACAATTCCCATATCTCCTAAAGGCTTCCCTCCTCGACCTTTTTCGTGTAACTAGACCTAACTGTAAACTGGTGAACTTAAGGAACATGACGCAACCAAAACATGGCTGCCGTCTAAGCCTATTACAAAGACGTTCACGCCACAAATCAAAATTCTGAGCCGACAGGTCTGTGGGGAATTGCTTTTTCTCCTAAAGTCTGCCCTCCTCGACCTTTTTGATGAACAACTCACTACTTAAAAACAGAGGAAAAAAGCTAGCTACAGTAGTTTTCGAGTTCGGTTTTCCGACTCACGATCTAAAGGTCTAAAAGTGCTAAAACCTTAACCATAATTCAAGAGTAGTGTACTTTCACGAACCCAATCATTGATTCTAGCTTAAAATGTGTAAAAATAGGACTTACCGAACGTGGCTGCCTCCAACACTATCAGGCGATTTCAGTTGAAAACAACAATGGCCGCCGAAAAACAATTTATATTCGTAACGGCGAGCTGCGATTGGAAGCGAAATGAAACGGGAGCTAAAAACCGAGGGTGGGGGCTTGGTCAGCACATAATTTCCAGAAAGTATGTGTGAGCGTCTCGCCAAACTCGCTCATGTGTCAAGGGGCAGGATGAGTGTGCGAGGGCTGTGGCGCCATTCAATTGAATTCAATCACAAATTGACATATCAAGGTGAAATTGCGTATGGTACTTCAGAATTATGTCAACTTGAAGGCAGTAACGTTTGAAAAACCATCAGTCAAAATGATATTTGATTTATTAACACAAAGATATTGTGGCAATGTGGACATTTACATAAATACACGTCTTTCAGCCATTTTGTATTGCATTCCTTATTCAATATCACCCTATAGAAAGACATGTATTCTACAAATCTGTAACAAATTTCAAGTCGATTGGATCTACGGTTCATGAGGAGAATGGATTTGAAGGTTGTGCCAAATTTGGACAGTACAGCAAAATCTATCATGGCGGACCTTAGGGGTTTTAGAGGCTTCTTTGTTCCCCATGAGAAATAAGGCATGCATACCAATTTTCAGGCATTTTGGAGTAATGGGGCACTGGGGAAATCACGTAGACTTTGGGCGTGGCTTATAGCGCCACCTATGGGCGTACATAGGCCACTAGCCGCCTGGGAGTAGTGAGTGACCTGTTGTATCATTGGGCCAAATTGGAAAAAATCGGGTCAAGGACTTTGAGCTATTGGGCCATTTAGCGGAGAAATATAATAATAAATATAGCTGCAAGCAGCGATGCGGGTTCCTCCGCAAAATATTACAAAATGTACATCGTAGAAGGTCAAGAGTTGGACAACAAGAGAGCAAAACTACTTCATGTTTGGCCAACAACAATAGGCTGACAGAGGATTTGAACTCATGAGCATAAGGTTACAAGTCAGTCTCTCTATCCTCTCTGCTACACACCAACTGTTGAGATCTTATGAATAGCTTTGGGACAAAGGTTAAGAAACGGTTGACATTTCAAGGTAAAATTGCATGAAATTGCACATGGTACATCAGAATGTCACCTTGAAGCCAATAAGGTTTGAAAAACCATCAGTCAAAATTGTATTTTATTTATTGACACAAAGATATTGAGGTGGGGGATGAAGAGGGAGATGGGATATGACAAGGGGAAGAGTGGGGATCAGTGGATAGAGAAAAATCAGACAAGGCGCTGCATGCTGCAGCAGCCTTGTGATGACGCCCTTTGCGCCAGTTCTTCTTCCTTGGCATCTGAAAAACAGGGAAAATCTATTAAGGAAGAATAAATACACGTCAGCAGTACTCGTCTTTAGAAAGCTACATTAGAACATTTACACCTCAATCTTTGTATTATAGTAGTAAGCTGGTTGCTGAACACAGTATTAGTACAGTGCACTAATAACATCTAAATGCCTCAAGTATAGTCTTACAATGTCTTGATTACAATAATGGAGTGCAGCAGAAACAGCACATTGAGTACAACATCAAGTACTGGTGCGTGCAGTTTTATGCCAGATGTTGAAACGCAGATATTCTGAATTCCAAGTAATCTCTCAGAGTTGGAACATGTCAGTTTAAAAAGTGGTAGCCACATCTTGAGTAGACAAACAAAACATTGTGGAGATAGATGTTGAATCAGAAATATTTGTGTTCCAAGTTGGAATATGTCAGTTTAGGGAGTGGTTGCCACAGGTCATGGCATGGCAACAATAACATCTGTATGTATTTATGTGCCAAACTGTATAAAACGTTAAATATTTTACTCATACAGCATACACTTTGTCCAAAGTCATAATAACTATATAATAAGTAAAACAAAGTATATGGAAAGTACAACAAAAACTGAATGACCAAAAATGCATATTTCTGTAGTCAGAGTCAAGGAACAGTCTATATTTTATATACTCCATTTTGATACATTGCAAAGTAAGCACATCTTCCATCAGACACCATAAAGAAAAATAACAAATACTACACTGCAAAAATAGCATCTATAGTACTATAGTACAACAATCATTATTACAGTAGCTAGGTGAGGTATGGTGACCAAACATAATATATTACAATACATTAACATCTAAATACTTTGCTACAGCCAGACAATAACAGTAGCATAGTACAGTGCAGCTTAAAGCAACATATCTTAAGTGCAACAATATAGCTACCAGTAGGTGCCAGAGTGTAACTGAATAAAGATACATTAGAACATTTTCACCTCTATCTTTGTATTATAGTAGCCAGCTGATTAATGTATGGTGAACACACAATATTAATACAGCACACACTTTGAAACACAGATATTCAGAATTCCAAGTAATTTCTCAGAGTTGGAAAATGTCAGTTTAGACTGTAGTAGACAAACATAAAATTGTGGAGATAGATGAATCAGATATTTATGTTCCGTGTTGTATCTCAGTATCAAGTATCTCAGTTTAGGCAGCGGTTGCCACAGGTCATGGCTTGGAAACGTGAATAACATCTATGGATTCATGTGCCAAACTATATAAAATGTTCAATATTTTATACACACAGCATACATTAACATACTGTCCAAAGTAATTATAATATATAATACGTTAAATAAAGCATATGGAAAGTAGAACAAAAACGGAATTATCAAAAATGCATATTTCTACAGTATTTCTGTAGTCAGAGTCAAGGAACAGTATATTTTATATACTCCATTTTGATACATTGCAAAGTAAGCACATCTTCCATCAGACACCATAAAGAAAAGTAACAAATACTACACTGCAAAAATAGCATCTAGTACTATAGTACAATAATCATGATTACAGTAGCTAGGTGAGGTATGGTGACCAAACATAATATATTACAATGCATTAAAATGTAAAGGCTTTGCTACAGCCATACAATAACATTGACTACAGTAGCCTAGTACAGTGCAGCTTAAAGCAATATATCTTAAGTGCAACAACAGCTACCAGTAGGAGCCCGAGTGTAATTACTGAACCTCGAATAATAATGTAGCCTCAAATAAAACCTGTTGCAGGCCTGATTCGATGGTGGGGGGCGTTGAGACCCTAAAACAACGGTCACTTCACTCTTATGAGCCAAACAAACCACGCTATCTTGTGCAATTATGTGTGTCTGTCAGTAATATCTCCGTGGATAGCAGAACAATGAAGAATGGCAGAAGAATGCAATGGCGAGCGTGTATGTCGGCGTCTTTTATCCAGCGTGGTCAGAGGGAATCATGAGTGATGTCTGAGGAGTCTGCAGTTGTCCCAGCGTTGGCAACAAATCAAACTAAACCTACTATATTCAATTGTGTTGGTTAAACAGTACTAGTTCATTCACTGTGTTAATGAAATGCACTCCACGGCTAACGAGCTGGCTAACGCTAATACACGAGTCACTTAATCATGCAAGCCCAGGTAACGAAACAATTGAGACCCATTCCCTTTCGACTACAATATCTCTGCTGTTGACCGTTTAAGCAATTTTGCAACAGTCTGAATCACGGACATAATTCTATGACATAAGTTACAATCAGGGGGTAAATTGGGGTTTGATATATCGGGGGGCTCTGTGGTTTCAGGGTTTCGATGGCACATGTGTATGCAAAGCCTACAGGTATCCTACTAAGTTTAATGACTAACGCAGACTACCTAACTACCCTTTGAATAAGTCTGTATAGCATACTACTATGTATGGGGCGCCGTTTGTAAAAGGTTGCACGTCCGTTATTCTTGCTCAGTTTTCGCACATTTATGTTTAATGTAAATGTTAAATCTAAATGTTAAATGTTTAATTCACACATTTAACTAGCCACGCCCCTCTTTAGTTAACAGGTGACGTGATGCTAGCTACGATAGCTAGGTTAGCTCTAACTGTAAGACCCCTCCATTTTATAAAAGGCATAATTTCAGTACTTACCGATGGCAATGATGTGGTGGTTGTTTCGGAAGATGTGCAGAAGAGCCGTTCGAACACCAGCTGCAACAGCTCTTTCAATGATCACCGTTAAATCTTCAGGACTTGCCATTTTGAAAGACAGCCATGTGAAAAATCACGTGGTTTCCAGAAAAATCCAGAAAAGAGATGAATTTCAGATGAATTAGATGAATTTCTCCCTAAATGTTTAAAAAAGTGACCGTTGAAAATTCTGATGCATTTATTTGTGCTAAATGTGCGAAAACTGAGCAGGAATAACGGACGTGCAACCTTTTACAAACGGCGCCCCATAACTATGTGCCTCTTTCAATTAGATCTTTAACATGTGAAACGTTGAGATTGTATCATCTTGCGGAAAAAACATGAAAAACGGAACCTAACAACAGCTAGGCTACCTCATAACGTTCAGTTCTCGTTTGGCCAAACAACGGTTAGGGTCTACTGAAATTATTAGCAAACTTAACTTTACGCTAGTAGCCTAACAAACTCATATTCACTGTTGACTATTAGTGATGTTACGCTCGATACCGTGCTCACGAAGCGGTATCGACCTTTCGAAACAATTGGTACCGACACAAACGTGTCGAGCGTGGCTTCAAATGGGAAAAAACCACGTGATCCCCTGTCGAAGTGTCGAAGTGACGTCCGAAGCTTCGGACGTTTCCCGGTTGCAAAAGCTTATTCCAAAACCTTAACTGCTAGCCTACATTATCATGTAATAATGTATTCATTTAGCATATACTTCCACTAAAAAGGGGTCCGTGGATGCGATCTCATAATGTCTAAGTGAGGGGCAGCGCTCTTACCACGAAGTCATACTCAGTTGGGCAATTTCTGTAATTAATATTATAAGAACCTAAAAATAAATGTTATGAACGTAAAGTAGTAAAGACGTTACGTTGTTAATAATACAACAAGATATAAGATAACATATTTTTGACACTTGCAGATCGAAACATTTGTCACATAAACTTTATTTATCAAGTTGTCAATGACGATTGTGAGACTGACGTCTTGAGGACTTGACGTCACTTGATTCCTTCCATCGCTCGATACAGTCGCCATACCATAAACTGACCAGCAGATGTCCCTATGGAGAAGATGTATCGAACGCTTCGAAAAAGCGATACTTTTTCGACACAATTGTGTCAAATAGCTCGTTGCTTCGGAAAGCTTCGTTTCCCCCATCACTATTGACTATACATATAATATATTTAAGTTGTATGCATAATTTGTGATGACTTACTTTGATTTAGGAGTTGCTTCTCTTAGATGCTTAGTTGCCTTCTTACCTCGTGGCAGAAAATAACCGGAAATGACCAGGCTTCACACACCTGTTTTTAGATCACTTAATGATTTAATGGCCAGACATCGTAAAACAACAACACTTTATTATTCATCATATTATTCATCAAATGCATACATTACATTTTTCTTTGGCATGTGGCAGCACAGTAAGAAAAAAGGCCGTAAACACATAACTGACAGCACACAAGCCTATACCAACAGTAGACTACATAGTAAATGTCAAACCAAAAGGGTAGACAAGCAACAGGTGAAACCATCGATCAATTGTGTTGACTTTCTATAGAGCAAGCAAAGCATGACTTTTATAGTTGTTAATTACTAAAGGCAATTCACCTTTATATTAACTATAAAATAAACAATTAAACTAAACATTTAAGTAAATTGCATACCTTTGAAAAGACTGACTTATTGTCTGTCTTAAACAAGAAATGTTAATCTTTCCATCAATCAAGCTGTTGTAGTGAATATATATATTTTAGTGACTGTCTAGAGGGTTTCTGAGAAAACTGTAGCCTTGTGTTTTGATACTTTGTGCTAATAATATGAACAAGACACTGATGTGTGCAGGTGGCTACAGCTCTATCTCCATGTATAAAAAGCCTGTCTCTGGAGAATGTTTCATCAGATGCCGACAGACTACCCAATGTATGCTGTGTGTGTCAGGTCCTTTCTGCAGAAAGCTATATTCAATAAATACTTACTACATTCTACCAGCTTTGGGTGTATTCATTCTCAAATTTCCACTGCAATTGTCAATACCCCTGAGCCATAGCAACTATCATGTAAAAGGAAAACTTTGAAAAAAGAGCCAGATTTAGCTATTGTGTAGGAATCCCCTCAGAATGAAACATTACCGTTACTATTTTGACTATACAGCTAGTCATACTGTGGTGTACCTGGACACCTGTTTAACTAAATAAATAATCAGTATCATGAGAGGCTCAATGCCTGTGGCTGGATTCCTGTTTAACCAAATAGATAATTAGTAACATAACACACTCGAGGGCCATGGGTGGATTTGAACCTATGACCATACATTTTGCAGAACACCATCCCAGCCCATTAGCTATTCTCAATGTGGGAAATAACTTGGTCAGTTATTGTATGAAAAAAGGATGCAGTTTGTCCCGTGGCATGCATTGTTACATTCGGCCAAAGTTTAAACAGCTGTAATTCAGTGATCTTTTAACATATTAAGATGACATTGCGCATGGTACTTCAGAAGGATGTAATCTTGAACCCTATTAGGTTTGAAAAGCCATCAGTCAAAAATATATTTGATTATTGACACAAAGATTTGAGGCAATGTGGACATTTACATAAATACACCCCTTTCAGCCATTTTGTATTGTACTGTGTCTCTGGAGGGCTGGAGGGCTGGCAGGCAGGGGCAAGCAGGGCCTGCAGGCAGGGCAGGCCAGCTGGATGAAGCTGTCCTGGGGTCAGGGCTGAAGAGAAGCTGTCCAGCTAGAGAGGGGTAGTCCAGCAAGGGGTCTGTGTTGATCTCAGCATTCTCTGTTGCATCCTCTGTTACGCTCAGCATCCACTATTGAACTCTGTTGAGCAGGCCTCTGCATGACCCTCCAGACCTGTCAAAGTGAAGAAAGGGTCCATGTCAGTTGTGAAAAATGAAGCTTTTTCCATCTACACTTGATACAGACTTCAGTTTTGACTGAAGAGAATTCTAGAGAATTCTAGTGGCACTGTGTAAATCCGAACAGTCATGATGGCGGTTTCAATAACATTTATTTAGTTTGTACAAATTAAGAATTAACAGAATACTCTGGATCAGTCATTACGAAGGAGGTGCTAGCCACAGGTCGTTCGCAAGAGTGAAGAACAACCCTAAAACCCTGCCTTATATAAACTTAGAACAAATGGTTCTTCTGATGGTCAATCCATCAATATAGTGGTCTCTGTGATTGGCTAACTCAACTCAGTGACAGTTTGAAACAATACATCTCCATACCATTTGTCCCACAGTTCTTTGATGTGGCATCTCTCCCCAAATCAGTAGATACTAAAGCCACAGGAGTTAACCAGTCAAATGGTCAACTGTCCTTTGTGTGGACATCTTCAAACAAGTATTTAATTAACACCACCCATGAAACAGGAAGGTCAGAGCAGCTTGATCAGTTCATCTATCTACACTTCTCCCTTTAGGCCACGGGAACTCAAGAATCCCCCAACCTCCAGACCCAACTAAGACCCTCTGGCTCTTAGTTAGGTATCATAAAACAACACCATAAATACCTTCATAATATCGTTCTACAGAGTAAACCACACCACAGAGGCTCAGTTTCTTACATTACTTTCTATAACTAAGGAACTTACTTTTTACCGCTCAAAGAAACAGATATTGTAACTATGTCAAAAACTGCCATAACAGGCATTACTTGAACTTGAATTCAAATGTGTTGACCTGATGGAGACCCATGCAAAGTCACTCAAAACACGGGTTCGATTCCAGGCTCTGGCAAGAGTATTTAGCTCTAAACTGGTCAATATATACACATCTGACAAAAGACCAGCTAGACCTTTGCCTGTAAACAGTGATTCTGACTGTCAGAGACCTTTAAATAGCCTGACTTACTGAAATTGGCAAAACTAGCCTGGCTAACGTAGGTCACTTTCTCAGGGCATATGACGAATGAAACAGGCTCGCCTTGAAATATCAGGATATACTGGCTATCTTTAGCAGGCCATTGTCTACAAAAAGCAGTCCTCCCTGACGTTTTTGGAGTAGAATTGAGTGAAATACAAAATTGTATACACACTGCCAGTGGGCGAGCCTAGTTTGACTCTGAGGCTAACGTCAAAACAATGTACCCCCGGGACGCAGTATCACTCCAATTGCAAGTCCACAAATCACAAAAATATTCGGAGCATCTGGCTAAAAGCACAATTCCCACATCTCCTAAAGGCTGCCCTCCTCGACCTTTTTCGTGTAGACCTAACTGTAAAATGGTGAACTTATGAACATGACGCAACCAAAACATGCCTGCCGCCTAAGCCTATGCGGCCTCCCTGGCGCATAGGCTTATTACAAAGACTTTCACGCCCCAAATCAAAATTCTGAGCCGACAGGTCTGTCGGGAATTGCTTTTTGTCCTAAAGGCTGCCCTCCTCGACCTTTTTGATGAACAATTCGCCGAGATGCAAAATGATTCACTAATTAAAAACACAGAGGAAAAAAACTACTAGTAGAGCTACAGTAGCTACTTTTCGAGTTTGGTTTTCCGTCACTTCAGACTCACGATCTAAAGGTCTAAAAGTGCTAAAACCTTCACCATAATTCAAGAGTTGTGTACTTTCACGAACCAAATCATTAATTCTAGCTTAAAATGTGTAAAAATAGGACTTACCGAACGTGGCTGCCTCCAACACTATCAGGCGATTCCAGTTGAAAACAAAAATGGCCGCCGAAAAATAATTTATATTCGTAATGGCGAGCTGCGATTGGAAGCGAAATGAAACAGGAGCTAAAAACAGAGGGTGGGGGCTTGGTCAGCACACAATTTCCAGAAAGGATGTGTGTGCGTCTCGCCAAGCTCGCGCATGTGTCAAGCATAGAGTTAATATAACTAGAGCAGTGTTTCTCAAACTTTTTCAGACCAAGGACCACTTAGCCAATAAAAAAAAACTTGCGGACCATCTAACTAAATAGTATATCCCTGGAACAACATGCCTTCTACCTAGACTTGGCACCATACAATTGTTAGCGGCACATGATTTTCGCGGGTGGGCACTCCTTTTTTACGTACCAGTAGGCTAGTTATAGATATGACGAGTTTTTAGTTGGCCACAACTGCACGGAGCTCAAGATATATATAGAAAAATATATAGGCTATGTAGGGCACAGAGGGAAGTCAACACACAGGTTGCAGTTTGGGATCCACCCTTTTATTACAGTGTATTTAATAATAAAATAAATTTAAGTTACTAGAAATAACTGAACGTTTTCGTTTTCTTTTCTGAAAACTGGGCCTGACACCAGCGCTCAAATGTCTCGTACTCTCCATAAACATTAAAATTGACGGTAAAATCTTCCATGTTATTGATAGTTTTTTCCCCGCGCTACCAAATTCATACAGTTATCAATGAGAGTTATAGTTAGATACAAATTACCACAACATTCCGTTAAATGACCGGACTACTTGCGGAATGATATGAAAGTGTGAATTAGAAGCACAAATCCAGTTGCCAATGACAGCGGTCAATATCTTTTCGCAGCAGTGGATATCAAGATATTACGGACCTGCGAACGTTGGGGTGGCCCATTCAAATCAACTGAACTTTTTAGAACATTCTGATGAGCCGTATAATAATCTTTAATAGATACTAATAATACTACTGACTCTGTTCTCTTCGTTCTGAGTTGTATGTTAGAAATGTCGCAATAATTTACTTGTGGCCGTTGCGGACCACTAGTGGGCACTGGCGGACCACCAGTGGTCCGCGGACCACACTTTGAGAACGACTGAACTAGAGTAAGCAACTTTTGTCTTCCAAGATGGCGTCCCCAAAAGTGCTCAGTGGCGCAGTGAGGCAAGCGAGAGCGCGAGACTGGACGCGGCCATCTTTCCACTTGTCTTCCGGTCTAGCTTTAAACAGTGGCTCTTTTTTCCCCTAGCTCCGAGACCTCGTGCACGCTTGCAACTAGCTGTACACGTCATACTTCGCGACAACCAGTCGCGAGCATAGATTTATATGGTTACGAGCGTGTGAGCTAAGGCATTGCAGTTGCATAATCTATGGGCAGAATGGGGTACAAGTCCGATAAGAATCAGACACATGATGCAAACTTAACGGAAATGTATACCATAATTCAAGAGTGGTGTACTTTCACGAACCAAATAATTGATTCTAGCTTAAAATGTGTAAAAATAGGACTTACCGAACGTGCCTGCCTCCAACACGGATGAGTGTGCGCGCGCTGTGGAGCCATTCAATTGAATTCAATCATAAATTAACATATCAAGGTGAAATTGCGTATGGTACTTCAGAATTATGTCAACTTGAAGGCAGTAACGTTTGAAAAACCATCAGTCAAAATTATATTTGATTTATTAACACAAAGATATTGTGGCAATGTGGACATTTACATAAATACACGTCTTTCAGCCATTTTGTATTGCATTCCTTATTCAATATCACCCTATAGAAAGACATATATTCTACAAATCTGTAACAAATTTCAAGTCGATTGGATCTACGGTTCATGAGGAGAATGTATTTGAAGGTTGTACCAAATTTGGACAGTACAGCAAAATCTATCATGGCGGACCTTATGGGTTCTTGAGGCTTTTTTGTTCCCCATGAGAAATAAGGCATGTATACCAATTTTCAGGCATTTTGGAATATTGGGGCACTGGAGAAATCACGAAGACTTTGGGCGTGGCTTATAGCGCCACCTATGGGCGTACATGGGCAATTAGCGGTCTGGGAGTAGTGAGTGACCTGTTGTATCATTGGGCCAAATTAGAAAAAATCGGGTCAAGGACTTTTTGAGCTATTGAGCCATTTTAACGGAGAAATATAATAATAATAGGAATACTAACAAAAACAATAGGTTCCCTCCTACCGGAGGAACCCTAATAAGAAAAGGTAGAAACACTTAAGTGGCTTCGCCGCTTCCTCGATTCTGACTGGCACGTCACTGCTGTTGCGTGCTCTCATAAGGAGCTGTCGGGGCGTGTATGTATGCAAATTCAGGAGCACAAGGACGTGCTTTCAACTTAAGACAACTCTTCCTGGGGAGCACAGCTCAGAACACTTCTGCTGCGTAGGAACACATTTTCAAGCGTTCATTAATTTGTGTTATCTTTTACTTACGTTGTTTTTCCGAAGCCCGTAAGAAACATTTCAGAAGAAACTTAAGAAAATGTTCGAGAATGAGGCCCAATGTTCTCTTCCAAGACAATGGAAATTCCCTGGACTCTGGGCGGTGAGGTGCCATTGTCTTCTAGAATCGTGAGGACAGCAACCTGGACACCTTTGGTCCGCCCATCTGGATCTGGATCTGTTTCCTGGTGAGAAAATAGAGGTTGTGAATATTGAGCTACATTTGAGAGCAAAGTCATAAATGGTGACCCTCCCACTGTACTCACCAGGCATGTCTTGAAAATCATTTCTGAATCCTCACGAAGAAACAGTGGTAGACCTTCCAGGGATGCACTCTTTCTGTGTAGCGCAATGTCAGACGTCTCAAAACCAGTAAACAAAAGAGCCATTTATCAGAAAAAATTTGACATTCTGTGCATAAATCCTGATTCTTGGAGCAGGCAGACATCTCTATGGCGGATATATTCAAAAGGCAGAACTCACACCAAAAAAATCGAGATGGATAAATATGTATTTCTTATTTTGGGGTGAACTATTCTTTTAGGACTGACAGCAGTGTTAAACACATCTGCATGGAATACAGAATAAGTCAAGTAATGCCCAAAGCAAAGCCGCAAACAGAATGAAAAGAGTTAACAAAACCGGTATCTTGCAAACAAGCTGTAGCACTCAGAAAACAATTAAAACGAAAGATAATTAAATGGAAGTGGAATATAGTCATTTGTGGATGATAAATATGTGAATTAACATTAAGAGATTAATTTACCTGTTCATCAACCTTGTCCAGGAGGTTTTCCATCTTCAGACCAAAGGCTCCCTTCCTGGCACGGTACAGCTTCAGCAAACGAGGAGAGTACTTGTCTAAGGCTGCTCTGAAAGTCTCCAGTAGGTCCTTGGTGGTGATGCGGTAGAACTCCTCACAAAGCTGTTGATCACAAAAACAACTATGAAGACTTTTGTCATTAATGTTGAGTACATATACTGCAAAAATCCTGCCATAAACAGGGTTCACATAATCCAATAGCCTTGGAGTGAGCCTACATTTGCAAACAAGAAGGCATAACTTCTGATGACACACAACTACCGGTAAGTACATTAAAACGTGAAATAAGGACACCATCCATAAAACATTATTCTTACTGGTTCTTCAGAAAAAAGAGCAGGCCATCTGTCCTGTATATCTGATACCATTGCCTGCACCTCGACGACCTCTTTTCTCCTAAGGGAGAAAGTAAGGTCCATCTTCTGTCTGATGAATGTCATGTCTTTACTTCTCTTTTTCATTTCATCCACCAGGGTAAGTCTTAGGTCTTCAAGTGTATCATCATCTTGGTTTTCAGGATGATCAGGGACATAATTAACCTCCCCTCGCTTGGGTTTTTTCAAGGAAAAGGTATGCTCTTCATCTACTTCTCTCTGTCTTTTTTCGTTTACAGTGACCTCGCTGCAGCCAGCTTGATGCAGCTTTGATCTTTAGTTGCCAAGCTTGTACTTGATGTTTGTGGTCCAGCCACCATAACCTGTGCCAGTGCCAGGTTCCTTAAGACATGGATGTTTATGGACAAGTTCAGAAGCCACAGATTCGATTTCGCTTTTTTCAGGGTAGGCTTTCAAGGCATACATAGTCTGTGCAACCTTGTCCAGAATGTCCATCTTTACCTGCCTTGTTACATCGAGACCTTTCTCTGTCTTCTCATACACCTCATTACCCTTACGCAACTTTAACTCAACATCATATGAGAAAGATGGGATCGGAAATGGAGAAGGCCACCGTGAGGTGCTTCGCATATGGCTGCGAATATATGCTGAAGGGCTGTACAAAGACCCTGGAGAGCTCATACTGGCTGTGTCTAGAGAGGAAATGGAAGAATTGGACTGGACTTCTGGTTGATCAAATTCAAGCATGTCATGTTCCCGCAGAATGTGCAAGACAACTCGTTCTTCTGGCAATTCTGCCATGTCCACCAAGTTACAAAGTGCATTTCCAAAATCTGGATCTTCATATTGCAAGGAGAATCCACCTTCAAGTTGGAGCTTCTTTTGGAGTTCAGTTTGCAGATGCTCCACGGATTCTGGTCGCTGTGTTAGCTGGACTTTGCGAATTAGTTTTAGAGTTATCTGTACTCGCAATAACAAAGCCTGTGAAGAGAGAGTGTAAAAAATATCCTTACACTTCCAGACAATAGTTTAAAAAATAATAATAATTCAATTTATACTCTAAAGGCCGTCAAAATGTCAACATACTCCTGTTGACATACAAATGGAGGTAATCATTCAAATTTAAATGATACAGTGACAGGGTTTACAAACCATTTCAAGTCCTTTCAATGCAGCAGACAGGTCTTCGGGGTCACCAGCACCTTTCCTCCTACTGTCTATGCAGTCAACGGGTGGTAATCATTCAAGGCCTGCGTAGCTGCTTTCATCAAGTTCGTAAGACCTGTAATGTTCCATGAACCAGGATGAGAGCTTTCTACAGACAAATGACACTTTATCAAGATTAACCACAATGCTCATTATCCTGTAGAAATCTGGTAGCCCACTGCAGTGACCAGCAGATATTATCATGCCCTTTACATACTGAGTGCCATATAAATAAATGTATTTGGCCAGTGACACAGTGTCTTGGTCCAGATATTTTGTCTTGATTGCTGTCCTCAGCCTTTCATCCAATGATGATGTTTTAATGTTAATGTCAACATTGCCAGTGTATAGCTTTGGTTTCAACACATTTTGGCCATCGAGGTGGTATGCCATCATTTGCTGATGTTTCGAAGATAGAGTTAAAAGCACATCCTTGAAGTTATGAATGTCATGCACCACTTTTTTGAAGAAGCTATGCTTTGACTCGAATCTCATAGTCCATAATTCTACTAAAGGTCCAAAGCAGCGTATCAAATGAGGATAATGTTCGATAAAGTGGTGCTTTGGTCGCAAGTTAAAGTCAGGAAAACAATCTATCAGTAACTTCCGATGGTCGGACAGTTTTCTCTCCAAGTAACAGAGTATTTACTCAGAGAATGTGCTTGAGACAACAATCTCAACAATCTCTTTAAGGTCCATCAATATTTCCCATGAGGGCTGATGCTCTGGTATACTGCTGCCAATCATAAGAGGGAGTAATCGTAATAGTGCCCAATTTTCATGTCCATTGCCACCAATACTTCCTTTTGCAAAGTTTGCTTTTGTAATTTTCTGTGGCTTGTTTACCTTGTCAGAATATTTGTATGGAAAGGATTGTATTTGATTATTCAGTCCATCAAATGTAAGGAATACTTTTGAAATAAATTCCTTCAGGCACAAAGATATTTCTAAAGGGATGACACCTTCAAAAAAGTCATGCAAAATATCTGGTGGAAATCCACTCACTGGATGGAAGTATGACAGATGCTTACTCAGTACACATTCTCTTTTAACACCATTCAAATTTGTTTCATTGCTAGCTTTGAGCTCCTCCAAAAGTGTGTTGTGCTGTTCTACAGTCCTTAATTGAAAATCACTTGCCTCAATAGTTATCCTTTGGTCTCGACTAAGCAAACAGAATCTGCAGAACTTTTCAACGTTAAAAGCCTCTTGAAATCCTGCTAGACCGTGGGCCCCGAGGTTATCTGCACATACACAAAATACAGTTCCCTTTACAAACTTATCTAAACTTTCAACAAAAACCCCCTCGTTTTCCAAAGACAGAATATCCTTAATCAGTGGCTCAAGAAACAGTGGCTTAATCAGTGGCTCTCATATCCAAACAATTTTACATCAGAACTCTTTCCAAGGGCAGCTAGCTGAATCGAGTGCAGACTAGAGCGAAACTTGGCTGGTATATTGAGAACAACCCAATACACAGCAGTAATCTTGTGTATTTTTCTTGATGTCCCTAATGGATTACATACTTCAAAGTCATCAATATACAGCCCTTTTCCAAATACATTTAAAAAATGTATTTGGATTCTGTTTTTGTGCTTTTGTTCGGCACCTCGGTCAGCCTTGCTGTGTTTTGAGTGTGCTTTATAAATACAATTTACTTACTTACTTACTTACTTACTACAGAAATACCTGTTTCTTGCTCCCCTAAAAGCTTATTGTCTTTGAAGTACTGACCATCTTGAAAGGATCTGTATTGGCCAGGTAAAGTTTCCTGACTAAATACTACCTTATCTAAAAAATTGTCTCGTCTTAGTAGACTCTCTAGAACTTGAATGATTGAAACATAAACAAAGGTACTTTTATGGGGCCTATTATACAAATATTCAATTGGCTCAATCACACAAAAGTGTTCCTTGAAGTATAAATTCCTCCTGTAATCAGTAGATAATGCACCCTTCGCTTGAGTAGTTACAATAAGTGGATTTGTTTGGAATATTGTTTCATTAATTTAATTGACAACAAAATCATCTAATTGAATATTATGTTTAGTAAGCACCTCTTTGATTCTTTGAAGAGAATTACATTTTGAAAAGTGCAGAATATCATGAAATTCTTCAACTATTTTCTGTATTGCAGTTTTGGAAACATGTAGAACTGTTTGCATGCAAAAGAAAAGAGATGCGAGTTTGTGTTCTAGTGTCTCAAAATCTACATCCTCTTCCCTGCCATTTTCACACGACTCTTCTCTCAGAACGCTTTGTGAAGTCTCTGGTGCAACACAAGCATCAGATGGTTGGTCAATAGCATCATTTTCATTTTCATAATTTCTGCTTACACAAGTTCGAATCTCATTTAGTGTATGATTTTTGTGCTTTCTACTTCTGTGACAACTGAATGTTTTAGAATTGTTTGTTTTGTATCCACATCTAAGAAAAGAGCAATGCACAGTCTCTTGATTTCTCAGATGATGTCCAAGATGATTGAAAAAAATTTTTTCACTACATATGTCTCTAAAGTCACATCATTCACAAAAGAAAGTTGCTTTTTCGTGCCTTTTGACAGTCCTGCTGTGTGATCTGGAAATGTGTGATTTCAATGCTCCAGGTGTTTTGAAGGTACATACACAACCAATGTGGAAACAGGGCCAGTGGGATCCTCTTCCATGGCGCAGTCGATGGTGTCTTGAAATAACTTGATTTGATGTAACAAACTTGCAGAATTTGCACTGCATGCGTTAACTAAACTGAAAAGGAGCAAGAGGCAAAGAAATTAGTTGAACAATTTGAGCTAAGCTTGCCTCTGTGTAGCCTTTTGCAATTAGCTAGCTAGATGATTATATTAAAACAATATGGCACTAGCTAAATTAGCTAAGCAGAGCTAGCATTGTGAGGAGCATCACAGCTAACTTTGCATGTGTAATGCTAATGTAATGTTAAGTTAACTATTCTAACTATAATAGTAGGTTTTCTAACAGTTCTGAACGTTTATTTTCGCAGATTCTTTTGTGAGTGATTTGTGAGACGCTAAACTTTGATATCATATATGCATTTCACTATTTCAACATAACTTTCTGGAGGCTTTAATTGTAGTTATTTTACATATAGCTAGCGAAATCCTATCTAAAACAATGTGAAACTGATAGCAAATAAACATGCTAAATAGCCTACATTTCAAACTTATACGTAAAAACATGCCCATTCAATTTCTGCAATACATTTAACTAACTATTTATTCAAAGAAAATACTCACCTCTGAAATATGGAGGACCAAACCTGCCAAAATTATAAATAAATAAATAAATGTATCAATAAATGTATTTATGCCTTATAAAATATAAATATATAAAAATAAATGTATGAAAAAATATTAATTACGTATTTATTTATTTACATGGCCATTTCTTTCTGTATTTATTTATTTTTGTATTCATTTATTTCTTTCCTCATTTATTTCTGTATTTATTTATTTCTGTGTTCATTTATTTCTGTATTTCCTTGTCCTTAAGCTAATGAGGTAAGCTGTCAATCAATGTATGTGACGGTGTCACCTTAAAGATCCTGTAAAGTAAATTCCATGTTTTGCTTCTAAGTACATTATATGAAATGTGAAATGAGTTCCTGAAAGCATGTGCAAAGCGCTAAAACTTTGTCACACTGAAATGTGGAGTTAAACCGAAGAACAGTTTCTCCTCCGTTTTCAGATCAGGTTTTAATGGGCGGAGCCAAAAAATGCCCTATCTACGTCATTTCGCCCTAAATACGTCAGATCACTGAATGGCTCCTCCTGCTGTACTGTTATTGTAGCCTACATCAGCTAGCTAGCTAGCTTCAGGATGTCTCCCACCACCCGCAACTGCATCTTCCCTGGATGCAAGAACTCCAGCTGTGCTGCAACGCCATTTAAGTTCCCTATTGATAATGAAAGGAAAAATAGGTGGATAGATTTTGTGAAGAGCCACGCTCATGGAAAGCTTCGGATAAACTCCAACAGCCGCCTCTGCCATTTCACGGCGGACAGTTTTAACATGGACCAGAGACAGACGGGGTTCACCAACACACGGCTTCTCTTGCAGCGCGGAGCCGTACAGAGCATCGCCATTCATCCTCCCGGTCGCACCTGGACCATCCACCGCCGCCAGCAGTTCATCACTCAGTTCTGTGTGCTTGTTATAATTATACTAGATAACTTTTCCAGAGGTATCTCTGCTATGAGTTAGTGCAAACCGCTAAATTTATATTAGGCTACTCCGTGTAGAATGCTGGTATTTTGGTGAAATGGTAGCTAATGTGTTAGAAGTAGCCTAGTTGGAGAGCTCACTGTCTGCTGTCTCTGGTGCCCATTTTTACTGTTACAGCTCAGGGGAACATTTAATTTATATGCATCTGTATATGGAAGCAAATCGTTACCAAAATTCAAATGCAAATGCATTTCCAGAAATGCATTTGCATTTTAAGAATGTGGCTGCATTATTTGACTCATAAATGAAATTAGTATTCAATCATCCTATTTGCATTTTAATTTTCTTCTTCAAGAGTGCTCAATCTTTCACTTAATTAAAATGAAAAAGAAATAGACATTTGAGATTTAATTTTCAAAATATGCCCCAGCAAATAGATACCAAAATTCAATTTGAAATGTAAAATTTGAAAATGAAAATGCATTTCTGGAAATGCATTTTCATTTTAAGAACGTGGCTGCAAAATCGTGACCACAATTCAAATTCAAATGCATTTCCCGAAATGCATTTTCATTTTCAAGAACGTGGCTGCAAAATCGTGACCACAATTCAAATGAAAATGCATTTCCAGAAATGCATTTTCATTTTAAGAACGTGGCTGCAAAATCGTGACCACAATTCAAATGAAAATGCATTTCCAGAAATGCATTTTCATTTTAAGAACATGGCTGCAAAATCGTGACCACAATTCAAATGCAAATGCATTTCCAGAAATGCAAAATGAAGGGAAAAACATTCTGAGCGGCGCAGCAGAGTGACGTCAGTAGCCGCTCTTCTTCAGCTCCCTGCTGACCGAGCTACCCATCTTGTTCGGTAGGGGGCGGTGTGCAAAAAAGCTCTGCAAAGACGTGTGTTTACTCATTTTTTAGCAAGTTTGTGGGCTTTATTGAGCGGTATCATGCGCGTCTCTTCCTCTTGACACATGACAAGTGATAGTTACCACTCAATGAAGCCTGTTTGAGACAACAACTCTATCGGTGTTTTGGATGAAGGCTATCCTGAGATCGCCACTAAAGCACTGAAAACCCTGCTTCCATTTCCAACATCAAGCGGGATTTTCTGCCGTGACAGCAATCAAACAAAATTATGGAATAGGCCTAAACTGGAAGGAACGCACTTCGGGTGTCACTGTCGTAGTTTATAGTCACACACAACAGTGGGACTGACACATCGAAAGCTAGCAATAGTAACAATATAACGATGGAAAACCAGGCTAAGAAACTTAAAGATGGGGCTGAAAAATTAAGAGACAAAAATACATCACATTCACTATGGTTTTGTCAATTGAAAAAACGGCTGTTTATTTTACATAAAACTCCCAAAACTATTTTGCGCTCAAATAAAGGCCCCAAAAGTTGGCCTTTAAGTAGGCCTATCGAACTCCCGAACTAGCATCAAATCAAACACAGACTATGCATGCATTAGCAGGCAGCTGTGGTAGCGTAGCTATACGGGGGCCGGTTCTGGTGGGCTGGTCTGGATAAAAATCCAGGGCCTATTTTTACTCCCAGTCCGTCCCTGCCGCCCCGCAACATTAAGCCACCCCCCTGATAAAATATGTTCCCGAGGCTGTGTATATGTTGTTAATAAATAGGCTAACAATAAGTTGTTGTTGTACCAGCAATCCAAGTTTTGTTTTTCACTGTAGAAATCTCAAATTTCATAATGATTTGCCAATGCAAGAGAGTACCGGCACGTTTTTTTCTCCACTTCAAGCACTGAATGTAATGCAATGCAGATGTGCACACCGAACAAGATGGGTAGCTCGGTCAGCAGGGAGCTGAAGAAGAGCGGCTACTGACGTCACTCTGCTGCCCCGCTCAGAATGTTTTTCCCTTCATTTTGCATTTCTGGAAATGCATTTGCATTTGAATTGTGGTCACGATTTTGCAGCCATGTTCTTAAAATGAAAATGCATTTCTGGAAATGCATTTTCATTTGAATTGTGGTCACGACTTTGCAGCCACGTTCTTAAAATGAAAATGCATTTCTGGAAATGCATTTTCATTTGAATTGTGGTCACGATTTTGCAGCCACGTTCTTGAAAATGAAAATGCATTTCGGGAAATGCATTTGAATTTGAATTGTGGTCACGATTTTGCAGCCACGTTCTTAAAATGAAAATGCATTTCCAGAAATGCATTTTCATTTTCAAATTTTACATTTCAAATTGAATTTTGGTATCTATTTGCTGGGGCATATTTTGAAAATTAAATCTCAAATGTCTATTTCTTTTTCATTTTAATTAAGTGAAAGATTGAGCACTCTTGAAGAAGAAAATTAAAATGCAAATAGGATGATTGAATACTAATTTCATTTATGAGTCAAATAATGCAGCCACATTCTTAAAATGCAAATGCATTTCTGGAAATGCATTTGCATTTGAATTTTGGTAACGATTTGCTTCCATATCTGTATGTTTCACTCATTGAACAAATACATTTTAATTCTATACGGTTTTGTTCGGCTTGACATAGCGTCCATTATCTGGGTCGGAGGTAGGCCAAGCCCCCACCCCTCGCCCCTCGGCTTGAAGCAACGGCCCCGGTGGATGTAGGTGGTATTGCATTTACGGTTAGGTTTCCGACTCTTCCGGTCGTTTTTATTCTATTAACTCCAGTCAACATTTACAAAACTATCTCCCCCAATAATTTTTGTTCGATTCTCGAACCTGGCTCATACTACTAGCTTTTTCATAGAATAATTGTTCCTGATTTTTGCTAAGTTTGAAACCAATCCGAAATGGGTAAACTAGCACCCCATTTATTTGCCTACGTCAATAAAAGTTGCCTGCAAATGTGCTCGCGGATACTAACCAAGCCCCCACCCCTCGCCCCTCGGCTTGAGGCAACGGCCCCGGTGGATGGTATTGCATTTATGGTTAGGTTTCCGACTCTTCCGGTCGTTTTTATTCTATTAACTCCAGTCAACATTTACAAAACTATCTCCCCCAATCATTTTTGTTCGATTCACGAACCTGGCTCATACTACTAGCTTTTTCATAGAATATTTTTTCCCGATTTTTGCTAAATTTGAAACCAATCCGAAATGGGTAAACTAGCATTTATTTGCTTACGTCAATAAAAGTTGCCTGCAAATGTGCTCGCGGATACTAACAGGGCACGAGCACAAAAGTTCACATTGGCCGATAGCCGATTTACATGGAGCTGAATCAAGCCCCCACCCCTCGCCCCTCGGCTTGAAGCAACGGCCCCGGTGGATGTAGGTGGTATTGCATTTACGGTTAGGTTTCCGACTCTTCCGGTCGTTTTTATTCTATTAACTCCAGTCAACATTTACAAAACTATCTCCCCCAATAATTTTTGTTCGATTCTCGAACCTGGCTCATACTACTAGCTTTTTCATAGAATAATTTTTCTCGATTTTTGCTAAGTTTGAAACCAATCCGAAATGAGTAAACTAGCACCCCATTTATTTGCTTACGTCAATAAAAGTTGCCTGCAAATGTGCTCGCGGATACTAACAGGGCACGAGCACAAAAGTTCACATTGGCCGATAGCCGATTTACATGGAGCTGAATGAGCCATAGACTTATATTGAATGAGCACAGGGAGAAATGGCTTGAGTTGCCTGCCCTGTTCTAGCAAGTTTAGCAAATGGTTGTCACACATACATTAAATGTGGTTAATATAGTTTATTCCCGTTATTTTAAAACAGATAAACCGATTTTTGATGGCAAATATTATATTATGTTAAGCGTGAGCATAGATTGTTGACATGTCTATCTGGAGCAAAGACGTTCAATAAAATATATTTTAGACACACTTCTCGAGCTTTTATTTATTACATTATTAACACGTCTTGTTAGATCACGTTATATCCATTAATAGACGTTTGGTTTTCTAGGTTGAACATATAAAACACAGGTCACATTTCGACACTGATGTGAAATTGAAGGCAGTGTGAATTTCGTGGCATTTCGTTTGAATATAAAGTTGACAGTAAGCAATGGTAAGTCTGCATTATGGAAGATTTCGGTTACCAAAATAACTATTAAGCTTTCATTGCCTGGCGAGAACAACGACGGAGCTGTTCATGTTAACAGTTGATTTCATCCGATACAATGCGTTGGAAATCATACTCATATCACGAAGAAAAAAAGCAACATATGTGATGAGTTCCATCTAGAATAGCCCTATATTTAGCCCTATAGCCTATTTCTAAAAAACAAGTGAAAGGAATACTATACAGTGACATAATACATTTCCGTTAAGTTTGCATCATGTGTCTGATTCTTATCGGACTTGTACCCCATTCTGCCCATAGATTCTGCAACTGCAATGCCTTAGCTCACACGCTCGTAACCATAGATATATATAAACACTAGATGTCTTACGGCGGAGTCTAGAACGTCCGCACATGGCGGCCATCTTGCTACAGGCAACTCGCTCACCCATAACATTGTGTTGATGCTACATGTACTTTTTAAATGACCTTAACTTGCTCAATTTTCAACCGATTTTGAAACGGTTTGGTTTGTTATCAACGTCAGAGATGTCGGTATGCCACTGCATACTTATGAATAATTATGTTATTTTTTTAAAAATAGAATAGAAGTATGCAGTGGCATACCGACATCTCTGACGTTGATAACAAACCAAACCGTTTCAAAATCGGTTGAAAATTGAGCAAGTTATGGTCATTTAATATGGAAGCAAATCGTTACCAAAATTCAAATGCAAATGCATTTCCAGAAATGCATTTGCATTTTAAGAATGTGGCTGCATTATTTGACTCATAAATGAAATTAGTATTCAATCATCCTATTTGCATTTTAATTTTCTTCTTCAAGAGTGCTCAATCTTTCACTTAATTAAAATGAAAAAGAAATAGACATTTGAGATTTAATTTTCAAAATATGCCCCAGCAAATAGATACCAAAATTCAATTTGAAATGTAAAATTTGAAAATGAAAATGCATTTCTGGAAATGCATTTTCATTTTAAGAACGTGGCTGCAAAATCGTGACCACAATTCAAATTCAAATGTATTTCCCGAAATGCATTTTCATTTTCAAGAACGTGGCTGCAAAATCGTGACCACAATTCAAATGAAAATGCATTTCCAGAAATGCATTTTCATTTTAAGAACATGGCTGCAAAATCGTGACCACAATTCAAATGAAAATGCATTTCCAGAAATGCAAAATGCAAAATTCTGAGCGGCGCAGCAGAGTGACGTCAGTAGCCGCTCTTCTTCAGCTCCCTGCTTACCGAGCTACCCATCTTGTTCGGTAGGGGGCGGTGTGCACATCTGCATTGCATTACATTCAGTGCTTGAAGTGGAGAAAAAAACGTGCCGGTACTCTCTTGCATTGGCAAATCATTATGACATTTGAGATTTCTACAGTGAAAAACAAAACTTTGATTGCTGGTACAACAAAAATGTATTGTTAGCCTATTTATTAACAACATATACACAGCCTCGGGAACATATTTTATCAGGGGGGTGGCTTAATGTTGCGGGGCGGCAGGGACGGACTGGGAGTAAAAATAGGCCCTGGATTTTTATCCAGACCAGCCCACCAGAACCGGCCCCCGTATAGCTACGCTACCACCGCTGCCTGCTAATGCATGCATAGTCTGTGTTTGATTTGATGCTAGTTCGGGAGTTCGATAGGCCTACTTAAAGGCCAACTTTTTTGGCCTTTATTTGAGCGCAAAATAGTTTTGGGAGTTTTATGTAAAATAAACAGCCGTTTTTTCAATTGACAAAACCATAGTGAATGTGATGTATTTTTGTCTCTTAATTTTTCAGCCCCATCTTTAAGTTTCTTAGCCTGGTTTTCCATCGTTATATTGTTACTATTGCTAGCTTTCGATGTGTCAGTCCCACTGTTGTGTGTGACTATAAGCTACGACAGTGACACCCGAAGTGCGTTCCTTATATCCAGTTTAGGCCTATTCCATAATTTTGTTTGATTGCTGTCACGGCAGAAAATCCCGCTTGATGTTGGAAATGGAAGCAGGGTTTTCAGTGCTTTAGTGGCGATCTCAGGATAGCCTTCATCCATAACACCGATAGAGTTGTTGTCTCAAACAGGCTTCATTGAGTGGTAACTATCACTTGTCATGTGTCAAGAGGAAGAGACGCGCATGATACCTCTCAATAAAGCCCACAAACTTGCTAAAAAATGAGTAAACACACGTCTTTGCAGAGCTTTTTTGCACACCGCCCCCTACCGAACAAGATGGGTAGCTCGGTCAGCAGAGAGCTGAAGAAGAGCGGCTACTGACGTCACTCTGCTGCGCCGCTCAGAATGTTTTTCCCTTCATTTTGCATTTCTGGAAATGCATTTTCATTTGAATTGTGGTCACGATTTTGCAGCCACGTTCTTAAAATGAAAATGCATTTCTGGAAATGCATTTTCATTTGAATTGTGGTCACGATTTTGCAGCCACGTTCTTGAAAATGAAAATGCATTTCGGGAAATGCATTTGAATTTGAATTGTGGTCACGATTTTGCAGCCACGTTCTTAAAATGAAAATGCATTTCCAGAAATGCATTTTCATTTTCAAATTTTACATTTCAAATTGAATTTTGGTATCTATTTGCTGGGGCATATTTTGAAAATTAAATCTCAAATGTCTATTTCTTTTTCATTTTAATTAAGTGAAAGATTGAGCACTCTTGAAGAAGAAAATTAAAATGCAAATAGGATGATTGAATACTAATTTAATTTATGAGTCAAATAATGCAGCCACATTCTTAAAATGCAAATGCATTTCTGGAAATGCATTTGTATTTGAATTTTGGTAACGATTTGCTTCCATAATTTAAAAAGTACATGTAGCATCAACACAATGTTATGAGTGAGCGAGTTGCCTGTAGCAAGATGGCCGCCATGTGCGGATGTTCGACTCCGTTGTCCGGCAACGCGGACGAGACATCTAGTGTTTATATACATAGACATACCTATGTTTATATATATCTATGCTCGTAACCATATAAATCTATGCTCGCGACTGGTTGTCAAAGTATGACGTGTACAGCTAGTTGCAAGCGTGCACGAGGTCTCGGAGCTAGGGGAAAAAAGAGCCACTGTTTAAAGCTAGACCGGAAGACACGGAAGTGGAAAGATGGCCGCGTCCGTATCGCGCTCTCGCTTGCCTCACTGCGCCACTGAGCACTTTTCATAGAAATGAATGGGGACGCCATCTTGGAAGACAAAAGTAGCTTACTCTAGTTATATTAACTCTATGGCACGAGGTCTCGGAGCTAGGGAAAAAAAGAGCCATTGTTTAAAACTAGACCGGAAGACACGGAAGTGGAAAGATGGCCGCGTCCAGTCTCGCGCTCTCGCTTGCCTCACTGCGCCACTGAGCACTTCTCATAGAAATGAATGGGGACGCCATCTTGGAAGACAAAAGTAGCTTACTCTAGTTATATTAACTCTATGAGGTAGGCACTAGGCAGCGAGGGGCGGAGCTTCAGCTTCTTCAGGCGACACGCCCCCCCAGTCTCAAGCAGTGAAGACTGCTGATTTTTTCACGATTTCAAAGCCTCATTTAACATATTTGTCGGTGTTATTTTTTCATTCGAGTTTGGATGGGTAGTTAATAACACATTATTCTGTGGTGTGGCGAACTTAAAACTCGTTTCCAGGTCCACTTTACAGGATCTTTAACCCCATTGGTTGATCGGTATCAGAGTGCGAAGATGGACTTTCAATGCCTGTGGTTGCTATGACTACCGTAGTAAACAAATGACTGCACACAAGCAACAGATAGCCAGAGATTTGGGAGTTTTGGCTAGCTAACCTTCCTGAAAAAGTGCTAGTCAAGATGTTTTACTTTTTCGCGTTGAGGCTCTGGATACCAATTTGTATCATTTAGCTGCATCCAGAGTCATAAAGAGAAAGAGTTGCGTCAATTGATTGCCTTCTATTATCACCGTTATTTTTACGTTCATGGTACTGTACTGTAGGTTGGTAGCTGTGTTTGAAACTGATGATGCTAGCTCGCTCTAGCGAGCTAGCATCATCAGTTTCAAAGAGCTAGCATCATCAGTTTCAAACACAGCAGCATCGTTGTTGAGGAACAGTTGTACTGTACTGTATGATGGAGCTGTGCCAAGGTAAGAAGGTAAATTCTTGGCCCATTTTCTGGCATCTAGTACATTTAACATTTCAGTATCTTAAAGTGCCGAGATTTTTTGATGCTAGCTTGAAATGTAGAAGCCAGAACGTAGCAAAAACAATGTGCTACGAAGTGAGTGATGACCTGTTTATGTAATGCTAAATGTAGCTAGCTAATTTAGTGCACTATTTATATTTATTGAGAAACTAATGGTTACAAACATGTTTGTGTGAGAGGAAAGCTGTATTTAATTATTAGTCCATAACTGGTCGCTTTGCACCAATAATATGGGAGTTGGTACAGTAAGAAATTGGATGAGATTATACACAGTATCAAGGAACCATCAAAGAACAGAGTACAACATGGTTAATCTATTCATAAAGTGAATGTTTACTACATTTAGTCATTTAGCAGACGCTCTTATCCAGAGCTAAGCAAACTATTAGTTAGAGTCCATTTTACCATTCAGTCCATCATGTGATGATCATTACAGCTTACTGTCTGTTTATGTGGTGTGTGTGCGTATGTGTGTCTATGGCCCTTGCAGTCTGGCATTGCTACTGAGGTTGACGTGACCTGAACAGAGGCCCAGTGCCTTGGAGGTGGATGTCAGACCACTGGATGAAGGAGCGCTGGATGGGACAACACTGGATGAAGAAGTGGTGGAAGGGAGACCACTGGATGAGAGAGAGCTGGATGAGGGAAAATGTGATGGAGAGGGCTGTCTTACATTTAAACCACAGTATTTTTGTCATTACTACATGCTTTTAATTGTGTTAGTTTGTTGTATTGAGGTTGCTCCTGTTGACTTTAGCAAACCACCTCTTTCTCCTCTCACTATCAGCTGGGAAGCTGTAGTCTACATCACGACTCCTTATTTGGAGCATGCAATACATCCCCATGCATCACACCCAACCATTATGAAATCCAAGATGCTAGGTGCAAGCCCAAGACAGCGCAGTGTAGACAAAAGCGTTACCTTTATTGTGTCACCCTTTACACTCTTTTCATAGCAGAGACTAAAATAACGTGTACATATATCAAGAGTCATATTGACTTTGTGCAGTACTGTAGCCTTTCGCAAACCCAAGTCCTTGAGGGTTAATCATTGTGCAGTACACATGCATAAAATGTTATTAAACTGTTTTCTATTTCTATCATTACATGGTCATAATCACCTTGTGTGCTGTCAAAAATCATACTATATAGTATAGGGCAAGATTAAATAAAGATGCAGAACAAACTACTTGTTTGCAAGTTACATTTAATGAGAACACATGAAGGGTATGAAGAGATTCTTAAATTGGAGTACAGCTCCTGTTGCATCTATGTGCCGGTTGATTTTCCAGAGATTGTTGATAATGACATGTGCAGCATGCTCCCTTACAAATGCACTGCTTGAACTATGAGACCCGGTGTACCTCAGTAAATTTGAATATCGTGGAAAAGTTTGTTTATTTTGATTAGTAAATTCAAAAGTTGAAACTCATATATTATACAGATGCATTACACACACAGTGAAATACTTCAAGTGTTCATTTTAATTTTGATGATTCTGACTTTCATCTAATGAAATCCCAAAATTCAGTATCTCAGAAAATTAGAATATTACACAAGACCAATAAAACAAAGGATTTTTAATACAGAAATGTCAGCCTACTGGAAAGTATGTTCATATATGCACTCAATACTTGGTCTGGGTTCCTTTTGCATGAATTACTGCATCAATATGGCATGGAGGCGATCAGCCTGTGGCACTGCTGATGTGTTATGGAAGCCCAGGTTGCTTTGATAGCGGCCTTCAGCTCGTCTGCACTGTTGGGTCTGGTGTCTCTCATCTTCCTCTTGACAATACCCATAGATTCTCTATGGGTTCAGGTCAGGCGAGTTTGCTGACCAATCAATCACTGTGATACCATGGTCATCAAACCAGGTTCTGGTACTTCTGGCAGTGTGGGCAGGTGCCAAGTCCTGCTGGAAAATGAAATCAGCATCTCCATAAAGCTTGTCAATGGAAGGAAGCATGAAGTGCTCTAAAATGTCCTGGTAGACGGCTGCATTGACTTTGGACTTGATAAAGGGAGTCAGGTGGCTGAGCGGTTAGGGAATCGGGCTAGTAATCTGAAGGTTGCCAGTTCGATTCCTGGCCGTGTCAAATGATGTTGTGTCCTTGGGCAAGACACTTCACCCTACTTGCCTCGGGGGAATGTCCCTGTACTTACTGTAAGTCGCTCTGGATAAGAGCGTCTGCTAAATGTAATGTAATAAAACAGTGGACCTACACCAGCAGATTACATGGCTCTGAAAATCATCACTTGGAAACTTCAAACTGGACTTCAAGCAACTTGGATTCTGTGCTTCTCCACTTTTCCTCCAGACTCTAGGACTTTTATTTCCAAGTGAAATGCAACATTTAGCTCTGGATAAGAGCGTCTGCTAAATGACTAATATTTACTTTAATCTGAAAAGAGGATCTTGGACCACTGAGCAAGTCCTTTCCCTTTTCTCCTTCGCCTGGGTAAGACGCTTCTGACGTTGTCTCTGGTTCAGGAGTGGCTTGACACGAGGAATGCGACAGTTGTAGCCCATGTCCTGGATACATCTGTGTGTGGTGGCTTTTGATGCACTGACTCCAGCCTCAGTCCACTCCTTGTGAATTTCCCCCAAATTCTTGAATGACCGTTGCTTCACAATCCTCTCAAGGCTGCTGTTGTTGTCACGGCCACAGCCGTGCCCCCCTGGTTTTTGGTTTTTCCCTGCCCTAGTTTTTCCCTGTCTCATTGTCTTCACCTGTGTCTCGTTTCTCGTTAGCGTCATTGTGTCCACCTGTGTGTCGTTTGGTTCTGTGTACTTAGGTTCCTGTTTTGAGTCCAGTCTTTGTCTTAGCATTACCCTTTGTCGCTGCGTGTTACCCTGTCTGTGTCCCGGTTTTTTGAGTATTAAACCCTTTCTTTGACAATGCCTGCCGACTCCCCTGCATTTGGGTCCAACCCCACCTCGCGTCGTGACAGAATGCTAAGACCCAAATTGGACCCAGCGGTGAGTTCCCCGAACCCTTTCATGGGGACCCGGCTTGCCTTTGGTGGACCCCGAAGCCTGCAGCGGAGGGCCCACCCTAGGTCCTGGTCCCTGCCTTGGCTCCAGCCCCAGCCAGAACCCTGACTCCAGCCTCGGTCCTGCCCTGGGCCCCTGCTTCGATCCTGCCCTGTGCCCCTGCCTCATACTGAGGTTGTGCCGCCCTGCGCCCAGACCACCGAGGCTGTTCCTGCCGGGGAGTCTCGGCCGCCTGCCGCCGGTACCCAGCCCCGTTCCTGCCCTGTGCCCCAGCGTCGTTCCTGCCCTGTGCCCCAGCGTCGTTCCTGCCCTGTGCCCCAGCCTCGTTCCTGCCCTGTGCCCCAGCCTCGCTCCTGCCCTGTGCCCCAGCCTCGCTCCTGCCCTGTGCCCCAGCCTCGTTCCTGACCTGTGCCCCAGCCTCGTTCCTTCCCTGTGCCCCCGCCTCCTCTGCCAGAGAACGTCTGGCCTCCTCCTCCGCCCGAGGACTCCTGGCCGCCTCCTCTTCCGCCCGAGGACTCCTGGCCGCCTCCTCCTCCGCCCGAGGACTCCTGGCCGCCTCCTCCTCCGCCCGAGGACTGCTGGCCGCAGCCTCCTCCGCCCGAGGACTCCGTGCCTCTGCCTTTTTGCTACGTTCCTCTGCCCTGCCTCCGGGTCGTCCCCCGGACCTGCTCCGACCCCCTGCCCTGCCTTGTGGGACGTCGGGTGACGTCCCTTGAGAGGGGGGTCCTGTCACGGCCACAGCCGTGCCCCCCTGGTTTTTGGTTTTGCCCTGCCATAGTTTTTCCCTGTCTTATTGTCTTCACCTGTGTCTCGTTCTCGTTAGCATCATTGTGTCCACCTGTGTGTCGTTTGGTTCTGTGTATTTAGGTTCCTGTTTTGTGTCCAGTCTTTGTCTTAGCATTACCCTTTGTCGCTGCGTGTTACCCTGTCTGTGTCCCGTTTTTTTCGAGTATTAAACCCTTTCTTTGACAATGCCTGCCGACTCCCCTGCATTTGGGTCCAACCCCACCTCACGTCGTGACAGTTGTCCCTGTTGCTTGTGCACCTTTTTCTACCACAATTTTCCCTTCCACTCAACTTTCTATTAATATGCTTGGATACAGCACTTTGGGAACAGCCAGCATTTTTAGCAATGACCTTTAGTGGCTTGCCCTCCTTGTGGAGGGTGTCAATGATTGTCTTCAGGACAGCAGTCTTCCCCATGACAGTGTAGCCTACTGAACCAGCCTTAGAGACCATTTAAAGGCTTAGGGAACCTTTACAGGAGATAATCAGCTGATTAGAGTGGGACATCATGAGTCTACAATATTTAACTTTTTCAGTCAAATGTTCTAGGATACAGAAATTTGGGTTTTCATTAGCTGTAAGCCATAATCATCCAAATTAAAATAAATAAACTTCAAATGTTTCACTCTGTGTGTAATGCCTCTGTATAATATGAGTTTCACCTTTTGAATTTAGTTATTGAAATAAACAAACTTTTCCATGATATTCTAATTTACTGAGATTCACCTGTGTCGGTCTAACTGCAGAGTATTAAAGTAGTATAACCATGCTTCTAAACTAGACCGCATCATTTCAATGATATGCAATCTACATAATGTATTTGTGACCTGCTAGGGAAGTTACCCTGCTACTTATGTAATGTTACAACACTGGATTAAAATTAAAATGATTAGAGCTAAGTCTAAATTCATTTACACAAGTTCCTTAGTTTGACCCGTCTGACACACTCGTCACTGCTACCTAGAGCTTGCTAAATTGATCAGAATTTGTGGTTGCCGTGTAGGCCTACGCGATAAGTAGGCTACACTTCAAAATATCCTCATATCATCTGACCAGATATCAATAGTCTGATCAACTGCCTTTAGTAGTTCCGATACCCGTCTAGACATGTTTACTGTGACTTTACTTCTCTAATGTATCTGGGCTGGATTGCTATGACATAATGCTTGGCTGAACGTCCTGCCCCTATCCCGCCCTGATCCCGCCCCATCCCGCCCCCTAATTAGCTTAAGGATGAAGAAATACAGAAATAAATGTACAAATAAATAAATACAGAAATAAATACAGACAGAAATAAATCTATCAATAAATATATTGCATACATAGAAATCATTTTACAATTAATTTACTATAGTCTTTTATTTTCTACGTAATTTATTTCTGTCTGTATTTATTTCTCTATTTATTTATTTCTGTGTACATTTATTTCTGTATTTCTTCATGTGGTCAAGCATGTGGTTTCTTCATGAGCACAAGTTTGTCAGACACGGGATCTCGTAAGATCACGAGACAAAGGAATAACTTAAATAAGACAAACAAATCAACAGTTATTGGTCAAAACACAATTATGCCTATTGTAGCGTCCCCTAGAGCTCAAATGACACCTTTTTCGGACCTCTTAAAAACAGGATCCTGAGTCCATACACCAAGTTTGGAGTCAATGCATCAAAGATTGGCTAGCAAAGATTCCCTTTTCTTGGATCAGTTGCTGAATTTGATTGGCTGTAACTAACAAACGGTTGCGAAAATCAAAACTCCATGGGATAACGTTTGTGAGGCTTAGTCTGAAGATCATCTGTGGCAATTTTGAAGAAGATTTTACAAGAATGTAGGAGGAGTAACATAAAAAATGGCGGAGAATCAATATAACTGTGTATGACGTCATACACAGTTCAACAGCGTTGAACTCATCTTAATCCAGGGAAACCAACGATACCTCATTTTGGAAAATTAGGCAAATGGTTCAAAAGTAAACACACCTTCAACTTTGACCCATTCGGTGGCGCTAGATGGTTGGAATGGGAGACATGAAACTTCTGACCATGCGGTTCTAGGGGCTGCTATAGACTCCCATTGCAGAAGAAGATGTATAATATAAAATAATATAAAAATGTACATTGTAGAAGGTCAAGAGTTGGACAATATAGAAGGTCAAGAGTTGGACAATGAGAGCAAAACAACTTCATGTTTGGCCAACAACAATAGGCTGAATGGGGACTTGAACTCATGAGCATAAGGTTAAAAGCCAGTCTCTCTATCCTCTCTGCTACACACCAACTGTTGAGACTTCATGAATAGAAAGGGCAGTGTTTTAGCTTTGGTCAGCTTTGGGACAAAGGTTAAGAAACGGTTGACATTTCAAGGTAAAATTGCCTCCTTCTTTTGGCTCTCGACGAAGGCTGTCGCATTTTTTCTCTCCCTCCCCTCCACTGACCTTCCCTGCTTGGCTTCTATCGTATTGTCTTGTCTTGTATACTTTAGAGACTCTCTCCGCATCACTCTCCGAAGCAAGAAACATGGAATTGATTACCTGGTCTCTCAACGCAATTGACACCATCTTCTCGAAGAGAAGCTTGGGTTCGGGGGAACCTAACTGTCCTGACGGGACGTTCGCAGCTGGCTACTCGATGGACGTGTGGGAGAATTGGCATGTCGTGTGCCTAGCGGGGCTTTCCGTGGAGGACGTGGAAGACATCTACCTATTCGGAACCATGATTACAGGCTTTCTGCTGATTGGATTTGGCACTGCCCTGGTATATCGGAAAATTGTTGAAACGGCTACAGCTGTCAAAAGCCCCCTAAGGCTGCCCGACATGATTGATGCGATGGGCAGAGCTGTTGGCGCTCAGACTGTGACTTTACAACGCAATATGGAGAAGTTAACGGCTCTGCAAAGGAAAGTGGACCGATTTGGAGACCATAATGTGTAGACGTGGAAATTGAATGTGGCTACTCGACCAAACAACAACCCCAATCTTATCTGCTTTCGGCCTCGTAACCAGCACAGGCCTTGGCCAAGGCCGTTGCTGGAACAACAACTCGCCTGGAGAGCGCTGCAGTGAGACTCTCTTGTAGTCTCTTCCCTTCCCACAGACACCTGTGGATTGCGGTCTCTGTCTGGGTCAAGACCAAGGATGTCTCTATGGCAATACAATCTGCGAACTGTGAATCTGACTGATTGTGGCCTAGGCGAAGGCGCCAGCCCAAGCCTACTCATACACTAACTTTCACCTACTACAGATATGCCATCACCCCCCCACCCCCATCCAACGCCTTTGCCTGCTTCGTTCCCCCAGTGTGGCAGGCGGGTCTGTGACCAGCGCCTTTTATGGCCGCAGGTCCAGATGCTGCTTGTTTGCGCTGGCTTCCCACCCCCTTTGCATGTCATGAGTTCTGTAATGTTGTACAATGTATGTGCCTATGTGCTGAGGTGTTTTTTCCTATTCCCACACTGTACTCCTCTAGGAGCATAGTCTGGGGGTTGACTTTTTCTCTCCTCTCCTCATGTTTCTGCTGACATTTTCAAGGGGGCGCCGATAATGGCTGCCTCGGTCGGTATCTTTCGGCCAAAGTAAATTCCTTTTCTGTGCAAACTTTCATGGCGAATAAAAACCCATTCTGATTCTGATAAGGTTTGAAAAACCTTGAGTCAAAATTATATTTGACTTATTGACACAAAGATATTGAGGAAATGTGGACATTTTATGGCCCCCTCACACCATAATGTTCTGGTCAACGTTTTCTGAACGTTCTAATCGTTCAATTTCGAGCGTTCTAGGGCGAGGTGGACACATCTGGCGTGTAATTATTGCTTGATTAGCGTGGGACTGACTAATGACTAGCGTGGGACTGACACATGAGGAGCGTGTAACAGCAACCAAGTAAGACACCCCTGAAAACCTCATGCCGCCTAGACGACGTAGGGGTGCTTCTGCTACTAGCGCTGCTGCCAGTAAGAAGATGTTAAATGCAGAAAGTAAGAAGAATGCAAAGCCTCTTTCAGTAGCAATGTCTTCAGACGAAGACATTGGTAGTGAAAGACAGCACGAAGAAGAGCCCATCCGAGGTGTGACACCCCCTGAAGACTCTAATGAGGACCTTCTGTGGAAGAAATTGCGATTTCCGGTGTGCTTACATTATTCACTAATCAATAGAACTAGTCATTGGATACTAGATAGTATGTTCTCATGTAAGCTTGCTATTAATAAGAGTAGATTGTGTCTATGTGTCAGGGTTAATAGATGTTCGGGATCAGGAGAAAGTACTGGGTAAACGTCCTTTATCATGACTACAAGGAGAGCGCCAAATATGATCTCTCTAGTCTGAGTGGTCATGTGTTGGGAGCTGTGAATCTCTTCCTCTGAGACTGTTGTAACATCATTACTGCCTGACTGTCACTATCTATGTTTACATTCCTGTGCCCTATAAAAGATGGTCCTCCAGCCTTCAGAGCCGAGAGAGACATGATTGAGACCTAAGCCTGGTGTGTGTTGTCATTTATTGTCAGAGGTCTGGTTCTCTCCCAATCTGCAGATTGATAAATACTTATTAAAATCCAGAACTCAACTGAACTTAGTCACTCCGTTTATGAAGAGACGGACAAAACACTTTCTTCATCACTTCCGACCATGGAAGCGAGAGGGAAGAAGCAGAGGAAGGACTGCAGGATCTAGGACCGGGCGGTGGAGGATAGTCTGGTAGAGTTTTTCCGTGATAACGAACTTCTGTGGAACTCTAAGAAAATAGATTAAGGGAACAAGGCCAAGAGGCAACGAATTCTGGAGACCAAGGCCACAGAGCTGGAGATCGGGGTGGACCACCTGTGGACCTGGTTCAAGTCCCTCAGGGACATGTTCACTAGGCAAGTATTTGGTGGCCAAGCCGCGAAGCGGCAAAGCCACCTTAAGTGTTTCTACGTATTCTTATTCTTATTAATAGGGGCCAAGCAGCGAAGCTGCGAGGCACCTATTGTTATTGTTAGTATTATTATTAGGGGCCAAGCAGCGAAGCTGTGAGGCACCTATTGTAATTGTTAGTTGTTAGTATTGTTAGTATTATTATTAGGGTTCCTCCGGTAGGAGGCACCTATTGTTATTGTTAGTATTATTATTGGGTGTGGTTTGCCTTCGGCAAGGGCACAACCTTTGTTCTCTCACATATATATTTATTATTATTATTATTTATTTTTGCCCCCCTAAGTCTCAGTCAATATTTGGACTACATAGACAACCTTGATGTCAAAAGTTTCGTATTGGTAGCGATTGAGTTGCTTGTATTTGTATTTACCCTCCGTTGCATGGTTTAGGCTCAAGTTAAGTTTTAGTGGCGAAAAGTGAAGCTAACGGTGGCTAATTTGCTAGCCACAGTCACTGACGTTACTAACGTCACGAAAACACGCTTGACTACCTGTAGCAGAACATTCGTTTCGCATCTGTTAACTTTGGGGATAGCTAGGCTAACTATAGCTTTACTGAAACGCTACAAGCAAAGAGGCCAGGGTGATAACTATTTACTCATTTTACTTTGTGATGTGAAACACAATTGTGAAATGTAATGTACAATATTAGCTGATATTATTAAGGAAGTAGGCCCACATCTACTTTCGGAAACGGAAGTCTACTATTTCACTGAAGCATTAGCATCATGACATTAGCCTCTGTTGCCCGGGCAACACATACTACAGTGGTCTATGATGCATCTGTTTTCAATCGTTAAAATAAACATTCCTCACAAATACATTTTCGTTGTAGGATTTATTATGACATTACATTACAAGTAAACGATTTATTGGTGAAATTATCATTACCTGTGGTTTCAAACCAGTGTAGCTCACTGCAACGCTGTTGCTTACGCGAGACACCCTAGTAGCTAACAAAAACATCTCCACAGCTGTTTAGGAAGTCAAACGGCGACAGAACATGTTCGGTACTCCCTTTACTTAAATCAAAAGTCTTTCAATATGTGAAACTATCTGACTACTAACCTGAACTTCATTGCCACAGCCTAAACTTTGTCAATCTGTCATGAAAATAATTCATTTCAGCCTAAACCCTACAACGGAACGTTAAATCGAATTCAACCAATGCAATCTCTAGCTACCAAGACGAACACAGCAGTAGTCTAGTACTGTACTGTAGTAGTACAATTTACCGGGGCAGCTTCTCCACACAGGGCTATATCGAATTTTGCGTTGTTACTGACAATGATAGCTACCAGTGAGCTTTTCATGAATGAGTGATTTTCCACTAAATAAATGTCAAGCTTATTTACGTTTTTGGGGGCATATTTTCAGTTAGCAGATGGTACTGTTTGAATCGCGATTCCATCTTCTACTGCCGGGTAACGTCGTAGAATAATCTTCAAAGGGGGTTCTTTATTATGAATGAATGCAATATGAGTAGGCTAAATGCTTGAAAATATCACAAGAAGGGAAAAACTTAAAAGGACGTTTAAATCATAGAGATTAGGTCAATTTTTACACCGGTCTGTCAAATGTATTCTTTTTGATTCAACTATGAGGCTGCCTCTTGCAGGGGAAATGAGAAGACATCTATTTCATTATACACTTAACTTGTATTTTGAGTTGTAAATGAGCAGCAAAAAAAAAATGCTTTTAAAACTATGTCATCTTTATAAATAACTACAGAGCATACAATTTCTGGGGAAATTGTGAGGGTGTGCTTGCGGCTGCCCAAGCTGCCCATAGTCTCCTGGTGTTTACTGATATCAACCACTCAGTGTTTTTACATTGGTTTTAGACAGCAAAGAAAATGTGTGTAGGTTGTTGGTCAACTCGTCCCGTTATCTGGTTCCTAGGATTATAATTCCTGGATAGCAACCATTAGTTGACATGTAATTTTGTAAACTTGTAATAAACCATACAACCAACATTTCTTTCAGTTGATAGGCAACATATATACAAATTACTGATCCAAAGCGACAGAAAGATAGCCTTGAGTAACCAAAAGGATATGGGAATGTTATTCAAAGAACATGTTTTACCTTATTACATGACATTTGTGTGAAATTTCTCAAAATAAAATTCCATAAAAATTTATGTCGTTTTCCAGGTTAGGATTTCCAGCAACTAGTTTATCTAAAGTGGATATTTGATTTTCAAAATTCTTTTAAGCATCATATAGATTTGGGGTTAAGTGTCTCCTGCAAAAGGTATCAGATTTTAACAAACAAATAACAAGTATTTAATAAAGCACACTTGAAATCCCTTCTGGACAAGTTCAGGTTTATTTTGTAACAACTACAGGTACATTTACATGATTTTATTATAAATACTGTCCTAAATGGTTATTATTGATGCCCTTGTAGCACCTGTATCTCATATTCAATGTGAATGGAATCTCAAGAACATTGAGAACTGGTGCACTTTAATTTATCTGGATAATTGAGACTTGTACACACTTTTCCAGAATGACCAGTGGTGAGAATTAGAAATGGATCTGGAGTTGGTCACCGGTCAATGCTCTGCAGCTACTCACTGTTCCTAGTGTACAAGATGGATACAAAATGTATACACATTTATAACATTTACGCAAACTGTAACTAAATGAATATAAGCTATAAATCTGGAGGTGGTGCCTGATCACTGCTCCACAGCTGCCCACCGCACCTACTGAATAGAACGGGTGACAAAACAGCAGACATTAATACATGAAACTTAACACAAACATCAATGCATAGCTAAATATGTATTTATTTAAGGGGGGAGGGTAGCACAACATGAACTATAACAAATGTAACATCAACAGATTGTAAAAATGTTTTTTTTTTCTTCTTTTTTTTGGGGGGGTGGGGAGGGTGGGGAGGGTAGAACAAGAACAACATGAACTATAACAAAGTTAACATCAACATATTGTAAAAATGTTTTTTTTTGTTTTTTTGTTTTTGGTGGGGGGAGGGGGGAGAAGAACAACATGAACTATAACAAAGTTAACGTCAACAGATTGTAAAAATTATTATTTATTTTTTTTGGGGGGGGGGGGGGGGGAGTAGAACAACATGAACTATAACAAAATTAACATCAACAGATTGTATAAAACCATAACTACCAACATAGAGAAGTCAAGTCAAGTTTATTTATAAAGCACATTTGAAAACAACTTATGTTGACCAAAGTGCTGTACAGTGAAAACTAGACATATTTAAAGGACATGACTAACATACAAAAAATTATCCTAAACAATTGCAGATTTAAATGCTAAAGACAAAAAAATATTAAGGTAGGAGAAAAAACATAATATGACATGCTTGTTGGCTTTTGCTGGTACTATCCATATGAAGACAAGTGCTGGTTGGTCTGTCAGTGCCGCACAGGCCCACTTGATCAGACAACGTGGAGGGTTGGAGGCGTACTATCCATATGAAGACAAGTGCTGGTTGGTCTGTCAGTGCCGCACAGGCCCACTTGATCAGACAACGTGAAATGGAGGGTTGGAGGCGTACTATCCATAGGATGAAAAGTGCTGGTTGGTCTGTCAGTGCCGCACAGGCCCACTTGATCAGACAACGTGGAGGGTTGGAGGCGTACTATCCATATGATGCCAAGTGCTGGTTGGTCTGTCAGTGCAGCACAGGCCCACTTGATCAGACAACGTGAAATGGACGGTTGGAGGCGTACTATCCATATGATGACAAGTGCTGGTTGGTTGTCGTTTGGTGGTGAGTTGCCATGGCGTGACATATTGCTGCTGTGCCCATGAGACTGTGATGGTTTGAAAGGCTGTTGAGTGGCTGGTGGGTTTTGCGGCGTGACACCTTGGCTTAACAAGGAGTCACCCTCTATTAGGTGTCATTAGAAAATACACCAGAGTTGAGTGGTTGGTCGGTTGTTGTGGCGTGATGTCTTCTTGTTGTGTTGATGGGATCCTGCGTTGAGAGGAAGGCTGTTGAGTGGCTGGTCGGTTTCTGTGGCGTGACTTCTTCTTGTTGTGTTGATGGGATCCTGTGTTGGTTTGGAAGGTTGGAGATGCTGGTGGGTTTTTGTGGCGTGACACCTTGGCTTAACAAGGAGTCACCCTCTATTAGGGCCCCCTGTCTCATATCACCAAGATGTCATTAGAAAATACACCAGAGTTGAGTGGTTGGTCGGTTGTTGTGGCGTGATGTCTTCTTGTTGGTCTTCTTGTTGTGTTGATGGGATCCTGCGTTGGAAGGAAGGCTGTTGAGTGGTGTAATGGGAGAATTCTAGTGGCACTGTGTAGATTTGAAGAGTCATGATGGCGGTTTCAATAAAATGTATTTAGTTTGTACAAATTAAGAATTAACAGAGTACTCTGGATCAGTCATTACGCACGGGGTGCTAGCCACAAGTCGTTCGTAAGAGTGATGAAGACCAACCCTAAAACTCTGCTTTATATAAACTTAGAACAAATGGTTCTTCTGATGGTCAATCGATCAATGTAGCAAACTCTGTGATTGGTCAGCCCTGCTCAGTGACAGTTTGACTCCATACCAAGTGTCCCACAGTTCTTTGATGTCCCAGCTCCCTCTCTAGATGAGGATAATAAAATACCCTTTTAATTATACACAAACAGGACACAGGACACAATCTCCTTTGGCCAAAAGGTCAGAGCTGCTACATATCTATCTTATCTCAATAACAATACAGTTGAATCTACATTGTCTTCAGAACAACTGTCTCTCCCTCCTCAGGTGGCAAGACCTCTCCCAGTTCTCTAGAGTTCCTGTCTCCTAGTTTAGGTGTTATAAACTGCAGATGGCCTCTCTGCCAAATGAGCTGAATCAACCTTTACTGTATTAAGCTTCTTTAAAACACATTCCTTATATATAAAACACATAACCAAGTATGGTATTCTAAATTTCCACTACAATTCCTCCATTTTTTGTTTTAGAATACCATAACCCCAAACAGTTAATTAAGAAAAACAAAATTCAAACATTAACTTAAAGCCCATATGGCAGGTTAACCACCACTGTCGATTAATGGGTACATAAAGCACTCAAGATATGTATATTATTCAAGAAATCTCAAAATGGTGTCTCAAAATGGTGTTTAAGACCAATTTTTGACGTTTTCTTTGTTAGCATTAGCATATTAGCGCAATTCGGCGATGACGTCACGTTGGGGAGTCGTGGAGGAGAGTAGCCTCAGTCTAGTACTAGAACTATGGCAACTGACTGGGATGAGGAAGAGGTGGCAAGAACCACTAATATGTACGATGGCCCGCAGCCGTATAACTTCGAACCAAATAGACGAGAGAGGGCAAATGAGGAATTGCCTAGACCTGATGGCCGTCAAAGCCAATTAAATGGATGGTCCGAGGAGAATGAGTGGAGAGTTGGTGAAGTGTCCTGGTGAGTTAGCAACGCAGCAAGGAGCGCTGGAGCTTGTCTACGGAGAGCAGTGCATACAATAATGACACTTTTTTTTTTTACTGTCAGTGAATAGCACCGAGTTAAAGTCAACGTTTTCTTTATATCTACAGTAGTGACAGTTATAGTTCAGATAAGTAGCTCTTATCTAGATCTAGAAGGCATCATGCTAGCTATGGCGTAATTTACTAGTCCCACCTGTGAAATTCTCCCCCCCAAGTCAATCCCTAATTAAATATTTTCCCCGACATTGTAAACACATTTCCGATTAGATATTCCACGTTTTGATTGTAGTTCAGTGTTTACCTCTTCCTCCGGTGAAAATGTTTCTAATGTAGCCGCCGCCGCATCTCTGTCGCTGTGTTTGGCAGGTGCTTGTGTGGGTGGTGCCGTCCCATGGAAACTGTGGTGGAGAGCTTGTGCTGTAGGGAAGTGAGTGCGTTTTGGTCGCTGGTCGAGGGGCTAACCCCGCGACCAGCAGATGTGACGTGCCTCACTCAGCATCCAGGATTTGAGGCATGCTGCCTGAATCCGTTTGTGCTGAAGATAACATACACACATTTCAGGCAGGATCATGGTCCCCTTCAAGCCAGCACGCACGAGTATGTTAATTGTTTACTTTACCATTCTTTTTACACTTGAGTCCTATGAACCAGTTATAGGCGACTAGAGATGTGTTGCATAGACAATAAACATGCTACATCCAACATACTTATCCCTAGGCAATACAGGTACACTGCGTACAGGCAGGCTATACGCTGGGCGTATGGAGTTCTTGGCAGGCATATAAGGAAGCCTCTACCCTCCTGTCTGGTTTCAGCCATCAGGCAACAATTTCAGAGTGGTGACGAGACCTATCATGGCTTTCAATGGCCTTGTTTGGATGAAAATGAATAAAAACCATATTGTTCAAGTTCAAAACTTTTATTGTCAGGTACACTACACAGGCCAACACAGGGTTAGACTGAAATTCTTAGGACAAGACAACGCAAAGCAACCTGGCATTTCATGACGATGAAGTACTAAGACGAATAAGTACTCAAAACAAATGTAACATGTATTGGCATGTACAACATGAATAAAAGTAAGTATTTTCAGGTTCAAGACACAAATACATGCATGCATACATAGATATGGAGAGAGATATCAAAAGCACATAGCACAGACCTTAGTGACCCAAAAATCTATTTGGATTTCCTGTAGCGTGACTGCTGGGCTAGATAGAGGCTGACGGCCTCCTCCTTGGGAATTTGTCGGAATGATTTGGCGATGGGGGCGGGTGCACAGGCTGACAAGTTAGCGCTAACTTCTTGAAGAGTCTTGGGTGAATTCATGTAGCTCTCCCGAAGGGCCTCCATTAAGGATGTAGCATAACCTGCAGACATGATAAAATACTGTATAAAGATCACTGATCACAGATGTTTCGTGCACCATGTCAAAATATGATAGAACTGCATGACACTGCTTACTGTATGAGGCCTTCTGTTTGATGGGACGCACTACAAAGGCACCTTTTCTGAAACGTGGATATCGCACGCAATATTGCTCTGTACCATCGCTTCTTCGTGCTGTCTCTCGGTTTGCATTGAAGTTGTAATGTAGTGCTGCTAAGAGAAGCCTACAGAATAACACATTTTAGAACACCTTTGAAGCAAAAATCCGGTGTATGTATGCTGAAATACGGCATTGTTATTCCATTGCACAGCACTGACCTGCTATACATGCCAAGGTATGAAAACCCAGTGTGCTTGGGCGCGAAGTGCAGGATGAGGGAGTGGAAGGCTTCAAGGGAGAAAGTCTGGTGCTGTGGAGACAGCTGTCTAACATCCTTCAGTAAGGAAGTCTTCGTGATGATGCTTTCTAGTTTTACTGCTCCCATTGAGCCTGCAAAGACCAAGATAGATAGGTAGGCAGACAGACAAATAGACATATAGATAGATATTTTTTTCAATGGAAACACACATGAGATTATCCTGCATAGGAATTAAAGAGCATGCACAATGCCACATACTGTGTACTGTACCTGGTTCCAGCCACTCCTTATTACGTTGATCCCCCTCCAGAGGGGGATGAGCACAACTGGAGAAGGCAGGGGTGTCATGGTCGTGGATGTCCTGAATGTGATTAGTCAAGCTTCTCCATTTGGCCTCCATCACAGCTGGGTTGCCATCTGGGGTTGAGGCTGCAGTCCAGTAAAGGTGGTTGACTATGGCTGGCCTCCACAACTGTAGTTGGTCACACTGTCTGTCTTTAGAGGCTGTATCCAAGGCCTTCCCCAGACCTGGTTTAGAACAAATGGTATTAATTGAAATGCATAACAAAAACTGCTTCAAGATTCCAACAATGGATACATACTTTTCCCAATGTGCCAGACATCAAAGTAATGCCTTGTTCCCTCAGGGCACAGCTCTTCTCTCACCCATTTGGCAACCTAAAGAGTAAAAGGTCAACTTTGTGGATGCTTGCACTGTCTGGCCCTCAGTGCATCGCAAAAGCACAAAGGTCCAGCCTCAGTGCAATTCAAAAATCTACATCTTTATTGTATTTACCTGGCGATGTCTGTCTGTGATGAGGGTTGACAAATGCAGGTCCTGCCTCCTCAGAAAGCCGATGCTGCGCTTGAGCCCTTCAAGCTCACACCAAAAGCTGTTGGGGACCTCTGAGCTCTGCAACATGACATAACAGTGTAAGTGTAGAATGCTGGTGGTGTTGAAGGCGGTGTGAAGGAACCAGAGGGTTGCTGGTCCAAGCATTATAATACACTGTACACTAGTTAGGAAAGACATAATAAAGCCCTATGCATGGTTGTACTAGTGGAAAAGTGCTACGTAAGATGCAGTCCATTTACCAAATTGCACAGAGTTAATGTATAGTAACATCAGGCTTACATGAACAAGCTGAACATCCACCACTTTGTTAATTCTGTCCTCTATCAAAGAGTACGAGCCGTACTTTGCACAGTGCCCGGGAGAATCTGACCTGGGGATAATTACAAATTTGAATTACCCAGGTTGTGTGTAAAATGAAGTAATACCATAGAATAAACAAATTCTGCTTTACCTGCAGTCACCAGCAACAACTAGGCCTCCATCCATTGCCCTGAGGTCACTCAGATTCTTGGCCTGATCGTTCTGCCAGGCCTGAATGATGACAGGGATGGTGTAGCGGCGCTGATGCCGAAAGTAAGTGCTAACGCTGATGCACTGAAGGCCAAACAGGGTCATCATTCGCAATGTCTGGGAAGCCAAACATCCACTGAAATGAATGGCCCCACTTAGAAGGAGGTTGCAGGCTGGCATATTCCTGTGTAGGATCGGCTGGTTTTGCCAGAAACGCTGGTAACCACATGATGCACAGACCTAGATATGTAAAAAAAGAGAGTAATCAACAGTACATCAGGATTCAATATAGAATAACACAAGAAAATTCAAACTATTGACCAGTAGTGTATAACACTCCAATATGATGGCATCATAAACCCACAGACTAAAGCAAGCATGGTACATGTAAATTAACTGGCCAGAGGAATTTCAAAAAGAAGCAACATCAGCACCAACCAAGCTAGCCATTATTTAAAAAAAGATATTAGACTGTTACAGCAACTAATGTGGATTGGAGGATGCACTGATCACTTGCAATAAACAATGTGGGCAGACAGTCAGGGCTATCCGGTTTTAATAAGATATTCTGATATTCTAATCAGATATGGCCTGCTGTGTAAACAAAACCCTACCTGCTCTATTTTAATGAATGTTCCTGCCTGCTGCACGATTCTACTCTCAGACTTCTCACAACAGGCCGGACAGATGGCAAACAGGGCCATGAGTTCCTCTTTGCACACAATGAATTTATCAATGCCACTACAAGCAAAAAGAGAACTACTACAGATACATAAAAATTCAAATTCAAAGTTGGTCTATGTTGGTTTTAAATGATCTCACTTTTGGTGGGGGTCACAAGTTTGAGATAGCTCCTCCTCACACAAATCTTCTTCAGACATCTGGTCTTCTGGCACCCATGATGCATCACTGAAGACAGAGGGGTCATCTTCTTCATCCGTCTGTTCAGGACTAGTGAGGGGGGTGGAAGTTTGCATCCTGAAAGTTGTCTGTGTCCCCACGCTGACCATCTGGGGCTTTAGGTTCACCTGCACAGCTGTGGCAGAGGCAGTAAACATACCCAAACATATGACAATCATGGCGAATCTAAGCGGTTATGTTTTGGTGTATTGTATTTCATCAATGTATATGGAAATGTCCTGCATGCATAGAATTTGGCAACGTATGTTTTAGACAGCATATCAACAACTCAAACATAGAATCATCCCAAAAATACCCAAGATTTACCGTGAGACCTTCCAAGGGGCTTCAAATTACACTGTGTCCCAGTGTCACAAGTGGAGGAGGGCAAGGGGTCATCTACCGCAGCACCGACACTATCCGCGGTCTCCTGCGGTGAGGCATCTGTCAACATCTTGCGCAAAGAAATCAAAAAAGGTCAGCGACACGGTCACAGGTACATACATATGAAAGAGAACCGTAATAGTCACGTTCTATCAGGAAAGGGGAAACTAAATCAATCAACTAAATCAAACACACACAGTTATGAAAGCCGCTTGATGATCACTAGTGATCCAAACACTAGCCATGGCGCGCTATCCAGCTAGATATGACAAGCTTTTGGACATGTACTTAAGAACAATTTTGTTTCGGTTCATATTCATGAGTCACGAAATGTGCTTTTCTAATGTCACATTGATCATGACTGTAGTTGAGGGGTTCATGTTATGGGGCTAGCTAACGTGCAGCTTGTAAACATTAGCCTGAGGCTTACCGTTGCCAGCTCTCGCTTGCGGCGGGCGGCACCGAGCTTTTCAGTGCTTCTCGGTCTCGGGCCAGGGCAGGCAGAGAGGTGCGTGTGCACAGACGGCACGGCGGTCGGAATAAGCCGTGCCTGGCTCAGCCTCTTCAACCCGAGAGAAACCATCCTGATGTCCCCTGGGTTGTAATCCTCCTCCCTGAAATGCGCGCTGCAGATCTTGGAGTTCTTTGTGGCAGAGGCCATTGAAAAATCTTCCCGCCTAACACGGACAAATTGTACCCACTGTCTGAGGGTTGCCTTGTGGTTCATCGGGAAGCCATGGACCCTGTGTCCAGTTAGGGTGGAGTTTGTACACCCCCCACAAACACAGTAGTTTACCATTTTTCCTACCTATAAATATTTGTATCTAGCTTTATCTCTATATCTATATATGTAGGCTAGTACTAGTAGCTATTTATTTATCTAGTGCTAGCTAGCTATGCTATCTGGCTGTCTGTCTATCTATTTCTCTCTCTCTCTCTATATATATATATATATATATCTATGCTATCTATATATCTATCTCTTGATCTTTATATCTATGCTAATTATATATTTTATCTATGTATTTATCTATAAACTATCTACTGCTGAACACTCTCTCGTTAATCTCTCTCGTTGATCTCAATGGTCTAAAGGCAGGCTTTGGTCCATCGTCTCCCCAACGTGACGTCATGCAATGCATTGTGGGGAAAGGAGAATCATTGCAAAAAAGTACCTACTTTTTCGTATTATATTACGTTTTGTGACACCCAACAACATCAAATACAATAGATAACAGTTAAAATGTTTATAACCAACATGTAAATTGCGCAAATTCATTGGAAAAATCAACCTGCCATATGGCCTTTAAGCAATGCCATTCCCTCAATAAACAAAAACACATCCTTACTAAACATGTGCAGATAAGACAATAACTGTAACCCCTTTAATCAACATATCCTCCAAAAGAACATTAGAAATCACATATCGCTCATAATAGCTTCTTCATCCTCAAGTGGTTGAACCCAGTCAGAATCCTCTGAGGGACAATAGTTCATAATTTGAACTTCAAATGATTTAGCCATTGTCCTTTCAACCAATTTTTTCAAACCACAAAGTCCAGGTTGTCTGAACGGATGCCATGGTCGTGCATCCGTAGTGACCATCTTCAGTTGGCAGTAGGCAAACTTCTTTCAGGCAGTGTAGTCTAGTCGAATCTATTGCAAACGACGATCAAATTGCTCAGGGCAACTTTCAACGACACTGCACTTTGCGTACAGCTCGGAAATTTCCTTGGTCCCACGCCGAACACGTATCCTCTGCTTCCATCTCCAGACAAGGTGCACGCTTACAATGGTTAGCTCGTCTCCACGTTGCTCTCCCCTCGATCTTAACCGCTGAATTAGTCGTCAGGCGAATCTGGTATGGCCCCGTCCACCTTGGGTTTTACCAGGCGTATCAGGTCCTTCACATCCAGTCCCCTGGTATCAAATCATGCAGCGGTCCAGTCATCGGATCCTTCACCTGCCTGTGAATCTCACACAAAATAGACTCCAAAAGGTTGCACATTCTCACAGAGGTCAGTTAAAGGTAACTGACTTCTTGTCGTCTGACTTAGTCTTCAAGGTTCTGTTCTCTCATTCAACTGAAGAATCCCATCAAAGAATAATCTAAATTAACAAAACCTTACCACTGAGCCCAAATCTGCCTGAGAAGTCTAAAACTTCTTCCCATCCAACAACCATCAATAATCATTAAAAAGTATCACTTCTCCAAAAATGTAACTCTACAAAATCCATCTATCAATACTCAAATGGTTTCTCTAACCTTAACTGTGAAACTTATTGTGTTTAAATTCATTTTCTCATATTACTTGTCCCACATATGAAGCACCAATAACATGACTATGCATCCATTATAAATCCTCTTGTATGCTAAAATAATGGAAACATGATGCATACATGATATCATGCAAACTTTAGAGGCATGATCTTTCCATGTGTTAACTGAGAAAAATCTCAAGATAAATGTTTTATGCAGACCATACAACCTCCATTTTTATTCTCATATCCTTCCTTTTTCCAAAACGCATTTTCTTGTGGATTAGTCCAAGTTCGAATCTCCATTCCACCATTCCTTTCTCCATCTGTCCACTGTAATTCTTGTAAAATATACTCAAACAAAAACAAAATTCTCACTCTGTGTTAAATACAGTCCAATATTTTCAACTCAGCAGTATTATATCAAATCCTCACAGTCCTACCACAAAAACAAACTTCTAAAGCTAAATAAAACCATAAAACCCCCATAGTCACTTTCTGTCAGTCATCAGTCAGTCATAAATTCCTAAACGTCATCTCTTCCTCTCTAAGAAGCCTACGCTTCCCTTAAAGAATCTGTAACAAATGTTGTATCAAAGTCACACAACAATTTTCCTCAAAAGAGTCCTGTAAGCCCAAGTTAGGCTTATCCGGACATGGCAACACCATCTCATCACTTCCTGTAAACATATTTCAACATCAAAACGTATTCTAGTTAGTTCATCAATACATACAGGCAATCTAGAAACTGCTCCAGCTAGTGTCAGCACTAGCATTTTCCCTGTGGAATTATCATCATTGTTAGAGTGAGCCCCATATTTGCATAGAGCAAGTTGTGTCCCAAATTAAACTAAGAAACTTCCCATGTTTCCATCTTTCCCAAAATCATATATAACACCAATGATATATTTAACTATCAGTAAATATTGTAACTCTTTTCCCCTTTATGAATTAACAAGCTTACACTGAAGCAACCAACTTTTGAACCAATTTGTATAGAATAAAAATAAATTTTAGAAAACAACCAAATTACGTATAACCTCAACTTTTAGTCTCTTATTATCTTTTCTTCAAAAAACCTTTAGGAACAGTTCAAATGAATACCTTTATATTTCAGATTCCCTTTTTATTTTTGTCTGTATTTAAATTCAACAAATCAAATCTCTCTTTTTCCAAGACTTGAGGAAAACTAGCATCACTACCCCAAACCAGAATTTAATCTGTATGATTCCAAAATGAAACATAGACCATAAAATGTTCTTAACATAGCCATTAGCCAAATGTATACCCCATCTATATTTCTATATAGGTTAAATAGGTAGAACTTCATAACTTGCTTTGGCTGCAGTCCAGAACAAGCTACTTAGTTCCAACCATCACAACCACAATTTATCAGACTTAATGAGTCTTCCCAAATCATTTCAAAACCTAAAGTTATAATAACCCTCTTTATGAACCAATACCATTATAAAACAACCTCATCACAGCCTAACTGTTTATCCCAAAACATTGTACCAGGCCCTGATAAAACTCCCAAAGAAAACTTAAAATCAAATCACAGTCAAACTTCAAACAAAAGTATACTGTAATTATTTTCTCTTTCTTATTTCAAAACCACATTGCATCTAATACCTTTATCAAAACTCTTAAAAACCTCTAAATTGTACTATTTCGATAATCATCTCTTCACATCCACAAAACGTTCTCTTGTTTCATTAAATCCATGTTCGCACAGTCAAAACTGCTCTTAGAATAAGTAATTCATGCTAGAATTACGCTACGACTCGCAATCACGTCAATCAAACAATGCCCTTAAGACAAAAGAAAATATAAATTCTCTCTTTTTTTTTTTCCAACCTTTTAAATTCACAATTCAACATAAGCCCGTAAACAAAACCTTCTTTAACTCCCCAAAAGTCTTAACAAAGCATGTCATGTATACAGAATACTCCTGTGAATATTCCTATATTATTTGTCAGCCAGATCAGAATGCGTAATGCACGGACAATTCTTCAAATCTCAAATTTGCGGACCAAAAACCCAAAATGAAAATATTTAATTTGAATATTTAGTAGTTTCGTATATGATTTAATGTAACACTTCTCATTTCTCAATTACTCTTAGTTTTTACTCAATGAATCAACTCAAATAAACAATATCTATCAGCGCGCATTTTCAAACTCGATTCAAACACACAGCCTCTCAGCGCGTGTTGGAACTCAAAACAAACAGCAAAGCGCTCTGGGAAAAACCTTTTTTCTCTTTTTCCTTTGACCAACACAGCTGGTTGGCGTTTACCTCCTATTCACTTAATTTCGCTAAAGTATAACTTCTCCAATCCAATTACAACCAATTTATGAACCAGGGGTTTAATTTCTGCATTCTTATGGAATAACATCACACATTACAGATTCTCCGCTCATAACTACAAGTTCTGGACTGAAAGGCTTTAAAACCTTCCTGTTTGGATAGGAATTAGAACAAATGTTGATCATGCATTTGTAAACCACCAAACTTCGAATTATCTAAACGGACTCATCTTTCAGCAATAATACTCACATAATTATGCAGAACTACACCCCTCTGGGACCTTTGTAAGATCTCGACGTAACGGGACTCCTTTTTTCCTCTGAATTTCTGAAACTCATGTAAAATGTCCTACTCAAACAACCAAAACCTTGTTAGCAAATATATCAAAATGCTCATCACGTAACATATTTCAAAAGTAACCAAATTAATATGTAAAATTCGCTCCAAATTCATCTATTTCTCTAAATTTGCGTCTTAGTCAATTTCTCAATTTCCATCTGCGCATGCGTCATGCGGTTACTCATCCTGGATCTCAAATGTCCAGCTGCAATTCCTTTACTAGCCTTTCACCCGCCGCCATCGCTGTTGAGTCAGTCTGTTAGTTTGTTAGCCAATGTCGTTGCCATAGTCGCAAATTCAACTTCCTGGACTCTCCTCGGTCTCAGGACAGAGCAAAATGCACTTCCTCCACGTTTTCACCGTTAGCCATTAGCCAACAAAATCACAGCCTGGATCTTTTCCTCTCAGATCCCAAAGCTATACTAACAGACTTTGTTCAACAGGCTGGCCTAAAACGGAACTAAAATCATGTCAACCTTTCTAATCACTTCTTCATAAACCCTCACATATTTATTTAAACAACAGTAACATCTGTGAACTCCCACAAAATGAAAATAAAATAAAACCCAACGATTGCTTCCATGTCAATCGATATCACTACGCACATGTGTTGAAATCAAATGTAAATATTGTAACCCCGTTCTCATAACACAAAACCAAAAAATTTCCAGATAAATTCAATACGTAAACAAAAAATTCCTTAAACAACATAACATTTCCGTTTGAACACGTAACTTTCTATAAAAGTTTAAATAACCCCGGGATTGTAATTCTTCAAATGAATATCGCTTTTGTTGCAAAAACTGTCTTTTACCAATTATCTGACCCAAGAAACGAAATTTAACAGCGCATTATTCAATATCGAATCAAGCTCATAATATAGGAAATCGGTCTGCACATAATTTCCAAAATCAAGAGTATGGCAACTCACAATATTTTCTTAAGTTTGACAAAGAAACAGAAACACATCTTTTTTTCTTTTTTTTTGCAGCGTCAAATTCAATCTAAACCAATACATTTCTGTTTTCAAATTCAAATTATGTTTAAAATGAGTGTGTTTTATTTATTTATTTACTTAAATTTTTGCACTCATGTGGTGTGGGCCCCTGCACGCAGAATGAGCTTCAACTTTCGCTAGGCTCAAGCGCATGCGCCTCTTTTCAAGTGGAGAATTCAGTCAAAGACTTAAAGGTCACATGACATGAAAACTTCACTTTAGGAGGTTATTTAACATTAATATGAGTTCCCCTAGACTGCCTTTGGTCCCCCAGTGGCTAGAATTTTCGATAGGTGTAAACCAAGCCCTGGGTGTTCTTCTCCGCCTTTGAGAAAATGAAGGCTCAAACGCTCGATTTGAAAAATCCGCTCTTATTGACGTAACAAGGAGCCAGGCTACCGCCCTTCTCTCTGCTGTGCCCGCCCAGATAATCTGGCCCGCCAATGAGGAATTGAGCTACGATTGTGCAAGGGCGAGTGCAATATCGTGTTTTCCTGCAGAGACATCATGCCATGGCTAGCAAACGAACGAAGCATAACAGTTGCTCAGTGCTTGGATGTACAAATCAACACACAAGTCTTTTTGTAGTTCCGTCATCCGAGCCTCTAAACAATCAGTATCTTAATTTTATTTTCGCTGAAAATGCGCCTACACAACTTCTGTTGTAGGCGCATTTGTTTTGTATGTCTGCGCCAAACACTTCAGCCACGACTGTTTCCTCAACTTGAGCTAATACAAAACTGGCCTTGCTGAACTTAAATTCTGGATCAGTACTAACTCTCCTTCGTCCAGCTACTAACCTCGGACAAGTAAGTCAACTAACGCTATATCATTTTGTAGCTTTACTGTATATGGTTACCTAGCTTGCTACCCTTAGAATGTGGCTGTAACATTAGCTCTGCAGCTAACAGCTGAGTTACTGTCGCTATGGAAAGGTAGATAGCATTAAGTATAAGTGTGAATACATATGCTGTACGTGAGTGTTGTACACTTATTTGTTATTTGGATAAACGTTCTGCTGTTGGTGTTATGGCGCGCGCGATATCCACCTTTCCCCTGATTGAAATGACTGAGTGTGTACCTCTGCAAACCAGGGTTATCAGATGAGAATGGGCAAATTCGAGGTATTTTACAGCAACGGGGTTACAGCCATTGCGATACATCCGTTGTAAACATTAGCGCATGGTGCCGCCCCTCCGCTCCTCATTAGCATTTAAAGCTACAGACACCAAAACAGCGCATTCTGAGGAAAGCTCCTTGTGGGACTGCTAGTAGTGGCTGTAATTCTGCACCAAGGCTGAATTTCGGGAAAGAGACTTCTGATACAGTATTAGGGGACCACTAAGGCCTATATAAAAGCATCCAAAAACAGCATGTCATGTGACCTTTAACTAACATCAACATTGATGTTAGTTAAACATTCTGCTCAAATTCCCAGTTAAAGCACGCATTTTGGATTGACCATTCCTAGCAATCCGTGCTGGCCTACATGTTTTCCAACAGCATGTCAACACGCTCTGCATTATTCCAAACACAACAGGGACTGAAACCCTTTGTACCGGAGAGGACTTTAACCTCTCCCCTTTAGAAAAGCAAAAATATAGGCAATTTCAAGTCAAAACACAAGCCACAATCCTTGTGGGAATCCAAAGCAAATCTTGTAAACAAATTCCAGGACCTGAGTCGTATAGGAATGGCAAATCTCTGACCTTAGTAGTTTGTTCTCGCATTCCCGCAAAACCTCATGCGCCCGCGCGTCCTGCCGCAAAATCCCTCTGGCTGCGGACCACGGCGTTTGCGGAACGGCAAGAATATTTCAATCGTGAATCTGTGAGGAAATAGATGAAAATTCCCCACACTATTCTATCCTAATATTTCTTTATCTCTACCTGTGCTCTCTACACAAGCTTATTCGCAATTCAATAAGGTCCTTAAAACAACGACCCCACACTCGAAAATCCACATTTATCAATCCATATTTGCATTTGCAATAAACTATCGTTACCATACTTTTGTTTCAATCGATGTTTGGACAGGTCAATTCTGCCTCCAGACCACAGCCCTATTCATTTCAGAATTACAATCCATTTAACCACATTAAACCAACAATAACCAACAAAGGAAAATAAAGACACCATTTCCCCTTTTCTTTTCTAAAACCCTTAAATTCCGACTTCACAACTTTCAATGAAAATATAACCCAACTGCACAATCATAATTCACAAATATTCAAACCGAAAAATAATTAAAATTTGTGATTTTTGTAATTTGTATATAGTTTGAATAGTAGACACCTTTAGTTACTCATACTTCTTTTAACCTCAAAAAACATAACTTGCAATTAAAACAAAAAATGAACTCGCGCGTTTACAAATTTTGAAATTTCATAGATCAGGCCTATAATTCCTAACTTCTTTTTTTTTTTTTTTAAACACTCAGCTGATAACCAATTTCTCTTTACCAATTCAATCTTTACCAATTTATTCTTTACCAATTCAAGTATACTTTTCCATTTTACTCTTGGGACTCAGAAATCAATACATTTCCTTACCCATTTTTCCAGGGACTTTAAAAACACACAGCACGATATAATCGCATGAATTTATTACCCTTTATGCGCTCGTCAGCACATTTCCCTGCATGCTGTTCGTACGTCTTCCGCGTACGGGACTAAACGCTCCAACGTTTTCCCAATTTTGTACGATCTCCACGCACGGGACATAGCTCGTCTCCTGTCTATGCCCAAGTTTTGTACGACTGTTTACGCACAGGATGAGTTTTCCTCCGGCCTCACCCTATTCCTAACTTAACCGAATTATTGACAATAGTCTATTACAACACACATTTAGACAACTCAAATCACACAGTGACCAAAAAGAATATCTCACCTGTTCCTTCAGCATCCCGCGTCAGCCACAAAACGTCCAACGGGCGCTCCCCCCTGGCCCTGCCGGAGACCCCTGGTCTCACGCATGAAGAATTCGCCGAGGGGAGCCGCCTGCCGAACGCCATAGACCAATCGAGGATGCCCGTACTGGCCACCAAGTGTAATGGGAGAATTCTAGTGGCACTGTGTAGATTTGAAGAGTCATGATGGCGGTTTCAATAAAATTTATTTAGTTTGTACAAATTAAGAATTAACAGAGTACTCTGGATCAGTCATTACGCACGGGGTGCTAGCCACAAGTCGTTCGTAAGAGTGATGAAGACCAACCCTAAAACTCTGCCTTATATAAACTTTGAACAAATGGTTCTTCTGATGGTCAATCGATCAATGTAGCAAACTCTGTGATTGGTCAGCCCTGCTCAGTGACAGTTTGACTCCATACCAAGTGTCCCACAGTTCTTTGATGTCCCAGCTCCCTCTCTAGATGAGGATAATAAAATACCCTTTTAATTATACACAAACAGGACACAGGACACAATCTCCTTTGGCCAAAAGGTCAGAGCTGCTACATATCTATCTTATCTCAATAACAATACAGTTGAATCTACATTGTCTTCAGAACAACTGTCTCTCCCTCCTCAGGTGGCAAGACCTCTCCCAGAGTTCCTGTCTCCTAGTTTAGGTGTTATAAACTGCAGATGGCCTCTCTGCCAAATGAGCTGAATCAACCTTTACTGTATAAAGCTTCTTTAAAACACATTCCTTATATATAAAACACATAACCAAGTATGGTATTCAAAATTTCCACTACAGTGGCTGGTCGGTTTCTGTGGCGTGACGTCTTCTTGTTGTGTTGATGAGATCCCGTGTTGATTTGAAAGGCTGGAGATGCTGGTGGGTTTTGTGGCGTGACACCTTGGCTTAACAAGGAGTCACCCTCTATTAGGGCCCCCTGTCTCATATCACCAAGATGTCATTAGAAAATACACCAGAGTTGAGTGGCTGGTCGGTTGTTGTGGCGTCATGTCTTCTTGTTGGTCTTCTTGATGTGTTGATGGGATCCTGCGTTGGAAGGAAGGCTGTTGAGTGGCTGGTCGGTTTCTGTGGGGTGACGTCTTCTTGTCGTGTTGATGAGATCCCGTGTTGATTTGAAAGGCTGGAGATGCTGGTGGGTTTTGTGGCGTGACATCTTGGCTTAACAAGGAGTCACCCTGTATTAGGGCCCCCTGTCTCATATCACCAAGATGTCATTAGAAAATACACCAGAGTTAGGTCTGTCAGTGCCGCACAGGCCCACTTGATCAGACAACGTGGAGGGTTGGAGGCGTGCTATCCATATAATGACAAGGGATGGTTGGTCTGTCAGTGCCGCACAGGCCCACTTGATCAGACAACGTGAAATGGACGGTTGGAGGCGTACTATCCATACGATGACAAGTGCTGGTTGGTTGTCGTTTGGTGGTGAGTTGCCATGGCGTGACATATTGCTGCTGTGCCCATGAGACTGTGTCGGTTTGAAAGGCTGTTGAGTGGCTGGTGGGTTTTGTGGCGTGACACCTTGGCTTAACAAGGAGTCACCCTCTATTAGGGCCCCCTGTCTCATATCACCAAGATGTCATTAGAAAATACACCAGAGTTGAGTGGCTGGTCGGTTGTTGTGGCGTCATGCCTTCTTGTTGGTCTTCTTGATGTGTTGATGGGATCCTGCGTTGGAAGGAAGGCTGTTGAGTGGCTGGTCGGTTTCTGTGGCGTGACGTCTTCTTGTCGTGTTGATGAGATCCTGTGTTGATTTGAAAGGCTGGAGATGCTGGTGGGTTTTGTGGCGTGACATCTTGGCTTAACAAGGAGTCACCCTATATTAGGGCCCCCTGTCTCATATCACCAAGATGTCATTAGAAAATACACCAGAGTTGAGTGGCTGGTCGGCTGTTGTGGCGTGACGTCTTCTTGTTCTTCGTGTTGATGAGATCCTGTGTTGGAAGACTTTGGAGCCACTGACTGTGTTTGGAGAGTCATGTTTTTTAGATGTTAGAAGTTAGAATACAATATACAGGATTATGATAGCTGTAGTAAATTTGCAATAATCCTGATTGGAGACAGTCTTGTGCTCTGGAGATGTAAACATGATCCAACAGTGTGTCCTTCTCAGTGGTGGCTTCTCTGATCAGTTGTGTATATCCTCTTGACTGAAGAAGGTTTGATATTGGCTTTTTTCCACTGGACAGTATATCTTCGTTGAAATCTCCACAAAGTACGATAGGCTGGCAATCCATAACGTCTAAAGATTCCAAGAGGCTTTGCAGGTTTGAAAGGAAGTGGCCAATATTGTAATCCGGTGGTCTGTACACAACAGCAATCAAAGCTTTGACAGGGGACTCCAGTTTGACGACCAAAAACTCCAAGTCAGTAACATTTTGAAGGTTACTGCTTTTCACAGGCATGGTAATGTTTTCGGACATACATAGCGACTCCACCTCCGCTTCTACTTGCAATGTGAGGATGGTTGGTGTAAGAGAGGTGTCTGTTGCGTTTGAACATGTTGTAGCCCTCCAGCTGTAGACTTTCAGCAACAAAAGATCCTGATAGATGAGTTTCAGTAAAACAAAACGTCTCCAAGTGTCAACTGGTGATGAGATTTGAGATCGGCAACGTGAGCTGGCAATCCTTCCGTGTTGTGATGGATTATCGTCAATGTTTGCGCCTCGTTTGTGGTCTGTTGATACTTGATAAGTGGCATAGTGCTGTCCAACGATGCTCTTGTCATTGAGTCCAGTGATGCTGTGATTGCAGGATCACACAATATCTTCTTCTCATCAAAGTCCGTAATTTTCAGTCCTTGCAGTGAAGTTGTTCTACTCAGAGCTACGTAGGCCATTCCGGGTTGGAAGACACGTTTTAATGAAACCACTGTGGATTGTGTTGTCATTCCTTGGACTTTGTGAATTGTACATGCAAAAGCCAGCCTGACGGGAAACTGCCTGCGAACCACTCCTTTTTGTTTCAGGTTTTCCTCTACCCTCTCTATGTACACCAAGTTTCCAGCATCACCTGATGAATTGTCCCGATACCTTTGTCCTGCATTTGGATTGTCCAGCACAAGTCCCAACGAGTTTATAGCCGTAGCACCATTCTCTGTCTGGGTGACTATTCTCGCAATCTTTCCAAATGTCCCGTTAACAAGCCCGTCTTCCACATCTATGTTTCTGGTGATCATGATTCGGGCACCTTCAGCTGCTTGTAGCATGTCAAGCAGATTGTCCTTTTGTCAAAAGGACAATCTGCTAACCCTAACCCATGTTGTTTAATAGGCTGACACGCTTGCCGTCTTCCGTTTCCTTGCCGTAGACAATCCTGTAATGTGATGCAAAGTCTGCAAGACACATGTTTTCAAACTCTGGCGTTTCAGGCCTGGCTCTGTATTTGTCGGGTATACCCGTCATCCACACATTCTCACTTTCCTCTGGTTTCTTCTGCAATGCGCAAAGCGGGAGACTCATTCTCAGTGCGTTGTCACTCGTTTGTAGAAATAAAACCTCGCGTGAGCAAGACTTCATTTTCAGGCTGCACGTGCGGGCCACAGACTCCTGGGCGCTGACCTCTCTGTGTTTGGAATAAGCTTGAAGAACACCTTTCATTTCATCTCGTTCCGTCTGATTTTCTGGGCTCATGTCTTTGACTATCGTTTTGAGATAGTCACTCATCTCACGCTCTGGCTTGGATATGTAGGAGAGCATGTACATGATGCAACCATACTCATCAAGAATGTACTGGATGTCCATGTTTGCGTTCCACGCCATTAGCAAATTTGGATTGTAGTTGTTCACCCAGCAGTCCTTGACATCACGCTTCATTAAAATGACGCTTGCGGAGGTCAACGACTCAACATACGTGTCGTACTCATCAAATGTCATATTACACTGCGCCAATAGCTGTGACATGTCTTCATCCTGTGCTTTTGGGTCGTTTAGCAAGTCCCAGACCGGTTTCAGTTTGTTCTTGGCTGCTTGTGGTGCCATTGCATGTTCTTGGGGTGGTCCTTCCTCTTCTTGTGGCATAGGGTAAGTTACGCGCATTTTTTTTATAGGTGGTTTTGGAAATCCAAATCTGCATACTTTGTTACCTTTCCTGCATGAGTTGGAATGACTTCTGCTGTGCATTTGAACGTCCGTGACATATCTGTGAAGTAAGGGTTGTTTGTCTTCATCAGGCAGCTGGCATGAAATGTAGCGATCCACAAAGTCACATACCTCGTCATCCCGGTCTTCTCCGACGATAGGAGCTCCTGCTACCCAACAGAGACAATGTATATGGGGGCTTCCTCTCGCCTGAAATTCTACCCGGTAAAAGTAATCGATAACTTCACCGATTGGCTGCACAGGACCCAACAGCAACTGTCTCATCAGAGCATCAACCCTCTTGTCAAACATGCGCATGGTAGTTACAGGGTTACCTCTGAGAATGTCACATTTCTCAGCCCAGTCTAGCTCAGAAAAATCCACCCGATGACCTTGTTGTGCTTTGATGGCTGTGATTACCTCTGGCCATCTGAATTCTGCAGCAGAAGGTCAGGAAGAAAGTTGACTTTCCTAGTTGTCTGACCATGGCGAGCAAATCCTTCAGAGTTCTATCCCAGTAAGCTGGAGTCCCTCTCAGTGGTTGCATGAATCTTGTAGCATCTCTGTTTCTCACCAACCTCTCAACCTCACGTTTGTCCTGTAGCAACTTGTTGGATATTTTCCATCCATCCTTGGTCTTGGATTTTCCTTAACTGAATTGACATGCTGCTTTTTGTCAGGTGAGTCTCTGTGACAAACTGCGCAAAAAACAGGTAGCTTTGGTCTCTTGCAAAACGAGTGTCAACACAGAAAAGCCTTGCATTGAAATACATGCTTGGGGATAGTTTGACTTGTCTTGTTTCGTCCAATGTATTCCTTCCAGTAGGGAACTGAACAGGAAAAGCCATTGCCTCAAGCCTTGGGACTTGGGAAAAGCTAACAGGTGTGTTTCCTTGTGCTGGGGCGATGCTGAAAATCCCATCCCCGTAGGTCAGTGTTTCTTCTCCAAGGTCAGGTGGCTGTAAACAACTGTCCAAGCCAACTCCGGGTCTTAGTGCAGCTTTCTCAGTCTCTGCATTGGGAGGTTGTTGGTCATGGCCTTCGTGTTGCTCATAAGCAGGCTGTAAAGCTGCAGACTTTACCTCTGATAGATCAGCACTTTCTATGCAATTAAGTACCTCCATCATTTCAGTTTCATCACCGCTATCAAGGTCCATCCCATCATCATCATCATTAGTTATGTCCTCAGCTCTGACTGTAATGTTTCTGTAGTCAGGGTGTGTCAATGAGTTTTGATAGTCCCGCTACTACATTTCTCATGTTTACACTGTGAAACAGCTGGTGGCCTTTGTAAACCAGACGTCTTTTCAGCTTCACTCTGTATAACTGGGATGAGCTGCATGGTCTTGGTAAAGTATTTACCGTTGTTTCCACCTCAGATGGCACACACACCACAGCCCCATGTATAGCTGCTTGTCGACCTTTAGGAAGTGTGACAATCTTGGCAAATGGCAGTATTTTGGCCAAAAGTTGTCTTTCCAGCACGTTCAAATCACAGAGCTCTGGGGGAATGGGCGCCAGCTCCAAGTTGTTAGCCACAGCGATGGATGATTTGTTTCCTGCCTTCAGATGGGAATGACAGCTGTGACAAATCCACTCTTTTTTCCTTTCTTCCGGTACAGTGCATTGTTCAGGACCTTGACATTGATCGTCGCACACATGGACATATTGCCCTGTCAAACAGACAGCAACAACGTGTGGATTCTTCTTGTAATTGCTGCGATTGCAACACTTTACTTGGTTGGGGAAAAGGGTGCGATGGCACATTGTGCACACAAAAGTTGGGCCAGCTTTAATGCATTCCTTGAAAGTGGATATAGCTGTCTGCATTAGGCCGTTGTCCACTGGTTGACTGTATTCACGTGTAGAATGAGTCCATTGTCTGTATTTCCTACTTACTTTCAAGGCACAGCGCATCTTATGGGCCATCTTAAAATGTGCTTCACTGTGACACTTGTTTTTCATGTAAGTGATGCATTGTTGCAAATGACGTTTTCTGAAAGCAGGATCGTTGTGGTACTTGTGGCGCAAAGTTTCTTTTCGCTTTCTTCTAAAGGCAGGATCATTATGATACTTGTGGTGCAAAGTTTCTTTTTGCTTTCTTCTAAAGGCAGGATCATTATGATACTTGTGGTGCAAAGTTTCTTTTTGCTTTTTTCTAAAGGCAGGATCATTGTGATACTTGTGGTGCACAGTTTCTTTTTGCTTTCTTCTGAAGACAGGATCATTGTGATACTTGTGGCACAAAGGTTCTTTTCGCTTTCTTCTGAAGGCAGGATCATTGTGATAATTGTGGCACAAAGTTTCTTTTTGGTTTCTCCTGAAGGCAGGATCATGCTGATACTTTAGGCGCAAATGTTCTTTTTGTTTATTTAAGTGCTGTTTTCTGAAGACAGGATCATTGTGGTACTTTAGGCGCAAAGTTTCTTTTTGCTTTTCTCTGAAATCTGCATCTGTTCTGTATTTGCTGGTGTTGTGTGCACCATGTACTCTTTGTCTTTCCTTTTCTCTTTGTCGCTGTTTTACATTTAACTTGTGAAATGCATTACTGTCCTTTGACATGCCTTGTGTGGATGGTGCATTGACTGACTGCAGATAATGTTTGTTGGGTGGGAATCCAGTTTGTGTTGCATCTTTGGTCTGTGTCATCTTCTCCACATGCTTTTCACTTTGTGGCTTGTCAGATTGCACTGATAGGGATGGAAAACCATCGGATGTCTTGGACGTTGAAAGATGTCTTGCATGTTGAAATGTGACTGGCATGAAGTCATACTGTAGTCCATCAATAGGGCCTCTGCAATCTGTCAGTAGCAATTCATACAAGGTATGAATCCTTGCAACCATCTCACTCAAATGTGTGAAAGTAATCATAACCGCTTTTCCATTTCTGTCAGGTAGTCCATCCGCATTTCGACAATGAGAATCAAACAGTCCATATCTTCCAGCCTTGTCTCTGAACACAGCAATGCAATATGGTGATATGATAAGGAGGGCATGTGTAACGCCCGCAGAAAGACACTGAAGTCTTGTGGAGAGATCAAGAAACCAAGCCTGGTTGTCAATGTCTGCCCTGGTTCTAACGCGTCCCATCTCCACTGGAGATTTAAGAACATTGTACTCATGTTGGTCAGTGTTGATTCTGAGTGGTAGTTCCTCCATGGTCAAGTGTTGGCATTTATATTTTTTTCCTCTTTTTAGCTGTTTTATAGTTTTGTCATACAAGCTGTTGCCCATGTCCAGTATCTTGTCCAGATCAGCCTTCCTCAGGTCATCAACCTCATTGTGGTATGCCAAAAACATCAGAGCCATGCATGTACACTGCTTGTTCCTTGACTTTACATAGCCAATACGACCCTGATGAGTTGACGCCTGCACTGATATCTGACTTTGTAGGATGCATTGTTCTTGAATATTGTCATTTTCAGAAGTGGCAATCACACTTCCATTGTGCTGTTTAAGCTGAGGTGTGCATGAGGATGACACCACAGGTTGACTCCACACTTGTCCACATTCACTGTCGCTTCTGTGTGGCTCTGCACTCTGTAAGCGTGGGTCTGAAAGGTCCAATTTAGACCAGCGCAGCTTTGCAGCCTGAGATTTCTTTCCCTTACGTGGCATGACTGTATTGACACTGATGAAATTCTGATTCTGTGTAATAGTAATTACAAACCTGTAAGCTTCGTCTGGGATGAAAAAGTGGAGAAGAATCTGAAGATCTTTATACAGAGTAAATAAGCTGGTTTACATACCTCAAATGCTGGCTACTGTAGCCTGTACGTATTATTACCAACCTTTAACCAGAAGCAGTCCAAACTGTAGAGAAAAGAACCTTGGAGATGTGGGCACAGATCTGGAACGACTAGAAAATAAAAACATAATTTCAAACACAAAAGTGTTATTGGACAGTAATTTATGACTGATTACATGATACCTTGAAGTATATGGCATGTAAATATACAGCATCTTATGAGGGTCGATTCAGTGGGACTATTTAAGTTAATAATTAATATAACAAGGTATAAGCTTATATAATTATTAATACTCATATGTGATTCTACAATAATTAACATTTTGAACACAATTATAGTATGTTTATTGAGTCAGAATTTTAAGAACATTAAAAACGGCAGTTGTGTGGTAGTTGTGTGCACAACTTTACTTTCGCGAGGCGCTTCATTCTCAGTAAAGACATGAAAGGTGAAGCATTGCGTCTCGTGTGCTTACTGGTAAAAATAGTCTTCCCTTAAAGGTCACATGACATGCTGTTTTTGGATGCTTTTATATAGGCCTTAGTGGTCCCCTAATACTGTATCAGAAGTCTCTTTCCCGAAATTCAGCCTTGGTGCAGAATTACAGCCACTACTAGCAGTCCCACAAGGAGCTTTCCTCAGAACGCGCTGTTTTGGTGTCTGTAGCTTTAAATGCTAATGAGGAGCGGAGGGGCGGCACCATGCGCTAATGTTTACAACGGATGTATCGCAATAGCTGTAACCCCGTTGCTGTAAAATACCTCGAATTTGCCATTCTCATCTGATAACCCTGGTTTGCAGAGGTACACACTCAGTCATTTCAATGAGGGGAAAGGCGGATATCGCGCGCGCCATAACACCAACAGCAGAACGTTTATCCAAATAACAAAGAAGTGTACAACACTCACGTACAGCATATGTATTCACACTTATACTTGATGCTATCTACCTTTCCATAGCGACAGTAACTCAGCTGTTAGCTGCAGAGCTAATGTTACAGCCACATTCTAAGGGTAGCAAGCTAGGTAACCATATACAGTAAAGCTACAAAATGATATAGCGTTAGTTAACTTACTTGTCCGAGGTTAGTAGCTGGACGAAGGAGAGTTAGTACTGATCCAGAATTTAATTTCAGCAAGGCCAGTTTTGTATTAGCTCAAGTTGAGGAAACAGTCGTGGCTGAAGTGTTAGGCGCAGACATACAAAACAAATGCGCCTACAACAGAAGTTGTGTAGGCGCATTTTCAGCGAAAATAAAATTAAGATACTGATTGTTTAGAGGCTCGGATGACGGAACTACAAAAAGACTTGTGTGTTGATTTGTACATCCAAGCACTGAGCAACTGTTATGCTTCGTTCGTTTGCTAGCCATGGCATGATGTCTCTGCAGGAAAACACGATATTGCACTCGCCCTTGCACAATCGTAGCTCAATTCCTCATTGGCGGGCCAGATTATCTGGGCGGGCACAGCAGAGAGAAGGGCGGTAGCCTGGCTCCTTGTTACGTCAATAAGAGGAGATTTTCAAACCAAGCGTTTGAGCCTTCATTTTCTCAAAGGCGGAGAAGAACACCCAGGGCTTGGTTTACACCTATCGAAAATTCTAGCCACTGGGGGACCAAAGGCAGGCTAGGGGAACTCATATTAATGTTAAATAACCTCCCCAGCTAACACATGACGTCGTGGCAACGTCGTAGCAACGTTATAAAGGGAATGTTGCCAGTTGGTCCCATGGACAACGTTGCCACGACGTCGTACCTTGGTCGGCTGGTTACGTTACTTTTAGACCCGTGGACAACGTTGCCGCGACGTCGTACCTTGGTCGGCTGGTTACGTTTTTTTTGGTCCCCTGGACAACGTTGCCGCGACGTCGTACCTTGGTCGGCTGGTTACGTTATTTTTTGGTTCCCTGGACAACGTTGCCGCGACGTTGTACCTTGGTCGGCTGGTTACGTTATTTTTAGACCCGTGGGCAACGTTGCCGCGACGTTGTACCTTGGTCGTCTGGTTACGTTATTTTTTGGTCCCATGGACAACATTGCCGCGACGTTGTACCGTGGTCGGCTGGTTACCTTATTTTTTGACCCGTGGACAACGTTGCCGCAACGTCGTACCTTGGTCGGCTGGTTACGTTATTTTTTGGTCCCGTGGACAACGTTGCCGTGATGTTGTACCTTGGTCGGCTGGATACATTAAGTTACCATGGGTTAAGTTGCGGTTAAGTCGCTCTGGTCGCAGGACGGATCTCGAGTGCAATATGGTTTATTCAGAGATGGAGAGATCACACTGGACTGCTCTCAGTTCTGACACTTTAGCAATGTAGCCATAATCTACATGAATTTCAATCACACACAATATTAAATGTTGCACCCAGCACGTATAAATGTAGACAATGCATGTAATTCATGTGCAGCTCAGCCCCAGCATGTCATTGGTCATCAATTGTCTCATATGCAGAAACTTAGCTTTAATAAATAAAAGACTGAATTTGGAATATAATTTAGTCTTTCATTCTTTACTATAAACATGTACAAAAGCAATCAATGTGTGATGTGTAACATGATTAAGCAAACATTCTTTCAAGCTGTATGACACACAATGCAAATTTGTGCTCCAATAATTTTGTAATACAAAATTGTTAAATGTGACCAAAAGGTAAGCGACTCTTAAGAGTTTCATTTCCAAAGACAAGTCATCACAGAATATTACAATTCTTCCTTAGCAAACCTGCTCCTCAGTCTGCCCCTGAGCAACAACTTTGCGTATGCCCATTTCAAAGCATTGCTGAAACTGGGGTTTCAGAAGAGATTTTGCAGGGGTTCAACACCGTTTTGTACGCATTGGATTTCAACTGGAAATTAGCTACTTCAAAGGTGAGTTTCTTTACAGAAATTGTTTTAAATATATAAACATATTTTCAGAAATTGGATGGGGCATGCTATTACGTATATGTTTGAAATTTAGGCTATTTAGCCTGTTTATGTGCCATCAGATTCACGTTGTTTACGTTAGGATTTCGCTAGCTACAGTAGAGGTTAAACCCTCCAGAAAGTTAGCCTATGTTGAAATACTGAAAATGCATAGGCCTACATGTTATCAAAGTTTAGCGTCTCACAAGTCACCCACAAAAGAATCAGTGAAAATAAACGTTCAGAACTGTTAGAAAACCTTGTCCCAAAATAGTTTATTTAGCCCGGAATTTTCAAAGACTGTGGAGCTAGCGTGGCTGATCAATGTTTTAATCACAGTCGGTCATGGCATGCACAGCAATGGCGTCTATAAAAGTATCATGTCACTGATTTTTCCAATTTGTACATGACATCTGTTTTTGGATAAGTTTATTCGTTTTAACCTTTAGATGCGTGAGTTCTAAATATTTCCGACGCTTCCACCAGTTATTTGTCCAAAACGGCGGCTAGGTAGCTTTAATTAGCTTCCGTTACCTAGCAACCTAGCATAACCTAGGTTCTAGGTTCAACCTGCTAGTGTTACTTGTTAGCCTACTAATTGTACATTTTGAAGCCA